>LS486698.1:104842-172719 GCA_900490705.1 Pristionchus arcanus
TAGGCTTCTGGGGCGGCCCGGACCCCGGAGCTTAGGCTTATGGGGCGTCCCGGGTCGAGGGGCATAGGCTTCTGGGGCGGCCAGGACCCCGGAGCTTAGGCTTCTGGGGCGGCCAGTAAATAATTTTAAACGAAATAGAAAATTCTCAAGACAAGAAAACGAGCGAGCGATGAATGAAGAGAGAATGGAATCGTATACTGAGAAGAGAAGACAGAAAGGGAGTCTTCTGTCGATCATTTACATTGTATCCTTAGTTACCCTTTCCCTCCCCCCATCCGAAGGCAGACACATTTCATTCTTCCCCTCCTTTCCGAATAGCATCTATCGTGGGCGGGAGGATAATGACTCTGCGTTTCTCCTTCCTTACCTTGTCCGCTTTTGCACGTCACACAGTTGAGAATTCATTCTTCTTTTGTTCCCTACCTCACATAATTTCAATCCATCACTGAAATTGTCATTTCTCTCTCATTGTCAGTGCCTTCTTCTTTTTTTGCATGTTTTGATCTTGTTTTGATTTGGCTTACTTTATCGTGGATTTGATTATCTACTTTTCAGTTACCTACATCAACTCATCCTTCTTCGATGAATGTTCTAATCGCTCTAAATTATCTGTAAGGACCATTTCATGGTGAAGAATAACCACGCAGTTACAGAAAACCATGATCATCATCACGAAGAAATCCACAAAAGAATGAACTGAGGGATAGGAACATCATCTAAGGACAAAGGAAAAATCAAATGGGTAGAATTTGTAGATTTAAAGGCAGATACTATACTGTTCACACTGCTCATTCTAATCACCAGATGCAATCACTTTTAATGTGGCTTTCTCTAGTTCATCTATCCGTTCACCTTTCGTTATCCCACATTAAAAAAAATCTTTGAAAATGCGGTAACATTGTGTGAAATTATAGATGTTTTCTCCATTGTTGTAGTTTAGGGCTGAAGAACCAAATAATTCATTTGTTTACCATCGTTGCTTATATTTGCAGGTATAAATGGAGGAAAGAATAAAATGTAAAAGAGTGTTCATCTAATACACTCCATAAAAAGTAAGAAATCAGAAAGATTCCGTGTACTTTTGAACAACAAAGCCGTACATTCCAAAGAGCTGAACACATTTGAATAGGATGAAATTGCAAAAGAAGTCACAAACTGCGAATTGTCAGTGAAATGGGAACTGGCTTCTACCTATTCATCTACAAAGAGACGAACGACCTGGAATGGCTGTAATTTACAAATTTGAAAAGATCTGATCACTATAAACTGCCACCATGAAGTTCCTTCTTCTATCTGCTTGCCTCTTCGCTTCTCCAATTTTCTGCTTGGAGGTAATTGTTACCATTCTCACATGACTGTTGATAACTGATTGAATCCTAGAACGAATCCGAGCCTGAAGTTGTGACGACTCATCCCGACAAAGGACTCGAGGAGCTTAGATATGGCAAGTTTTATCGTATTTTTGTATGCTGATGATCTAATGTCTGTTTTGAATATAAACACCAAGTATTTAGTTCCTGCGCCATTCGTTCGCGGTTCACCACACATTGGACTGAAGACGAAATGGATGGACTGCAGCAACGGAGAATTGCCAGAACTTCAACTTGGAGACTTGATTGAATTCGAGTAAGTTCAGGCCTATACTTATTGCAATTGTTTTAGTAGCATCTTTTTCAGCAGAAAAATTGTTCCTGAGATGATCATTCGTAATGGGATTGAAGTGCTTATAAATGCGACGTTGAAGAGTCCACTTCTTAAAAATGTGAAGAGCGAAAAAGTCAAAGAAATCGTGGAAGTTCTGAGAGAAGACGTAGGATACGAGGTTCTTTTTTTATTTCGCAGTTCTTAAAGTGAAATTTTCTTACAGCATTGGGCCATATATTCTGGGGAGTATAAAGGGGTGAAGCAAGTAATCAATTATCAAGCCAGTGAGTTAATGCGCATTTTTCGTTCTTCTTGGAACATATTTGTAAATTCGTATTTCAGGTCACGGAAATGAAACGAACATTGCTCACAATGCGAGCAATAGTGGCCTTCATGAGAAAATTCTCAATTTCCTCCAGGTAAGAAGCTTGATATTTTGTTGCTAACTAATTGCATTAGATTGTCGAAGAACCGCTGACGGTCGCCATTAAAAACAGTAGATGCCGTGTTAACAACCGATACGAGGTTCTTTTTTTATTTCGCAGTTCTTAAAGTGAAATTTTCTTACAGCATTGGGCCATATATTCTGGGGAGTATAAAGGGGTGAAGCAAGTAATCAATTATCAAGCCAGTGAGTTAATGCGCATTTTTCGTTCTTCTTGGAACATATTTGTAAATTCGTATTTCAGGTCACGGAAATGAAACGAACATTGCTCACAATGCGAGCAATAGTGGCCTTCATGAGAAAATTCTCAATTTCCTCCAGGTAAGAAGCTTGATATTTTGTTGCTAACTAATTGCATTAGATTGTCGAAGAACCGCTGACGGTCGCCATTAAAAACAGTAGATGCCGTGTTAACAACCGATACGAGGTTCTTTTTTTATTTCGCAGTTCTTAAAGTGAAATTTTCTTACAGCATTGGGCCATATATTCTGGGGAGTATAAAGGGGTGAAGCAAGTAATCAATTATCAAGCCAGTGAGTTAATGCGCATTTTTCGTTCTTCTTGGAACATATTTGTAAATTCGTATTTCAGGTCACGGAAATGAAACGAACATTGCTCACAATGCGAGCAATAGTGGCCTTCATGAGAAAATTCTCAATTTCCTCCAGGTAAGAAGCTTGATATTTTGTTGCTAACTAATTGCATTAGATTGTCGAAGAACCGCTGACGGTCGCCATTAAAAACAGTAGATGCCGTGTTAACAACCGATACGAGGTTCTTTTTTTATTTCGCAGTTCTTAAAGTGAAATTTTCTTACAGCATTGGGCCATATATTCTGGGGAGTATAAAGGGGTGAAGCAAGTAATCAATTATCAAGCCAGTGAGTTAATGCGCATTTTTCGTTCTTCTTGGAACATATTTGTAAATTCGTATTTCAGGTCACGGAAATGAAACGAACATTGCTCACAATGCGAGCAATAGTGGCCTTCATGAGAAAATTCTCAATTTCCTCCAGGTAAGAAGCTTGATATTTTGTTGCTAACTAATTGCATTAGATTGTCGAAGAACCGCTGACGGTCGCCATTAAAAACAGTAGATGCCGTGTTAACAACCGATACGAGGTTCTTTTTTTATTTCGCAGTTCTTAAAGTGAAATTTTCTTACAGCATTGGGCCATATATTCTGGGGAGTATAAAGGGGTGAAGCAAGTAATCAATTATCAAGCCAGTGAGTTAATGCGCATTTTTCGTTCTTCTTGGAACATATTTGTAAATTCGTATTTCAGGTCACGGAAATGAAACGAACATTGCTCACAATGCGAGCAATAGTGGCCTTCATGAGAAAATTCTCAATTTCCTCCAGGTAAGAAGCTTGATATTTTGTTGCTAACTAATTGCATTAGATTGTCGAAGAACCGCTGACGGTCGCCATTAAAAACAGTAGATGCCGTGTTAACAACCGATACGAGGTTCTTTTTTTATTTCGCAGTTCTTAAAGTGAAATTTTCTTACAGCATTGGGCCATATATTCTGGGGAGTATAAAGGGGTGAAGCAAGTAATCAATTATCAAGCCAGTGAGTTAATGCGCATTTTTCGTTCTTCTTGGAACATATTTAATGCTAATTTGACCTAATTAGTGATGCTATGCAAATTTTGGGCAGTGCTCAATCGATTCGGGGCCGTATTAGCTATCCAGAGCAACTTCGATCGAGAGATTTCGTTGAGAATGAAGCTTGCGCTTTTGCTTTCTCGCTTTTTCGCGAAATCATGTCTCACCAAAGTGGGCGGAGCTTGTGGGGCCTATCTATAATTTACATGACAACATTTGCGAGAGTCTTGCACGATGGTCTAGAAACGGCGCCAGAAAATCCATGCAGGTCGATATTAATTTGTAAAAAAATATTTAAAAAAACTTAAATACAGGTCATTGCCCATTTCAATCGCTTGAACAATCTCGATATTCTGGTAAGGAACGAGAAAGAAAGATGAACGTAATTACCATATTGCAGGAGCTCATCAAAAAACCATTAGTGGGAATCTACAACGATAAATGTGAAACTCTTGCTGTAGACGTTGATAAGTATGCGTCCCTTATCGAAGATAAGAAGGATGAAGAAACGCAAGGAAATCCGTTAAGACGACTTCATCAGGTCAACGATTTATTGTTGTTTCCTGCCATTAACATCATTCTCTACAGAATTTCACTACCAAATTGCCTACCTATCGCCCTGAGATATTCACGACTGATCCCTACTTCTGTCCTAAATAATGAAGCTCCGAGAATCATTGGGTGGCTTGTGAATTCGAGTATTGCACATATGGGACGATAAATATTATTGGTGAATTATTGGCGCTCTAAAACAAATCATAAATCAATCCAATTACATCATATTCAATTTATTTTCATTAATAAGGATTAACTCACTTTACATCTCAGTTACATTCTCCCTCCTCTCCCTTCCCCTTCTTCTCCTCCTTCCCCCATTTCACCATCCGTCTCTCTCACCGAGTGGTGAGCCGCCGCTCTCTCCACAATGGACGAATTGGAGACCAAAATCACGTTCGACCCGCCCAGATATGTGAGTTTGTGCTCCCGTGTCCCACCACCCTAACGTACTCCAAGTTCCGAGACCTCCCGTACTCCTACCGTAACCCAACGCTATACTTACCGTACATCTACTGTACCCATTTCAGGTGACATTCAAACCAGTTAATGAGGAACAAATCAAGGAGGTTACCATCGCAAATGCACACAGCCAGGCCGTCATGTTCAAGGTACGGTAGGTCGATCGAGAACTGAGACTACAGTATCCCGATGGAGATCAAAGATCAAATTGCAGATGAAGACAACTCGTCCTGGCGTCTTCAAGATGAAGCCCGTCTTCTTCTCTCTTCAGCCCAAAACGAAGGTGTGTCGACGAAGAAAGATCAAAGATCAACTTCCAAAACATTGCAGAAAACGATCAAACTGCACTACTCTGGCTGCCCCAACGGCGTCAAACCGAATCTGAAGGTACTGTAGCCCGCCCAAAGGGTTACGGTATTCACCGAACTCTATCAAACGACAGCTGAATATGTATCATCAACTGAGTACCGTAACCCAGTCGATCGCTACCCGGCAACCGTACCCAATCACCAACTGACTTTTCAGGATCGATTCTCGGTGATCATGGCCATTGTACCGAAGGACGCGCCGACCGACTGGGACGTGGAGAAGGTGTGGGAGGACCAGAAGATGCAAGTGGTACGGTATCCTCACCACCGGTTGCGAATCGTCAACTGACTTTATTCCCAGGAACTGGCGGACAGCGTGAGAAGGAAGGTGCTGCGCATCCACTATGAGGGCTACGAGGTAGAGTTTAGAGCACCTGCTCTCTCACCGGTCAGAGAGGCGAGAGAGTGTGTGAAATGAAGAGACGATTACCCGTATTTCGAAGTATATTATCAGGTGCCCGCTGATGCGCCGGAGAAGAGCGAGAAGAAGAGTAAGAAGAAGAAGAAGGGACCGGACAGTCATGGGACGATTGAGGACGCGCCCCAGAAGAAGGTCACTACCTACCGTATCCCAACCACGTGTCACTGGTGTTATAACACCCCATTTCCTACCGTTCCTGTCAGCTTGTCTGTCAACCGTACCACACTGACAGTATCCTCAGCGGTGTATTCCGCCTGTACACAGTAGTTTTTACAGTAAGCTACAGTATCTCTTGCCGTATCATCTCACGTATCCCCACTCCACACCATCGTCATGGCCCAAGTCTTACCGTATCCCCAATTGCAGTTCTCTGCAGCGGCTCAGGCGACGGCGCACGGCACGTCCGCAGTGCAGCCCATCGTGTACATCGTCTACCAGGGACTACCACCCAGAGGTACGGTAGGAGAGGGGCAGCCATACAATGGGGTACAGTAGGATTGGGGCAGCCATACAGTAGAACGGTACGGTAAATGATAGACTACTGAGTAATGTACCATGTACGGTAAGGGTTGAGATACGGTTAGAATAAACAAGCAGTAGGTGAGGGAATGATTACGGTGACACTGTCGACAACTGAACACCGTAAAACTAATTACCGGATACGGTAGAGGTGATCGACGACTGAAACTTTGGTCATTTACGGTAGGGAAGGGGTCCAGGATCGAAGGAGTAGATCGAAGAACGACTTATTTTTATAAGAGCCCGATTGCGTAAGAGTCGGACAAATCTGACTATAGTTCGGACAGGGTAAAAAATGAGTTCCGTGATAAATGCAGTTTTTGGTACAGATTTAGGTCCCTGAAAACATGGCCCATATGCCAAGGTATGCAAATTGATATTTCATTCGATACAGTAGGCCGAAGATCAGACGATTTTTCGATTCATATGCTCTAACAGTTTAGCAGTTACAGATAGGGAAAAATTTTCAATAGAGACTAGCATTAATTTTGCATGAGAAAACCATGCCAAACACCTAAAATTTCAAAATCTCAAATTCCTCCATATAGTCTACTGTAACATGGTTGAAAATGATTTGTACCCTACCGAATTTTTACTGTGTGTGGGTGACACCAAAACAAAATTTTCCACGTCGTTAGTTCGCACAACTCGAAACCGCACGTGAGTTATGAATTAAATGCCGTTAGAAAACAATTGAAAAATTGCGTTCCCTCCTCTCCTTACCCCCTCTCATTCCCATTCTTCACTTGGTTGACGGGGTGCGCGGTGTGAATGTGAAGGGAATGGCCTATATTTAGTGGTTTTTAAAACGGCATTTAATTCATAACTCACGTGCGGTTTCGAGTTGTGCGAACTAACGACGTGGAAAATTTTGTTTTGGCGTCACCCACACACAGTAAAAATTGGGTAGGGTACAAATCATTTTCAACCATGTTACAGTAGACAAAATGGAGGAATTTGAGATTTTGAAATTTTCCGTGTTTGGCATGATTCTCTCATGCAAAATTAATGCTAGTCTCTATTGAAAATTTTTCCCTATCTGTAACTTCTAAACTGTTAGAGCATATCAATCGAAAAATCGTCTGATCTTTGGCCTACTGTATCGAATGACATAACAATTTGCATACCTTGGCATATGTGCCATGTTTTTAGGGACCTAAAACTGTACCAAAACTGCATTTATCTCGGAACACATTTTTTTACCCTGTCCGAGTGTTGTTCGGTTCTTACACAAATGGGCTCATAAATTGGTAATTTTGCAGAGGAGGTCGAAGCGAAGTGAGAAGTCCACTGGCCCCACACTCTGTCGAACATAAAATAAAGAAAGTGTTTGAATGCAAACAAAATTGTTGATTCCCACAAGAAACATAGATACGAGACAGCTGGTATTGATGATTTTTCTTCATTGCAGATAATATTGAAATCACAAGATGGCGTATCTTCTATATTTTGTTAGGCCAGTTCCGGATCGAGGTTGGAAGGCCCATCCTACTTCGCGCCAGCCCATGCCTGGCATTCTTGCACCCAGAAGATGTCTGGATCACTCTTCTGAAATAGGGTGATCATTTGGGTAAGCATTAGAATTAGAGATGGTGAAGGAAGGGGAGAGGGAAGGGACTGCAGCTCTCGTGAGGCGACGAATGAAAATGAGGGAAGGGGAGAGGGAAATGGGTGAACCCTTCCGGAAGGGTTGGCCTCCCTTCCGAAAAGGGGTGAGGTGGAAAATGGCCGTTTTCGAGCGTTTGACGTCCGGTTTTCTTGTGACTGAGCATGGTATGATCTTAAACACTTAGAATGTGCATGCTCGGGTCACTTTGCATACATTTCACTTACATTTTGTTAGCATGACGTGTACTTGATTCTTTTCGTCGCCTCTTCCTAAATTTGTCCAAAATAGCAGCATTTGGACATTAATTGTATCTGTGATCATTCAAGCCACTATTACGTTGCGTTTGGAGACAAAAATGTTGAGAACTGTCTCGCATTTGATAACTAAAACGCGAATGAGGGGAGCAATTCACTGGCAATTGATGAAAAATGGTTAGAGATCAATCTGATTATGATTACGGAAGCGGTATGCAGATTATTAAGAAATTCCGAAGTCATTCGATCGAAAACCGCCTATTCCCAATCCACTCCTTCCGGAAGGATTCGAAACCCTTCCGGGAGGGTTGGCCATTTCACATCTCCCCTTCCTCTCATTCGTCGCCACACCGCGCACCCTTCCCCCTTCCTTCACCATCTCTAATTTAGAATCCTTACCACCCCTTCCTCAATTTCCTCTCTGACATCTTCGAATCGCTTCACAAGACAGTAGAAAGGACGTCGATTGTCCAGTGAAGGAGACCAGCAACTTAATTTGAATTTTTAAGACAGATTTTCAAATTGATTGAAGTGGTTCTATCGGTATAATCAAAGAAATAAATGGCAGAAAATTATTCAAACTTCCGAAGAACATTAGTGAGGCTTTCCAGTTGGCATTCGGCGGGAAGAGGAGGTGAAGAGGCCCTTCAAGCTTCGATTTGACGCATAACTTGTGATCCGTTTTCATTGACTGATGCCATAAATCATTTAGCTTTCACATACTCGCCAATTGTGCGAGTCAGCATTGCATCAGATATATCTGCGTAAGGAACGCGACAAGTGATCATTTCCCATAGACAGATTCCGTACGACCACACATCGCACTGAAGGTTTTTTTTATAATTTATTTATTATTTTATTTTAAGTTCCTTCTTCAAACCCGCTTTAAACACTCACCCTTCTCATTTCCATAATTGTTAAATTGGCTCCTCTGTGTTGTTCGGGCGCCATGTAGCGCAGCGTTCCCTGCATCGAGGAATAAAAGCAAATCAAAAATAAATGCATCAAAAACCTGCGTGTAAGGCCTCTTCGTATCAGTAATTTGGTGATCAGCCTTTAACGAAAGGCCAAAATCTGCTATCTTCACTTCGTTTCCCGTGCCGATGAGAATACTGTGAATTTCGGTTATCAATCAGGTTGAAATCGATGTTTTATCGTACTTGTCAGGCTTCAGATCTCGATGGCAGAAGCCGTTATCGTGCAAGAAGTTCATTGCAGTTGTCAATTCGCTTCCCCATTTCAGGAATTCGTTTGCTTCTAGAACACTGTGTCGTCAAATTAACGAAAAACTTGAGGGAACTTGCCAAGGAATTGGCCCTCAGCTCTGCGTGATTCTAATATGCCTGCTAATGAATGCTTACAGTACTCCACAATGATGCAGCGATGATCATCCAGCGTTCCGCGGCCACTAAAACTCGCTTTGTTATATTTTTTAGCCTTCGCGACTAACAGAAAGCGAATGACATTGACATGATTGATCATCGGGTTCGTAGCGATATCAATGAGTGCTTCGGCCTCGAAACTGTCCATCTGAAATTCCTGTTAATTATCTTTTATATAATGATTCTCATTCTCACATGATCAAACTTTTTGCAGGCCACTGTGATCATTCCCATATCGGGTTTGTTCAAGAGCTGGCCAGGCAATTCTAGTTTGTATACGGACCCCTGAACAGAATAATGATTGGAAATTATACTCGTGATGGTTTACCTCTCCGCCTCTTCCGATATGTTCTTTCTGATATGAAGTAACGTCTATTTCAGGGAAGCTTATCACTGAAATGCTTTACTACATAGTTCGGCGTTGCTCTACTTACTTTCCGAATCAAGATCCGCCTTCTCTGCTGCGGCTTTTAACTCTTTGAATTCGATATCGACCTAAATCATCATAATATGTTATGTTCGCTTTTCTGATCGAGAACAATACGTTTCTTCGTTCTTCAATTCGATACGACGAGAGTTTGTGAGCGTTAGATTCCAATAGTGAACGAAGACTGCATATAAAAAAGTGCACCTTTCTAGCAAATTAAAAATTGCAGACCTGTCTATTTTGGCCTTGATAACTTCCGCCATCTCTCGTGTGAAACCCAGTGAGATGTTGTGCCCAGAAGAATCCGCAATGTTTATTCGAACCCTACAATCAAGATTTCTTTAGATTCTCGAATATGCTTACCTGTGCCTTTCTAGACAGTTCAAAGCAGATTTTTCAAGAAAGTTTATCAAACCCATTTTCTCCTCCTTTAGTTCGTCGATGAATTTGGAGGAATCGAAAGTAACATTAATAAACATATTAGTTATTTAAAAGCCACCTTGTATTCCTGCTTCGACGTGCAAGTCGATAATTTCTTTGCAATGACTGAGAAAAGAATATCATGATAACATCTTTTCCAAAGTCAAAGTGACTCACTTTGGATACTCTTCAATTGCTTCTTGAATCACTGAGATTCGCATGTCAAGGAACTCATGGAAGCATCCCATTCCATTTGCCATCGCGCTCACAACATTAGCCAGTTTTTCACGCTGAAGGATATTATTTTCAGCACAATATGATTAATTAACACACCTTCGCAATTCTTTTATCGATCCATTCCCGGTCAGAAGAGCTTATCTCCCCAGATTCCTTCTCTGGACATATTGCTCACTTAATTTTTAAGTAAATAAGACGACTAACCTTCAATCTTTTCTGCACTCCACATACTCAATGCCTCAGAATGTGCCTCACACCGGTGCAAAATCTTGAATTGTTAATTTCTGACCGTCACTGAAAGCGGAAAGAACCTTTAATCTTTCATCGTGTCGATATCTCGAAGATTCCGTCAGCATTTCCACAATATCTTCCCTGAAAAATATTATATTTCAGAATGCTGCCTGAACAGATTGTGTAAAAAATATATATCAATCAACGAGGCAGCTAGCAAAAAAGTTAGCAAAAGGCATTCCCATGCCGGGAATCGAACCCGGGCCGCCTGGGTGAAAACCAGAAATCCTAACCACTAGACCACATGGGATGGTGAGAGGCGTCTCCAAGGATCTCTCTATTAGTATGCTATATTCTAGCATTGACATTGAAATGTCAATCACTAAATTTGGCATGATCACCTCGCCTGTACTGTATTTTCCTCTTCGAATGGGTCGACCTGAGAGAGAAAGATCGTTCGAGGATCTTCCGTCTCATCTATGCAACATGATCGAAGATAGTCCAGCTCTCTTCTTTAAATTAAAACTTTTTTTTCGAAATTTCTAACAAAAATCTTACGCAATATGTTCTTTGTAGCGAAACAATGTCATTTGCCAGCAATTTAATTCCGCTTCGAACGTTTTGATAGAGGTTTTGACTTGATCCTCGTATGATTCGATTCCGTTCTGATGAATTTGCAGAAATTGTAAATAATCAAATAAACTGCTTTCCTCTATGCAGTGATCGTACATGATTTTCTGGTATTCAAACGATCGTTTAGCTTGCGATAAGTGATGCTCAGTTGAAGAGATGACAACGCTATTTACTATTTTCAAAAATGTTAAATTCGCTCCACTTACTATTTGAAAGCCGACACATAATTATCGATAATAGACGACAATAGTTCTTTGTTCACCTGCGAACAATAGGTTTCAAAATGTTGTACAATACAACATAAAGAAAACTGCAAACCTCATCGACATCCATTAGCTGCTGCGTTGTTATCGAATAGGAAAGCTTGGAAAGGAGGAAACGAAAGAGATTGTGATGGTTGTTACCCTCATGATAGTAAACACTCTTATCAGGTTTATCAATACGCGTGTACACTCGTAGCCAGAAATGATCAAAGAGAAAATCAGCCAGCAAAATTTATGATCTTTTTGTTCATAATTTAGCCAACATTCTCGTAGCGATGAACATAGCAAAACTTTGAGAAAAATGATTTATTTGTTTGTTTTCCTAACATCTATCAGAGACCATAGAGTGCACTGCGAATACTATTGACCAAATCCGTCCATTTCTTTCTGAATCCATCCTCGAGTTGCTGTGCAATCTCCCTGT
This sequence comes from Pristionchus arcanus, assembly GCA_900490705.1. Lineage (NCBI taxonomy): Eukaryota > Metazoa > Nematoda > Chromadorea > Rhabditida > Neodiplogasteridae > Pristionchus > Pristionchus arcanus. The sequence continues at coordinate 116,746 of LS486698.1, forward strand.
CATGAATCCATTTATCAATTTCTTCCTTGCTTATTCCTTTCACGGTAGATTTTGGAAGGGAAGTGGTAGTTGTTGAGCAGACCGGACCTGATTTAGTAAACGATCTTCTCAAATGCACTAACATAGCAACATACCCTTAATTTCCACGGAATTCTTCGCATCTTTAAAATTCGCATTGCAGTAATTATTTTTGCACACGACGAATTCATTCTTGTTGAATTATAAAGAAACATGGTTTTCGGTCGAAAAGAGTTAAGGGAAACTGCAGGGAAGAAACGAGAAATGAAGGAACTTCCTAGATAAATGCGGTTGGATGTTTCGGTCCATTGGGTCGTAGACACCCAACCGCCTCGTAAAAGTAAATGTAAAGTAACCGAGCTGTAAAATTAATCTATATTTTTCAAGTTCACAAGTAAAAATGGGTCAATAAACAACGCGAACTTTATAAAGTCCCTTGTGTAGAGTCTCGTTATTAGTGATGCACCCTCGTTCTTCCGATTGGATCCAACTGTCGTCTAGCTTGGAAATGAAGCAGAAATCACCCTGAAATATGATTATTCTCTATTTTTCGAAAACATACAACTGATCTGATCTACCTGGCAGGTTCTATTATAGAGCATCCAGCATGTGACCTGAATGATAGGTATAGCAATTCAAACACTAAGATGCAATGCATACAGCGTTCGATGTAAGTTTCTGCTCCTTGACGAGTTTCGCTCCGCAATTATTTCCCTTAAATTGAAATTGAAAATGCACATACAATTATTATGTTACCGTATCGCACAAACACGTTGTTGGAATTGCCCGACACCTGAAAACGAGCGCAAGACTGTGGTTGCATCAGTCTGAAAAGGGAAATGATTGCAGAAATACGAATGCGGTATTTGTAAAAAAAAAGGAAAAGTCTGCATACTCACATTTCAATCGACTTTGACTCCAATCTCCGACATTCGTTAACTGTTTTATATACAGATTTTCCCATCGAATAAGAAGATTGCACGCGACGCAATTCTATTCAATGTGGATATGGTTTATTGGATTAGAGAAATGTCATTAGATAAATATTTGCAATGATAACACGCTTACCTTATCTTCCCCGCACTTGAGCTGTCCATTGTGCCAACCAGGAAAGGAAGAGTCGTCTCTATTGCAGTAGTCCTCACTGAACATGATTTCAACACATTAAAAAAACCAAAAAAATTGGTCACTTGCAAATACAATAAGAACGCGTTTTGTCGTTCCAGCACTTGTTGTTTGAATCATTATAGTAACCGGCTCCTTGGAGACAACCCTACACAACAATTTAGCAGCATTATGTTCTATTATTATAATCTATCAATGAACGTACAGTTTTATCAACCGATATGGCCGGCGGCACATTCCAATCCGTGATGCGTCTCGTGTAACAGAAGTCGCCACAACATGGCTTTCTACAAATCATCCGTGATAGAAATCGATTAAAGCTCACTCACTCTTGCTCGCTGTCATAGCACATTACAGCACTCGATGGGGGAACGAGAATCAGAGTAGAAATAAACACAGCTAGCATCATTGAAATATTGTCGAAATTCAACTGCCTGTTCAAAGTTGACAAATCTGCTCTTTTGATCATCTCTCCGGATTATCCTCACCAATTTTCGGGTGCCCGGGCACGAAATGCGGTGGATTTGAAAACTCCAGTCTATTGTCCAACTGTTGCATCTCTTTGCCTATTAGTTCGACTATACATAGGAGATTATCCGATGTGTCACAGGGCACTCAAACACGTCCATGTTCACTAACGTTTATCTATAGAATACTATACGTTTGCTCTTCAGAACTGAGATATCTTGGAAAGGTCCGGTGTGCTGAGTAGAGCTCAAAATAAAGTCGTCATCTCTTCATTTTGAACACTCTCTCATTGTTCTGGTCGGTGACGGCTCATATTTCGAGCTCTGGTAATGGTTACGTGGCAGCCTTTCGATTGTATACAAGTGGAACAATTAGCTCTCATGAGTAGGGGCCACAACGCAGATAGCCGATTTCTCACAATGAGGCCAAAAGGGTGTTCAAACTATCCATCATGGTCCCAATAACATCATGCTTTTTGCCGTTTGTTGATATCTTGTCTTTGAGCCGAGATAGAGCCCAAGAAGTACACGTTCAACGCACTGGGGGAGAGGAGGGAAAAGCGAGACGAGAGGGAAGGGGGCGGAGCCTCATTTGCGTGTGTCTCTCTCCCTCCTCCCGCCTCTCTCGCTCCCCTCCGCCCGCCTCTCGCACGTCCCTCATAAATAAAGGAGTCACAAGCCAGGGAGACATTCTAAAATTCTAATTTTTTCTCTAAAAATCGTAAAATATTCTAATGAGTCAGAAAAACTTTGTCCGAGCAGAATTGTCACACTGGAATCCTTAGAAAAAGCTCATTTCGTCGCGAATCGACCCTATTCCCTACGTTTAAGTCCAATTTTGACCTACTTCGTGATGTTATGCATTTCTCGGACAGTGCTAAATCGAAAGGGGATGCCAGTAGCTATTCAACGCACTCTCGAATGAGTGATTTGGTTTAGAATGAACCTTGTGACTTTGGTTTCTCGCTTTTTCGCGAAATCGTGTCAGAGCAAAGTGGGCGGAGCTTGTGGGGCCTACTCATGAGTAATCAATATCATAGAATACCAAGAAAAGAGAGCCATCGCAGGGAAAGTTTTCCGCAAGAAAATGAACTCGTTAAAGAACACCAGTACACAGCAAAAAAAGTACGCATTTTGCCATTCAAGATGTTTTCGTCTCATTCATTCATTCTTAGAAGAAGTGGTGCCCGTTCTAGTGTATTCCTCCTGTCTGGCATTTCACGAGACTGAACTGGCTGAAAAACACGTAACAGTCTCCTTTATCAATGCCGAGTGGTTGGCGTCTTCTCTGCCAAGCGGTTTGCGGACTGGAAGGTACTTGCAAATGTTATTTCAAGAAATACAAACTATATTATTTCCAGGAATTGTCGGATTGTCGCTCAACATTTTCCTCTTCTTGATCATCGCTAACAAAAAGATTACAGCCAGCATTCCCTGTTATCGGTAATTGATTAATCCCTGCAGCTATTAATGTGTTATTCAGATTCTGCATTGGCGTCAGTGCAATGCAGAATGCCTTCAACTGCATCCTGCTTATCGCTGGACTATGGGTTGGTTTTTGAGTCTCGATAAAAATTCTTGAAGTTTCATCAGCAACTATATTGTAATGTCTTGTAATGTTATTGTAATGTCTTTTTTTAAAATATTTATTTGTAGACCCACATCTTCTCTGAGGGATTCTTTCTTGCAATCGTCTACAGCCCGATAAAATATGCACAGCCGTGGATTCGGTTTGTTCATTTTTTTTAGAAATGTTATAATATTTTATGGTACACTGGTTGAAAATTGGCTCCAGTTACTTCTGAACGGACATTGTTGTGAATGAGACAACGGCATTGCTCATATCTGAAAGTTTTAAATTTTGAATAAATAGAAATCGAAGCTTACATAACGCGGGATAGAAGCACTTGAACATGGCGATTACTTCCCTTCTAAAATAAATATTTTTGTCCAATTGTCAAATGAAATGAAATTACCGATAATCATGCACGCCGAATAGGATAACCAGTGCGTCCAGCGAGGGATAGACAGAGAACATTGTCGGCATGAGGTCACTGGGGAAGGTCAAACGAATGTGGAGGAGAGGAGGAAAGAGAGCGAAGAGCACTGGCACGTACATTACGAAGAATGGAACGCAGAACTGAAAATTTGTTCATATCTATTTATAATTGATTCATTTGAGGTCAAATGAGTTTCAGGAGCTTTTCTAGAGCTCCGAGGAACTAGCACAAATGATCTTGTGAGTAGCGGTAGTCCAAAAAAATCACGTCAAGTTCATCATTTTTACGCGGCGTTATTTTCTCAATTTGGAAACTGCACCCGTTTATACGGCGACAAAGCGATTCAAACCTGCACTAGTAACGTATAGTACAACTGCCGCTGCAGAGCCAATCCTCTTCTGCTCTTGCCGAGGTTATTGTGGAGAAACTTGTAGATACTAACAGCGGAGTACACCACAATGCCTAGCACTGTAAACGGGGTATTTTTCATAGTCGTTAAGAACCCACCAATAGTCATCATCAGTGACAGTGCACCGGTCCCAATCAAGGGGCGCCATCGAATTTCGCCATTCGGTCGCTGGAATTCGGAATGGATAGACGACTGACTTTCCATGTTACCCAATAATGCGCGGTCATTATAGATTCGGGACTGATCATTTCAGGGTAGTCTGTATGAAGCGTTTCATAGATCGCGAGAAATGTATCGAGATCCGTTGCGTAAAGATAGAATACGATTAGGAACCACACAACGGATTCTGCTATGAAAATGAAGACGAGAAGCGTAATAAACCAGCACTGTCGAAAAAGGCGATTTCCGTCGGTGCTGAAAAAGAATGTTATTTATAATTCAAAAAAATCAACAAAAATTGCCTTGAAACAGCTATGTGCCGGTAAATGAAGTGAAAGCCGAGAATAAGGAATGAATGGGAATGTGACGTTCCGAATATTGTTATTACCCACCTGAAATCATTTTTCGTCTAGAAATTGAGGAAAAATACTTACGGTCCCGGATAGTTAGCCGAGTATAAATAAAATACTTCACTCGCGATTGAGATAACCTGAAGCAAAAAGCTATGCGAGATTCGAAATTTTGTAAACAAACCGGATGAGCAATAAAATGAATGATTGTATACAATATATCATTGAGGATGAACACAAATAGGAGATATTTATAGAGACTCAACTCCTGCGAAAATCACAATTAATTGTGTGATTCAAACAAAAATTATCTTAGACGACTTTCGTACAATAAGCTGAAGCAAGAAAGAGTTCAGAGTCAATGAAGTACCTAAAATCCAATTTTAACAAAAACTATTTTTCCTTACACGACTCACTGAAAAGAATCCATTGCGGAAATGTTGCAGAAACCATGTAGGCAGCAGAATGAGAAATGCTCCGAATGTTATCGCTCTTTGCCTAATGTATTATTTAGAGGTTATCGAGGCAAAAACAATCAAATCACAGAATGGGAGATCTACCTCACATTACTCTTTTTATACGCAATTAGTGTGCCTCCAGGGAATTGTTTCCGCTTTGTTAGGGTTTATTGTAAGTGCTTCAGACAAATAAAAGAAAAGTACGAGCATTGATCACGCTAGTGAATGGATCAGAAATGGTGCTCAATTGTAGTGTTCGAAATGTTTTTAAATCCTTTCGGAAATCCAGTATCAAACAGAACCTTGCGCTGTTTGTGAATCGTCTTTGAAATGTGATGCATACCATAATGATTACCCGTGGAATGAATAAACATTGTCTTCCGGGTGCAACTATTCACGCAAATCTTGTGGGGCAATCGGTCTTGTCTGTGCCGATAGTATGCATGTTTTTCGATCGAACAGACTCAGGAAACGATATTATAATTGTTCAGGGACCTGATTGTCTCCGTCGCCGTCTCGATGGTCTTCTCCCTATGGCAATTCATCACCGCTCCCTGCATCGTACAGTATCTTGTGCTGTGTCGGTTAGCGAATCCTCATTCATTCATAGTTGTAAGCACTTCGACAGAAGTACATCTATTTTCACAGAAAATAGTAAGAAATCAGCGGTGACGAACAAATATTCTAGAAAATCCATGTCCGACTGCAAGCGCATCATCGTTGCCTATATTCTTCCAGCCATTTCGATCGCGATTTCTGCAGTAAGCTTCCCTATAATATCCAACTGATCGTGCTTTACAGCCCTACTTTTCGCTCTTCATTCCGTATAAAGAAGTTCGTGACCAAATCCGTTCAATAGCTGCAGAAGTTCAGCATTTTAGAGGTAATTTCTGAGAAAGATCCGAATTAAATTGCAAAATGAACAGAAGACGACATCTACGAAGTCTACGGCATTGGAATGAAGGCTGATCCGGCAAATGTGATATTTATTTTTATTCGTTTTCGAACCAAATGTTCAGGGAAATCGCACTTTGTACGCACTAGCCTTCTACGGCATCGGACCCTCTTATCTGCTGAACACCCTCGCTTTTGGTTGCACTGTTTACAAGTGAGCGCATCAGCCGCCATAGCTCAGTCGGTTAGAGCGTGGGTCTAATAAGCCCAAGGTCGCAGGTTCGACCCCTGCTGGCGGCAAAGTCTTTTGCTATTTGAATGTCCTGTTGAGAATCGTTTTGGAACTGCGAAGCGTCGGGTCGACTATGAGTGCGAAGACGGTAGAAATGCAGAATCACTTCATTCGCATACAGATGATACAAGTTTGATATTCGTGGTATAGACACCATTGCAATCTATGATTTCAGGGTTTCGTCCCATTAGCAATTCTTGCAATTCCCTTCTCCGCCTTTATCTCATTCATCGTCACAGAAGCTAACTTGAACAATCTCACGCTGATGTTGACTTTCTCGCAGTGGAGTCTGCCCACAGTGCAGGTTTGTCACAACACGCAAAATAGAATGTCAAGCAACAAATAAGCATATAAATAAAAAATTAAAATTTTTGAAAACGGAATTTGAATGTCCTACGATATACTGCAAACGGTATCATTCAATATTTTTCGGTGAGCTTACGGTCTCCTTAATTTCTCTTGTAATACGATGTTGATTCCCAGGCCCTTGTGTACCTCAAGTTCCTCAGTCGCACTACGCACGCTGGTGGGTTCCCGTACAATTTATGTTGTTGCTCCAATCCTCTACTACCATCGAGGGCGGAGGTGAGAGGATACATTCGGCACTTCCCTGTTTTTTTGGCCCAACCTTTTCTCGTAGACTTTTCCCTCATTGCCCTGTCTCAAAAAAAAAATTTGAATTCTACTTCTATTATATCCTACCGAAGTATGTTAACTCGTAAAACTATTCAGAATCAGTTGAATAACAAGTCTCTTGCAGATCTCCATCACACCCAAGTCGCGGCTACAGCGGTCGCAAGTTTTACTGCAGCAAAACATAAGGCGGATCTGAAACGGTTAGCTCATTTTTAGTGCTCATTTTGAAAGCACTTACGCGCGCAACAGTTCTTCAGTAGTTCATTAGAGAAAGAGATTGCGGTTTGCTGCACTTATTTCCCCTCTCAGCAACTCCATCTAGATATATGGAGCAAAAATAGTGTAAGCACAGTTGGCACTAGAAATAGAAGCAGCCAATACTGTATAAGCATAGTCATAATCCAAGTAGATGCCATGCACACTCATCGCCTTCGCACAGCCGTAAATAATATCATTTCACCTATTGCAGAATGGCCGGAGACTGACGTGACAGTGCTATCTCAATCAACACGCACCATGCTATCAATGTGGATACAGTAGCTCCTGAAACAGTGGCCCATGCTATTTAGTTGTTGTCGTGGTACCGTGGTACCACGACAACACCTCGACCTCTGAGGTTCAGAACCTCGAATCGTTTCGTTCTGCTGCAAGCCTTCCATATTTCGATAATCCTTCTCATACACATTTGATGTTGTTGTAACGGCTTCTCATGAAATAACTTCATCGATACATACAATACAATCAATCTCAATAAATAAGTGTGTTCGGTCATGTTCGCAACAAAAAAAATACAAAGATATGAAACACAAAACTATCAATCAAGTGTGTCCAATTAAGCACCGAATAAATAGTTGGGTCATGGTCACGGGGGATCGGACATGTATTCACTGTGGTTCCACTGCATTCTTCGGCTACTCCTCGTCGAGGGGTTCGACGGGTCAGACCTTGCAGCAGAACATTACCTCCAGACCACGGACGGCCTCATTCACTACGCGAGTCATTCCTGCAATGTTTCGTATTGCGGGCTTTTTTAAACATGTTATAACAAAATAGCACTCGAAATGCGTTGCGCATTCTTTCCATTTTTCACAATATCTCGTCAGCTCGATTGGCGAGAGATTATATAAAATCAGTAATCGATCGGCTACCGTACCCGTCTCTTCCTCCTTCCTCTCGAATAGCGTATCCAGCGTGCGGAAATGATCATCGCCTCCTAGATCCAGATGAGATCTGCCCGGTCGCTTGTCGCGAAGAGAGAAGAACATCTAAATTTCATTTTATTTTGATAATATCAAATTAAAGATGAAATCTGAACTGAATAGCGGTTATGTTTCACACCGCTTTCAAAGACGTTTCCTTCAACCAATTCGTAATTTTATTGGATTCTCTATTTATTCAAATAAGTATATCACTCACAATGAACGGCATGGTAACAGCGTAGAGTGGCGCGAGGGCGACCGATTCCAGGAAGATGCCGTGATTTATGGGAGTGTCCGTGGGTGTGACCTGCACATGATCTTCTTTAACTTTATGCGTTTCGTTGGCACCTACTATCTTAGCTTATGCCCTCGTTCCAAGACCGTGTGCACTTCTCTGCATCCTCCCCACGGTGCCTTTCTCTACCTCCCTCATCTCCGATTCAATACTTTCAATCCCTATTTATCATTCACCCTGATATCTGAGTTATCGATCTAATCCATAAATCTCAATTGTGTGCAACATCTAGTCGCCACGGTGCCTTTCTCTACCCTTCTCATCTCCGATTCATCGCGTGATTCAGCCTTTGCTCTCCACTCCATGGGCAAGGAAATCCGATCAGATTGCGCAAGATTTATCACAAATTCAGGAAAGATATCGGATTTCGCAGCCGCGTGGCGCGCATAATGGAGAGAAAGTGTTGTCTGATCACCTTGGGTAAACTACGTCAACCTTGAGCCAAAATAGTAACAAAATTCTCGTTAGAGCCTACGTAGTTTCATAGAAATAACGAAATCATTAAAAAAAATAGATAACCACTATTATGTATGGGTTCTTGCACATGAGCGTTGTGGTAAAAATCGGCCCAGATGATATATTTTTGACGAAATATTAGTAACCAATAATCGATAATCACTGACGTAGGGGTTGGCGCACATAAGACCAAGGAGGCATAATAACAATGAAATAATAATAATCAATAATCGATAATCACTGACGTAAGGATAGATGACGAGACCGAAGGAAGTGACGAAAATGCAGCAGAAATGCGTCCAGAAAATGGGCAGTAGAAGGACGATGATCTTCTTGTTTGAGGAAACCTGAAAGGAGTTTCATTCCATTCGTCCCAGTGTATCTGATTTTTGGATATGTTTCACAAATACATTTTCATTGAGCATGATATGAAATTACAATTACATGTGGTTTTACTTAAAAAAAAACGATCTCTCTCTTTACTATTTCATACTAGGTGATGTTTTTTGTCACCACCAAAATTTATCAGGTCTTTTCAATTCTTGCCAATACCTAAGATCTTTTCCTACTTGCTATTACGCTACATACGAGACCCATTCTCCGATTCCATTAGTCCCCGCGAACTGAAATAGTCACCCAACAGGGAAGAAAAATGTCGCATCGCGCCGCTTGATTATTATTGCCTCTCGCTTTGCACACTCGGAAGTGGCAGCACTGATTTGCTTGGTCGGGATCTTTATCCAATTATTCATGCTATTTATAGCCCGAGCAACCTAGAGATAAATCGAGATTCCTATGACGATTAGAAATCATCCCACCTATTGTTTCTTCCTGGTACCCCTTTCAGAAAGTGGGGATCAGATTTCGTGAGTGAGAGAGGGGGGAAACAAAAGGTATCCACGCGCGCGAGATTTCTCAAGTATCTCTTCTCTCATCGCACAATACCACGTGGGAACAAGACGAGAACTTCAGTATAGTTCATTGCAAATCTCAGCAACTGCGCTGAATCGCTAAATAAACAAACTAACACTCAAACGGTGATTCTATTATACTTTGCAGCACGGTGCGAAGTTTCTCACTAGATAGATCTCGTAAGGTGGGAATTTTCATGAGAATTGAAGAGCGACTAGACACATTGTAATCAAGAGAAGGCTACACTAAACATGCTCGATAATTTTACTGATTTCAGCATTGGTTTCCCTATTTGATTCATACAACTAGGAAGCGCATCAATTATGTTAGTGATTATCTCAGCCGTTCAGTGGTCTTGCTTTAACGTAGAAGTGAGAGAAGAGCAGACGGCTCAGAGAAGAGAGAGAGAGAGAAGAGAAGGAGATCATTATCGGTTCAAGCCGATACAGTGATAGAGTGCAATGGGAGAAGCTTTCCCCAATTCCACAACAAGTAGTTATATTTCCGTTCAACGTTTGCCCTTTATTCACCTGATATCTCGCAGCCACATAATTCGTCTCGCTAATCTTCTTTCTGAAGTTGAGATAGAGAGAGAAATGGAAGGTGAGAAGAACGAACAACTCGAGAAGAACCTCGACGTTCACGAGAGTCTGGAATTCAGAAAAATGTAAACTATATGAAAGAATTCGTTGTCCCTGCGTGTGTGCTTTGTTCAGAGAAAGTCTTTCTGGCAGAAACGCAGAGAACTATTCATGAAAGCGATTATAAAACGATGCAAAATTACATAATAATTTCGAGAACGTGTGTTTCAAGACTTTTCGACCAGAACTTTGCGTGTTTGAGATTCGCTTTCTCATTTGAGAAGGAAGTCGTTACTCGGAATCTGAAGTCACCAATCCGCCTGACTCATCCTTCGCTTCACATGGATATTTGCTCATAACACGCGCACGCTTCTCCTTTAGTCTATCAAGTTTCCAAACTCCCATGGGCGATTATGGTGTGGAAGTGGTCCAGTTCTGTTACAATGTGACTTTATTGTTTTGGTCTTTGTTTTCTGGATTTATGACAGCCAAACTTCTTGTTTCTGTTGCAATCGCACAAATTGCGCGGTAGTGCACGATTCCTGCCACGCACTTTCTAATTACTTTGCTCAAGATGAGGCCGTCACGTGCTATGCGCAATTATTGAGGGGGCATAAGTGACGAAGTGAAGTGAAGTGTTAGGAATAGTGGAGCTGGCAAATAAAGCAAAGCTCTCCTCATTTTGCGTGCCCTATCTGACCGATGAGAGAGAACCTCGAAATGAGGAGAGCATTCTCTTCAATTGCCAGCCATAGTAAAAAGGTAAAGGTAAAGTTGCTTCCACAATTAAGGCGATTTTACAGTTGTCATGAGACAAACACGCCTGGTGGGGTACACAGGTAAGGTTCGGATCTTGAAAGTGAGTAGAATCGTAATTTCCATTACCTGGAATCGTTCTTGATTCTCCACTGTTCTGATAGTGAACGAAGCTGCGACGTCCACCCATTTGACTCCTGGCACGCAAAGACCAAAGACCATTCCGAAGGACAGAGACATCTGAGAAAGATCAAAGATCAGATAAGATGGGATCTCAACATGGCTCATTCGTTCCTTTCTACGTCATAAAAAAAGGATTAGCGCAATGAAGCGTTTCGACGATCTCAGAATCGGTGACATGACGTGGGCACATGTTTTCCGAACGAGTTACCAGGAATAACCACCGGGTTCAGGTATCACCTCGTGTTGGTATCTAGGCCAAAACAGGTATGATCGTCGAAATTTAAGAATGGGTTACGCATTTCGGGGTACCATCTATTCATTTCACATACTCTCTCACCACTCGACTGATCGAGAGAGAGAGAGTGTGTGAAATGAAGTGACGGTGAGCCGTATTGCGCACGATAATGCTCACCACAAGCGCGGTAGAACCGGCCTTGATTAGCGCACTGTCGAGACTCTCGTACGAGACGGGCCGAAGGGAAGCGTACAGACTGGAATTTGTGGATCATTTTTGAAAATCGGCAGGTGGTTTTACCGTTCAACAGCGATCGCTGCCATCGAAAAGAGTTGACCGAAAGTGCCAGTGACGGCGAGGAGTCTGCAAATTTACTGGATTTATCAGAAAAATTCTCTGGTTTTCCCAACCGCTAGGCACCCACACTAGTTGGAGCATTACATAGTGGTTGGAAGAAACCGGAGTTCAGTGAATATCAGATAATTTCATCGAAAAATCGCCCAATTTTTAATTCATTTAGATTCTCATTTACCTGGAAGTGAAGGCGAACCAGAACGGAAGAGCGTACGCGCAATCCTCGTTGCCAGGCATCGTGAATCTGCATATTATTATATTATTTGTTTTTTTCTTTGTTTGATTTTTTTGTTTACACCATTCAATCATGACGAATTCCTGCGCTACAAATCTTTTTGCTCGTGATTTCCTAATCTATCCTCCCTCATTCATCCGACCACAAAATGATGATGAATTCACGTAGGTTTCCGGGCATGTTTCTCCCTCTGCTTTTTCCTCCCCAAAATTAGAAAGATGTAGAAGCCATTAGGGTGAAAGCACGCATTAGCGGGGGCTACCGACCTACGCACGAATTGTGCATTCTTTTGACCCCGGCTGTGATCATTGATCATTGCGTGTTGTTTCTGTGATTGCCTCCAACAAGGAACTCCATCATTCTGAGTACGAATTCGTTGCAAAAACACAATTTGTTCGTATTCAATGCCCAAAGGTAGGCCTAAATGTGGCTTTCAGGAACTTTTTTCCCCGTTCATCACTGGCGGTTTGGTTTCTGAACTCTTGTATGGATTTTCACCCCTGTCATCACTGATATTCGAGATCTTCCCAAATCCGAGCCCTTCATTGGTGTTGTTCTCATTAGCAAAGCAGTTTTCGCCACGCTTCTCGCATAGCAAAAAGGCGGAATCTGATACTGAAAAGTGCTAAGGAGTAAGACGAGATGGAGAAGCCTGATTGGCGCACTCTCGTGCATTAATTAAGAGGGACAAACAGCTCTCGAGTTGCCGTTTTTCGACCTTTAGAAGTCATCCTTTGCCTGGACAAACACGTGTTTTCTTCGGCAAAATGAACAAGAATCTCAATTTCTTTAATGTTTTGTCGATGAACGGGCAAAAATAGAAGGAGTATTAGTTGTGATCTTCAGCCTTCATCCATTCGTAGATGACAAGCCGTTGATAAACGAGCAGCACTATGAAAGGATCCATCAACGAGCAACGTTTGGGTGCATTGAGACTCTGCCTCTTCTTTGAACGACAATCCACCATGCATAAAGACCAGAAAAGCGCCTCCCAGAAATGTCTTCATTCGGGTAATACACAGAGGCCATTGAGATCTAGACCAGTTCGATCTCGCCAACGTTTCGAATGCGCCTGGGAAAGTATAGGCATGTGGGAGTTTTGCAGAACGTCTCAGATTTAAGCCATAAATCCGAAAGATTAGCTAGCGATGACGTCGCTGAGGGGGAAGGAAGTAGTTTCATGGCTCGAAAAGCGCTCTATTTTGAGTGCATTTCTGCACATTTGTTATTGTGATCTTCGGGAAACCCGCGGGCTGAATTAATGCACTTAATATTTCATTATGTTGTGTGCATGACACTTCTTCATAAACACGTTGAATATTCGGGATGACTTGTCAAGAAATGACTCTCCTCGTTTTGCATGGTCTCTCACCTCTCTGACCAGTGAGAGAGTATGCGCAATGAAGAGACCATGGGAAGCCTTGCCTACTGAGTAATGAACTCGTTGTCGCCCACTTCCACTTATGGAGTAGGCTTGCTAGGGTGACGAATCTATGCATTCATCGCAGTATCTCGCCTCCCTGACTGGCGATAGAGTATGCGAAATGAGGAGAGAGCAACCCGAATTTCCAGCTCTATCCTGCAGGAGGTGAGGGGCAGAGATGAATTGGTTAGCATGTTTCGCGAGGAGATGGCTTATTCAGCAAGTCATGCGAGGGGGATGGCTCAAACTACGCGGAAACCGCTCTTCCCCCGTTCTTATTCTCTTATTTCTCACTGCTCTTTCGTCGGACAGACAGAGCGAGGGAACGTGTGAAATGGGGAGCATTAACGCATTGACTTCCGCTAGGGTAGATCATCTTGTTCTACGTGGCTAAAGCCAAAAGGCCAAGCTTCAAGGCCGATAATTGGATCGCTTAGTAGTTCCGCACCAAAAAACTGGTCGTTGAGCGGCAGAATTGGTTAGGTTTCAGAGATTCTAAAAATCGGATCTTTGAGAAAAAGTCATCGATTAGAGCATGAATAATTCCTCTACAAAATTAAATAATTATCGCGAATGGAATAGCCATGGTGGCTTGTATTGGTAAGACTATGATTGACTCAGGAATATCATAACTGATAATGAGGATGGCTTTTATGTGCTAGTGTTAATCTTCCAATGAGTCCAAAAAAGTGTTTTGCATCAACCTTCCCTCCCCCCCTTTATCCTCGTCCTCGAAGATGGGAAGAATCCTCACCGAATGAGATCGGTGACGAAGCAGCAGAGATAGAAGATCGTGGCCATGTACGTGGAGAAGATGTGCACGCCGAACATGCATTGCGTATGGGGGTGAGCGAGCCAGCTGAGACCCTGAAAGGGAGTGCATCTATTGTGTTTGAGGGTGGGTTGTTAGGCAGAATAGCGCCTGGAAATAATCACATTGAGTCCGTCAAAAGATCTAGCTCAAAAAATGGTAACGTCTCCCCCTCAAGAACATCTACTGGATGTGCAAGCCAGCTGAGACCCTGGAAAGATGACGGGTGATGTATGCCCATTTTGTATGAGGGTGTATTAGTCAGATTATTCCCTGGAAGCACATTCCGAAAAAATGAGAAGGATTTCAAATCCACTAAAAAACGCTTTTAATCCCTGCGTGGGTGAGCCAAACATGGAACGATGGTCAGAAACGATGTGTGGTTATCGGGAACACGTAGGTTAACCGAATTTGGCCATTCGCTGATTGCTCGTCTATTTCTGTTTCCGCTCCAAAGATCCCGACCAGATGCCCCATGGCGCAATAACGATAATTCTGGGAGTGTATGATGTGCTTCTTGATGTTCCCTCTCGACACATCTCATCTCAACAAACACAGAAACAGCAAGGATATTGCCACTTCTGCTCCAAATACTCATTCACATTTATGTGCATGTCATTGCAATAGGCGGAATGTTAAAGCTACAATTTATTTTCGAAAGCGCTAAACAACTCTAACTTGTTTGTGAACATTCCTAATCTAATTCTCCCATGCAACTGCAACTCTCTAAAATAGCCCGCTAATCTCTCGCTGAAAGATGCTCCGGAGCATGACATTTCCCGGAACTTCTTCTCGTATGATGCCATTGCTTATTCAGTTCTTCTCGATTCCCTCCCGAAAGAGTCCATCCGATTTTCGCCGCGCTAGATTCTAGGCATTGACCCCATAATTAAATTTCCCACAACTACAACTACTCGCCCCTGGATAAAGGATAAATGTCGAAAGGCGCAGCGCATAGTAAAAAGTAAGTGGTCGAGTAAACGAGCCGGAGGGAAATTGCGGCATTTGCAGTTGCCAGAATTTTCTCCTCGTGTGTTGCAAATGTCAGATGAGCACCGGAAAAAGTGAACCCAGCGAGCGCCTCAAGCAACACTGAGTGACTCAAAGAAGAAGCAGAAGAAGCTATTGTCCGCTCGCTAGTACTTCCCTTCCCCTTCATGTTTCCCCCGGAAGCGCCCTAAAGTCACGACATCGCACTTTGTTGTGGAAGTTGAGCTAGTCGCACGCGCTCTTTATGGACTTGGTGAACTTAGGCGATGATAATAGAGCCAGGTTAGACGGATTTGAATTAAGAGAGACCAAGAGGCCTTTCAACCTCACAGGAAATGGGAGACAGCAGAAACAGAAGAACAAGATCAGGAGAAAATATGAAAAGATAGAGAAAATCTAGTAAAAACGTACCTTTTTGTTCAGCAGTAACGAGATCAAAGTTAGTCCGACGACGCACAGTCCGGTCTTGACGGCTATTATGATCTGAATTTTATATTTCGAAAATGAGAGATCAAAGAGCAGAGTTCAAAGTTCAAAGATCAACCGACCTTGAGCACGGCGCTGTGCGCGAGCTCCTCCGAGACTTCGCACACGTTCATTGCCTCATAGAACTTAATTTAAATATATTATTTTAATTAATTTAAATAAAACACAAAATTAGCCAAATCCAGAGCTCATGCTCAGGAGCACACACTAACAAGCGGCCCACTCCTCAGCTGCGAGGGGGCTCCCTCTTAGCTCCGCCCCCTCCTGGCTTCTTCCCTCCCCCCTCCCCTCCTCTTCATACTTCTGCCCTACTCGACCATTCAGCGCGTTTACCTGGCTATGGATCGCTATCTCCCATTTCCCCCACTATTTCTCGCCCAGGCAAAGTTAGAAGTGCGAAATGTAAGAGATACCTGCCACAGATCCATTTCTCCTTAGGTGTTTGCCTATTCAGGCGACGATGGAAGAGGTGATGGGAAGGAGGACCGGGAGCGATCCCTGCACCCAGAGAGGCCTGTGAGGCCGAGACTGAGGCCCCTAATGAGAGGCGTGACTGTTAATCGACCTGAAAGCATCCGTTATTCGATTTATCTA
This sequence comes from Pristionchus arcanus, assembly GCA_900490705.1. Taxonomy (NCBI): domain Eukaryota; kingdom Metazoa; phylum Nematoda; class Chromadorea; order Rhabditida; family Neodiplogasteridae; genus Pristionchus; species Pristionchus arcanus. The sequence continues at coordinate 133,064 of LS486698.1, forward strand.
CGCTTACTTTCTAGCCCACTTTCGATTACTATGCTCCTGTTACGCACTACTAGTACTCGACAATGTAATGCGACACCACAGGGGGCTTAGGTTGGCGGATGATTGAACAATGGGGAGCTTTCTGATGGGGCCAGTGTCTAACTCTCTCGGTTTCCCGTGATCTCTCGCCTTATCTGACCAAAATATGGCGAAATTGGGACTGGTTGCAGGGGGAAAGCGCGTCGGAATCTTTCATGAATCGGAGACGAGACCAAGTGGTGAGAAATAGAAGGAAAGTGGCTGGAAGTATGCATGGGGGACGGAGATCGGAAAGATGTTTTGGCCGAGAGAGAGATATCAAGCCAAAACAGATTCAGTTTCAGGGACAGCTGTCAAGCTTGTAGCGCATTCGCGAATTCCGGGTAAACTCGCACAAACATGTCAAGAAGAAGGGAAAGAACCGTGAAAGGCCCTCACACTATCGCTAGCTGGCGAGCGTTTGAAATTATGAGGTAGATGTTCCAACGAAATCAGAAGAGCAATCGACAGAATGAAGAAAATATCAAAATGCGGTTGACAGCACCCGAATGGTGGACAATGGTCCGGATCTCTCTATTCAGCCTTATCTCTAACTGGTCAGAGAGCGCGAGAGAGCACGGGAAATGGAGAGAGACAGAGCGACTGTGATGGTTTCGACAAGCGGCTTTGAATGATCAACACGGGAGAAAATGCGAGAAGAGGGACAGATTGCTTCTTTTTTTGCAACCGCCAATCGAGTTTTCTGCATAAAATTTGCCAACAAACGTCTATCGAATATTGACAGGAGAACTTCCACATTCAATACGCGTGTTTTCAGGGAACATTCTTCCGATGGGGGAAGATATGTGTGGTGAATACTCTCCAGTTCTCATATTTGGTATTGCATTGGAGTAGATTGCATTTTTCGTGGGGAGGTTTTCTTCGAGGATACGCAGAAGATTCTAGTAAGAAGCGAAAAAATTGGAAGGAAAATGTAACAATGAAATGGTGAGTTAGAGGAATAGAGGAAGTTTTCGGAATACATTTACTGCACAACCATTAATCTGCAAGAAATTCTAGTGAGTATCCAACACAACGGAGCCGAGATGGGTTCTCGGACTAGCCGAGTTTCCTCGAAACTCTTTTCTCCTCCGTTCTCGCTAAAGAGACTGCTTAGAGTCCGAGCGAACTAATTGGATTCCTTAGCTCAGAGTCTCCCTTCGTCTGACTTCTAAACGACACTCAAAGTTGCAGTATAATTCTCTCGTTCTATAGTTAACTCGCCTTACAGAGCAGCGAAAGAGCATGCCTAGTAAAGAGAATAGCTTATTTTTCTAAAAAAGGCCTAAACTTAGAGGGCATTCGAGGAAGGAGAATGAGGAGGAGGAAGAGGGGTCTTCTGGGATCCGAGTGCTTCACCCCCGCACTCAAGTACCCGAAATGAGCTGCCTGTGTGGGGTCTGTGGATGAAGTGGACACAATTTCAGGGCTATTTGCCCTCAAATATATTATTATAGTTTAGCCCTGCAAATAATTGCTGGCCTAGAGATCTCCTGCCCCTGGACGCAAGTGCCTTGATTTTCTTGATAACTTTGCATTTCACCGCAATCGACATTCACATCAATTGAGGTTTGTCCAGCCCGAGTCTTCAGTTCACGATGAAGCACAATCAAATCTGTTCAGTGCAATGCATTGAAAAATCTCGTCTTGAAGCAGCAATAACTTTACTCATTAAATAACTAAAAATCGAGTGAAAGGCGACAGGAAAAGAAAATTCGGAGCAACTCGCGGGATGGCAATCGTGGAAGAAAATGGAACGGGGAATACTGAAGGAGAACGGAATACTGTAAGACAAAGGGATACGATACCTAACAGGATAGTCTATATCAATGCAGTGGCGTAACTATGGTAGAGGGGGAGTAGTCTGTGTTGTCTGGAAGCATGCCCGCATTGGATCAGTGTAAAAACGTGAAAAAGAAGTAGTACGGTAACAACAAGATTATTACTGTAGTAATTGGCGCGTGATCATTGGTCAATAGTTATTAGCACGGCGAAGAATGAGTACGGTACCACAACGATGGAGGTGGTACGGTATCGATCGGGTGGGATACGGTATATCCGGGTCCGGTGGGTCAGATCATCGGAGCATAAGCTGGTCGAGTTCGAGCAGATCCGCGTTGGGAGAGGCAATCTTCTGCTTGGCCGGACGTTTTGTTGTGGCTGAAATGAGGAAATGAATAATTATCTCTCTGACCCGGTGAACTAATCGCATGAGCTGAATAGTTACTGCATACTCATGTCAAACAAACAAGGTGGTTAAGTTGCATGAATGTCAAAAAATATATTCAAAATGTTCTGCTTTGAACTCGGTTTCAGGTATGCTTCACGATGTCTTCAAGTCGCTTTATCAGACAGTATTGTCAATAGGATTGGTTCGTTGTCCGAAAAAGTTTGATTATTAGTGTTCATCTATCTAGTTGCATGGACCCTGTCTTATCACATTCCTCATTCCGTACGCATTTGCAAACTACACTCTCCTCCCTCTTGTTTACTTTGAACATTCATCTAAATGCGTTCCCTCCCTCGAGCACTTTCCGGACACAACCACGAGACTGAACTCATGCCTCCAACAAGATTCAAAGGTCTCTATTTCTCTGCACTCTCTCCAATCCGACTGCTCTCTCGCCTTCTCTAACCGACGAGAGATCACGCTGAATCGAGAGAGCGACTTCCGCATTGTCGTCTCTCTTCAGAGGTCGACGACACGTGGCAGCCATTTGTTTCTTTCTTTTCGATACATGACTCATTCGTCTGCATTCTTTCAAATCTACCTGATCTCTCGAATTCTCTAACCAGCAAGGTATTTCACTTATCTCTTCCAAATTTACCAGATCTATCACTTTAGACATGCCTGCACTCTCTCAAATCCCCTGATCTATCACTTGCTCTAACCACTGAAACATTTCCGCTGATCGTTTTCTCTAAGAACGACAATGCAGTCCTCGCTTTACACTTATCGCTGCTAATCGCCGCGTGGTGCAAAAGAGAGGAAAAAGAAGAAGAGGATGTCACGTCTCAGGTGTTGCGAACTTGTGACAAGCAGGCAAGCTCTCCGGTTACTCCCGGAAGTCAGGTCGAGTTCGAAATAATGGATTCTCTGCGAAATAATGGGAAATTCAGACCATAAAAACGGCAATTATTCGTATTCATAACAAAACAGCATGTGAGGCTCAGGTTTCAGGAAGTTTTTTCTCAGCTCAAGCAGCTGGCAAATTAACTATTCACAAGGCGCTACTCTGACCAATCAAACCAATTATTTTAGTGTACGAAACCGTTCGTTTGATGACCTCATTGTGTTCCTTTCTTGCTCTCGATTGATCACTTTCCAGCCGTTTTCATTTCTCTTTTTTCTCAAGGATGGAAAGTTGCGCACTCGCAATGGAATAGGTTTCATGAGGTATACAAGTTCTGTGGAGCATTCAGAAAAGTAATTTCATTGCCATTTTCTTCGTTAAAAATCAATCCTACGTGCAAATCGAGCGTAACCATGGAAAGAGTGCCGGAAAAGCGTGGCCACTTTGACTGTTTCTCAGCTAATCAGTTTCCTTCTTTTTCCGCAGCAAACTCTCCCTGTTTGGTACTACATCGCCTGTCTAAATGACAAAAGAGCATGGGGAATTGAGAGAGGCCTGCCCCTCTTGAAACAGTGCCTCGAGTAGGCTAGCGAGGACTGACAAAGAAACGCCCGAGGAATGTTGATTAGCAGCAATCAGTCAAAAGGGCATTCGGGAATCCGGAAAGAGCGAGGGAACATCGGTATCACTATGCATCCAGCCGCTGTCTATTTCAACTTCTTCAAAACAGACCGTATTTCCGTAACCCCGATCACTAACTCAATCTACCGTAACCGGTATAAAAAAATCAATAATCCCTCACGTTTCTTCGTCGTAGTCGTCACTGCAGCAGGTTTGATGGCCTTCTTAGTGGGGGCGGCCGCACAGAGAACGGCAAGGGCCACGAGCAAGAGGGTGAGAACGGCGAGAAGACGCATTCTGGAAGGAGAAGGGAGGGTAGGTAGGGGTACGGTATCGAATCGCAAAGTGACGTTAAAAGCGGAACTGTAGTAAGAGGTACGGTAGGATACGGCTATCGCGAAGTAACGATATATAGAAGGCAGAGATGCGGTAGGACAAGGTATCGATAGAAGGCAATACGTACGATTAAACTACAATAAAAGAGGAGATTATCTAGATCAGATTACGGTATCGATCAATCGCAAACTGACGTGGACGATAAATCACGGAAGTGCGCGCGCGTTCAAGCGGCAAGAATAACAGCAGGGACCCCCGAGGCAGTGAACATGATGCTAAACACAGTGAAACAACGGGAACCATTCGATGGCTGGTCGAGATAACCAAGGGGGGAAATTAGAGGAGGATAATGGGAACATCATCAATGTAAGCACTGAGAATTCCTTGTTGTGGCTACTGAGAACGCCACCCTTTGGCAACCTCGAGCAGTGCTTGAAAGCTGTGAGCAGAGCACAAAGGCGCCTGGGGCAAGTTCGCTCATCATAGGTGCGACCTGCCCGCCCCCTTTCGCCCTTCCCCTCTCGAGTCAGAGGGGCCGGGAGAGCAGGGCAAGTCGAGAGGAGACTAAGTGAAGAAAAGAGCAGCAGCAGCAGTGCCCAGGGGGTGTCACTGTGCCACTGGGGGCTCGCTCTTAGAGATTGGAAGGAGAAGAAAAGAAGAAGAAGAAGAGGGTGACACAAGAAGAGGCGAGAGAGGTGTAAGGGCAGCTAATCAAGAGAAGGAGGAAGAAGAAGAAGAGGGGAGATAGCTGTGATTTGAGCGGATATCAATCTTCTGATCGGAGGAGGGGTGAGGATGACTAAACACCTGAGTTGGACAAGGGCTAGATGGGGGTTTCTTCAACTATCAAAAGTAGAGCGTTTGTTCAATCGAGCTGACGATTCATCTTGAAGAAACTGTGAAACTCAATTGATCAATGAATTATCAGAGTGAATAGGGAGTGATGCAGACTAACGAGAATTCTATTACAACTTAGCTATTCTAATAATCAAATGAATGATGATCTGGTTCCTATATAGTCAAATTATGTATTTTTTTATATGCCACAAGAATGAATCCAAAATTGACTGAATATGAAGCTTACGAAATTGAAAAATCTCTGAAACTCAACCGAACGAGGGAACTGAGAAATGGTGGGGAATCGTCACTCAATCATGCACCTCCTGACCTCAGACCGGGGCACTAAAATATAGGGGAAGAGGAGGGAAGAAGGAGTCATGGGAGAAATGACTCAGCGGCACTACTAATTAGACCGAACTCTCGCTCTCTCGCTTTTTGCCCCCTTCGACCGCGCTCTGACATTGAGACCAGGTGCTCTTCTAAGGGCCGAAGGAGATTAATCTTTGATCTCTAACTCAATATCCATATACTACGGTATCCCCTGAGAGCCTGGGAGTCTGCCCTGGAGCGAGGATCCTAGGGGGGTTGATGCTTCTGACACCCGATCAGGGAAATGGGCTGAAGGGACGGGCCCGAGGGCAAGCCCCTGCACTATGAATAGCATCGCGATTTCGAGAATTGTCACTATTGAGTGGGAGGAGTCGAGCGAGGGGAGAATTCTTGAAAAGATCCGGGATACGAGCAAGACTGATTATCTCTGGCGGCAAAAAGCTGACAATGGAGGAGAGAGATCAGAGTAGGATGTGGGAGCAAAGAATGAGTGGGAGGAGACGGGGGGAAGGGTGATACCCGAAGTTCAGTGGAGCGCATTCTGTGAATCGAACCCCTCTGACCGGGAAGATAAATTGGCCAGAAGGAGCTGAGAGAGAGGAAAGGTGAGAAATGGGGAGGGTCTAATGGGTGAAGTTCTTCAATAGATCACTAGGGTAGTCCGATACGAATAGAAAGAAAGTTGAAATGAAGGGGGATGAACGCGTGAAATACCCTTTGTCAAATACTGAAAATGTGCTCGAATCAGGACCAATGATTCCTAGAGTGGACTCCAATAGTGAATGCCTGTTCCTCCCTCTTCCTCACTTCCCCCGCGCTCTGCCCCCTCTTTCCTCTGCTCTCTTGGGCCAAGTTTATCCTAAATGTTGCACTAAGCACTTTGTTTAGAGCTCTCTCTCGCCTTCAACGCGCCACGTGCGATTTTGAGAATCTGCCAGGATGAGGAGAAGAAAGAGAAAGCAGTCGAGGAGTAATGGATGAATCTCCAAAGCTTAGGATATCTTCAGAGAGCGTTGATAAGACGCTATTGTTATTGGTAGCATGGTAGGTAGCGCAATAAGTGGTAGCGCGATTGAGTTTACTCTCTGAATGTGTATCATGCCTTTTGTATGAACGGAACTGAGGATTACTGTAGAATAAGATTTTTAGTTGTTGAAAGAACGCAAAAAGGGTCGTTATCGCAGATGGATAAGATGGGCAAGAAATGGGATGGGAATGGCAAAACGCAGGCAATACCACAGATGGTCTGCCTTTCTTCAAAATGACACGCACGCGACGATTTTATTGTATTTTGCACGCTATCTCCCTAATAAGTGAAAATATTGCAAGTGTCATGCTACAGTATTCGCAAGATTTCGCAAGTCGGACCGGTCAAAAGCCAAAGAAGAGTCTTTGTTAGGGGTGTCAAAACGGCGGCAAAGTGAGTTTAGCAGTCTCTCTAAAATTAGTTGATGAAAGGAAGGAGTGACTACACGTGCACAGATGTTCACTATTGGAATGGAAGAAGGGAGGGGAAAAGAGGGGAGGTGGAGAAAAAGAGACCGGGGCAAAAACTTCGCGTCGTCCCATGTAAGACCCTCTATGTAATCACAGATGCGACCCCAATGAGTGAGAGAAAGAACGAAAGGTCGAGAATGAAGGGAAGGATTGTTGCGGATGAATGCCGACTATTGCAATTGCACGTATGATGAGATATGGTGCAAACATCAATTCGTAATAACGCCTTCAAAAGTACCTAACGCTAATGGTAGCGGTACATTATGATAGAAAGTTGCAACCATTAGGCACCGCGCGTGGAACTCACTACAGAACGAGGAACCCTTGTAAGGAATACACATGGAAGATGATGATAAAAAGGGCAAAACGTTGGAATCAAAGAGTCAATCCGTCCTATTATTGACGAGTGGAATAAGAAGAATGCCATGAGACGTCTCTCTAGTCTAGGGGTCACTCCCATTGTTCCCCTTCGTCCATTCTCAGCACCCTGTAAACTACTGGGAGACTCCTAATAATCCATTGTCTCTCGAAGGTCAGACGGAGCGAGAGAGCATGGGGAATGAAGAGAGCAGTCTATGGTTACGCGTCGCCCCCTATTGTACTGCATGTCTCTCGGGGAGAACTTTCTCGGATCGTAATTAACGATCTCGTTCTTTTTGCCGGCCCTCGATTAATAGTCTAGGCGAGCCTCATGATGAAATAGCGAGTGAAATGAAGAGGGCAAGAGCGGTCAATGGTCGCGCGGAAATTAAGTGGAAATGGTGGAAGAAGATGAAAACTAAGTGGAAGGACACACAAACAACCCGTGATTACAGCATAATAATGATTAGGAGGAAGTGAAAGGATGATAGTACTGTTATAGTACGGGAAAGGGAATAGGATCTCAGGAAGGTAACGGTAAAGGTTCACTTCGTATTCAAGGCACTTTCGTCCTGCAGAAGCCAATGCTGGGCAAGCGACTATTTTATCTCCGGAAAATACAGCGAAATAGGTACAAAATGAACAATCTCCGAATCGAAAGGAAGCAGGAGCTAAAAATACACGGGCTAATGTATAGCTACGGTAATCGGCTTGATACCGTATGAGAATTAGTTATTTGACCTGGACCACATCAAATAAATGGACATTGACCCACAGAACGGTAATCGGAAAATAACAGGAGTATAAGCGGCTCGGATTCGAGCGTAAAACGAGAGTAGATACAAAGAGATAATCGGCTTGGTCATAAACATGTCGTAAGAGTGAACACCAAAGACCGTGAACAATTCGATTGTTCAACATCGAGAGAGAGACAGTTAGCATCATTTTGGCGTTACCATCTCAACTCCCTAACATCGTTCAAGCCTCAACTCCGGATATGTTTCACACGGGGATCAAGAATGAGGCATACTTCTCAGGGTGGTATGTCGACGCCAGATAATCGAATATAAAAAAGTATTCGGCCGATCCTAAATACCCGCTTGTTGCACGGGTATTCCCGCACCCGCTGGCACACTGGTGGTGACAGCCTCCCTTCCCCATTCTAAGCACCTTATCAGTCCATGATACGATGGGGGAGGCTTAGAATGTGTCCTGAGGGAAGGAGGTGAGAGTTTACGAGTGTTTCCCTCCTGCACCACCACCTCCATGTAAACAATCTGACCGGCGATAGTGATAGAACCGAGGCGCCAGGTTTGAAGAAAACTATGCATCTCAGGATGAAGATTTCGCCTCTTCTTTCCTCGTACTCTCTCACAGGTCAGAGTTACGAGAGGGCTCGCAGAAAGAAGATACAGATTCTTCATTCTGACAGCAATTCCAGATGAGGATAGGAGGACCGAATTAGACAAGGATGGGCGGAATATGGTCATTCGTAAAGGAAACACCCAGAGGTTCAACCAAAAAAAGCGAGGGAACATCAAAAGAGGCGGGAGTTTCCTTGCTCATCCCCGCAGGTTGAGACCAATTGCGCGGTTTGGCCCCCTCTAACAACTCTCTCCGTTTCCCGTGATATCTCGTCGGTTAGAGACGGCGAGAGAGTGCGAGGATTGAAGAGAGAGTCAGACGGGGGATAGCACACAAACGCGACGGCCCGTGACGCGCTGATTGTGTTGTACCAGAAGAGGATGAGGGGGGGTCGAATTAGACAAGGATGGTCAGTATGGAGAATAGTCCAAACTCCTCGGTTATCGATAATCATATAAATAAATTATTACGTAGGCGGAGGAAACGACCTGTGATTGTTCTAGTGGCAAGGATGATCAGTACGTACAGGATGATTCAATAATCGATAATGTTAGGTTAATAATGTATCGAACATCGATTAACATTATTTGCTATAGTGACAAATGGCCCGAATATGGTCATTCGTAGGTCAGCGGGAAAGGACTAATGGACGAGTACATTAGCAGTCGAGGTTGACCTTATCGAGTCGATTTGTCAAAAGTTAAGAATGTAGTAACGGGCCAAAGCTGCGGAACCTTCACAGTGGTAGTAATGGGATGGGCTGACGGGATGAGAAATCGTGATTATCATGCCAATTAGACAGGAAACTTTGGTAACTATTAAATCTCGTACTAATTAGATACTGATAAGAAGAGTATGAAATTTGACGATTACATATGAAGATTATTGATTCCCTTTTCGTATTTTTTTGTATGCCCCAGAATGATTTCTATTTCGACCTGGATAAAAACAATGATAATGGTTGAGGAGTTGCTAGTAGAACAATCTTTCGACTGTTGCATTGAGGAAGAAAGAGAAAGTGTGGAAGTGAGGTGTGACCAACTGTTGAAATTCCTCCACCACTCATTAATTACTCAAGGCTATTAATCATCGACGATTGACAGTTTCGCCCGGCGAGTGGTAAGAAAGAGGAGGGAGTGAACTGTGGAAGTTCAGATTGGACAGGACAGAGGACTGGGGGGGAGGGAGAACGGGCTGGGAAGATGGAAGTGAGAATGATGAGATTAGAATTCCATAAAAATAGTAAGGTTTCAGAAATAAGGAGTAGTCAAGGAAATTCACTGGGAATGATCAAAGGACAAAAGAATGCATGACGAGCAATCTGGAAGCTAGGAAGCTCCATCCGTTGAAATACGGAGTAGGCGACGCAGGACGAAATCGGAATGGGCGATTCCGAAGTGGAACATGCGGCTCTAAAGGGTGTGAGAGGGAAGATGAAAGGAACTAAAAGCAGGCAACAAAACAGTGGTTCCAATCAAGCGGCGCGCTCTCTTTTCTAACTGCCCTTGCTGCGCTGTAACCCCCTCCCTTCCCGGATCAAAAAGAGCAGAGAGCGGGAAGGAGGGAGCAGGGCTGGGATTTTTTGAAAAAAATTTCAAAAATTTTTTGATCAAAAAATTCAAAAAATTCGCTCAAAAATTTTTTGAATTCAAAAAATTCTTGAACAACGCTTTTGTTGGGTTTCCTAGTTATGAAATACTGTAAAAACATATTTTTATGCATATTGTTCGATAAATGATCGAAATCACTATCGTGCATGATTAAAATCGTACGTAGAAATTTTTTTGTGCAAGCTCAAACAGAGCAAATCGACATCTTTGAAAACTACATTTCTGAAGAGATGTGATTTCAGAAAATTTGACAAAAATATACTTTTTTTGTTCTATTTTTTTCCTATTTTTTCTATTTTTAACCAATTTTAATGAAAAATCATTGAAAAATTGTTTGAAAACGGAAGAATATCTAGTGCAAGATTTTTTTTGATTTTTTGAAAAAATTTCAAACAATTTTTTGTTTTTTGAATTTTTTGAAATTGTCAAAAAATTCAAAAAATTCAAAAAATCAAAATCAAAAAATCCCAGCCCTGGGAGGGAGTGGAGGGAGGGAGGGGAGGAGGGAGGGAGGTAATCGAGATAGGGGAAGGAACAAGTGGGCGATAGTATCAATCAGCAATTATCAGTGACAATTTCGCGGAGGTCGAGAGATCAGTGGGGAGAAATTATAATTGAGTTTCACAAATGTTACAAAACATACAAAGCAATTTGTGAAAGATTACTGTTTGTTATGTCTGTATTGGACGAAGAATCAGACGGCCTTAGCAATGTCCTTGCCCATTCAATCCCTCTACCGGAAGAGTGCCCACTGGCTCCAGACATACTGAGGAAATGGTCTTCTCGAATAAAGGAGAGTTGGCTATTCAATGCAATGACCATTCAGCTAGTGCCCACAAAAGAGACGAATTTCGATGGTTCGATGACGCCTTTGGGCATCTTTTCCATGTTTTCTTAATGACTAGTGAAGATTCTGCTCGAAGAAAGTTGGAATTGGCTCGAATCTCACTGCACTGGACAATATTCATGCTGGGCACAGTGGATAGTTGAGAAATTAGCCGTCGTCTCTCCATTCTGCCCACTCCCTCGCCACTTGGGCCGATGAGAGAGTGTGTGAAATGAAGAGACGGCGGCTCATTTCTCGTACTCTAGTGGATAGAGAGATCCCGAGAGACACCGAAGAGCAGTTGTAAGATCGTTACGAATGTTGCCGATTGAATTGTCAAACTGAATCAATCACGATGGTGTTGTAAGAGGAACTGATATACAACCTTGTCGAAGGGGTAAGAATTGGAGTAAAAACAAGGAAACTGATCGAGTTCAATGAGATTATCGGGAATAAATAAATGGAGCCGAGACCGCAGTGCAACGCCATAAATTGCACCCGAACTAGCAGCGAAAGTGTGGCAAGACAAAGAACTTAGCACCTCTCCATCACAGCTGGGTGAGAACAGGAGAGAGATGGGAACAGTGATAGGGAGGAAGAATAACGACCTTGTCGGGCAGACCGAGAGTTGTCGCTTGCATCACTACCGCCACACTTTTTTTCTCACCCCCTCCCTGAGTTATGATCTCTCCACTACTATGTAGCCCATTGAAGTCCACTTCTTAACTGTGCGATACAATCATTCAAGGAAGCTTCTTGAAAGCTGCAATAAGCTCGACTCTATTTCAATCTCTTCATACAGGGATGTTCGCCCAGACAAGAAAGCGTTTGTAATAGTGAATGTAGTGGAAGGTGCTCGATCAGTTCAGCCGCAAACTGCGGTATTTCTATCTATCAGCCAAGCGGAGGTCATTGTCCTACTTTTTATCAGAGACACTGAGGGTGAGGGTGTTGCTATGTGATGTCAAACAGCCGAATGGAGAGACAACTACGAGACTGGTAGACTTAAGAGAGCTGACATTGAGAGCTTTTTCTACACTAAAGAGCCTTCGAAGATCAACGCTTAATCAACATTCAGAACTTGAGCCCTAGCTGAAACATATTTCACTTTGAAAATGCACTTTGTCGGCGTTCGCCGCGAAATTGGTAAATGAAAGGCGTTTTCGGGAAGTAAAGTTACTCGCACGCTCCCAGTCAGCAACTGAATCGAGAGTACGACCAACCAGTGAAAGTCACTGCTACAGGTGACACTTTGAATCACTCTCCTCATTCCTCGTTCCCTCTCGCTCTTCTGGCCGGTGAGAGAACACTAACATAGTTATTCTTCATTCGACGCTACTGTTTGACACAGCCGTCTACTCTCTCACACATAATCCTCTGTACCTCACGCTAGTAAAAACATGAACAGTAGCGTTTCACCGGGTGTACAGTATCATTGAGCTCGAAAGTGCTGAGTTATGTCTCACGAGTTGCACATTTCTTGAAACAGACACACCCTTTGATTTTATCAGGGCTTCCCTCCTACAAATTTAAAATCCGATAGACGGCATGTCGCAAAATCAAACTTCAAAGATTCAGAAAGCAAAGATTAGTAATCCTATCTGCAACTCAACAGTCACAACAGTGAATTTTAAAGATTCACGCTCCGGATTATCGACGGTAGTACGAAAGAGACTAGGATTGCAGTAGAGAACTATATGGATGGACTAATACAAGGGATCGGGGTATATGATTTCACTGCTGGAAAATCCCCAAAGGGCATGATCAATCGCTACATCAACAGCAAGAGTTCCGTAATAGATGAACTGTACTTCATGTGTCACGTAGGCCACCATTGGCCATTTGCGTCCTACGGGAGATCATGCTAGGCCAGAGATTAAGATGGACCGGTGATATTCAGAGAAAGGTCCAGAACAGTGCCTAAAGTCGCAAGCTTGTTGCCCAAACCAGCCACTTCCAAACGAAATTGATTCTCGAGACCCGTTGATAATCGCCTGCACACAAGCAGGTAGGGGAGGGAATGAGAAATGTTCAGTGAGATAAGAAAGAAGAGGGGGGAGGAAAGTGAGATCCGGGAGGGAAACAGGTGAGACAACCCGCAAATTAGTATATGGAAATGACGCGTATGAGACGACAAGATATCGAATGGTGCGCTTTGTGATACCAATGTGCTTTGCTGATCAACTCGGGAGCTCAAGGCATCGTTTTGATTAGGATACAGGAAAGTCGACCTCGACAGTCTACTGGCGCCGCGCTATCAGACCCATTACCGTAATGGGGTGGGAACCGGCAGTCCGGAACGGCGAGATTACGCCCGGAACGGAAAAAAGTCGGGGCCAAAAACAACAACAATGAGCGAGGCGCCAGCGTAATGAGTGCGCTGAAAAACTCAGGAAAGCATCGAAACGCTTCTTTATCCTCTCTTGCAAGCACGACGAGGCCAAGTAATGAGTGGGGCGAATGGAATCGAAATGATTTGTCACCTAACGATGGCCTAAATCTCGAGCAAAGGGGGATGAATCAGTAGGAGTGATTCAGCCGCTGTACAAGAACGGGGACGCGCAAAGATCGCTTTACACTATCTGAGTCAGTTACGATCCCATAACACGGGCGGGTTGCGGAGGTGACACGGCGGCGGAACTTTGCAAGAGTCATCATGCGAATGAGAAAATTGCACGTAAACGGGTGTATATTTTGGACGATCATCATTAACCGCCAGGAACCGCCTTTTCCGAATCGTAAACCGCGAAAATGGAAATACAGCAAATCCCACGACGAATAACTGTAAAGTTCATTTGTAAAGTTCGAATGTTCATTGTAAAGTTGTAAATTCTAAAGTTCATTGGTATCCTGATCGGCTAGTGAATAGTAGGTGTGGCTGCACCTCCTAATCAATCGAGTGACAATTGTTGGGGAAACAAGCACTGATGACGCGTCGGGGGTGAAAAGGGAAATGGAAGTAACTTCGGTTCTGCGACTAATGGTCGATTGCTATCGTGGATGAGATCGAATCGGAGAGATGAGTAAGAACGGAGAATTAAGAAGAATCAAGAAATGGATCAATCCATTCCATCAGTTCCATTGTCCGAGACATGACTAGAGAAGATGCAAAATGATGAACACCTCTCTCATGGCTATTGTTGTTAATGATACCTATTTTTCGACGAAAATTCGCAGAGACATTAGTCTTTGACGGCCAGTTAAAGAACACTGCGTGAAGCTCAACTAGAACGTAATGAAAGTTTCCCAGAAATACTCTTCCACACATCAGCGAATAAGTGAAATATAAATTGACTATGAAAACCAGAACACCCAATCAATGCGCGAATCCCGTTGCGGGTTGTTGCCGTGGCGGTAGCGGCGATGAAAGTACAAGTCCATTTGTGGCCCAGCTGATGCTGAGTGGGCGCCCACCCACTTGAGAGTACCCTTCCCTTCCATCACCGCATTCCATCGACCCCATCATAACCCAGAGGAATTTGGGCTCGCTAATCGGGGAAAGGGCAGCATGAATAAAGGACCGAAACATCAAACTGCACTAATTTAGGAAGTCTTCCTATGCAGCCTATCCTATAGTCCCTACCCTCAATCATGATTATTCACAAAGCAATCGTGCAACATCAAAGCAAAGGCTCATTGAAAAATTTGAAATACGTGCAGAATTGCACACAAAAAAAAGAAGAGGATTTGAAGAGAGGATGGGTCCGGAGCGATCATAACTGAGTGCACAGACCAATAGAGTTCGAGATACATTCGATTCGAGTGTGGTCAACCTGGGATAGAGGGAGCCGCATGTTACTACACTGTGCAAAGTCCTCCCCCTCTCCTTCTCCTTCGAATGGAGATAGTTTGCAAGATGAATGGTCTATCTCTCATTTCGCAGCACTCTCTGATTGTTCTGACTGACGAGAGATAAGGCGAAATGGAGAGACGAGAATATTGCGCGCGTTTGCAAACATGCGCGCGCTTCAAGGTCCGATGGGTGCAGAGGAGAGGGCTCTCTTCAGCATGAATGCTCTCGAGAAGGTCAGAGTGGGCGAGAGAGTAGGGGAAGTGGAGAGAGTTCTACTTCGGAGGGAAAAGGAGATGTTTCGAGATCTGGGGACAAATAGTGCAGGACTGTGTGGGAGGAGTGAGGATGACTTGGTCACTAGAGTGTTACTGCAGTGAGAATTGGATTAGTGAGGGCTTATCGCATCTATGGACTGTGAATAGTAATAACAAATGATAATTTGTTCATCGATGCCTAACAACAATTGCCTAATGTCTAACGATTGTTAGAAGAACACTGCGTGAAACTCAACTCAAACGCAAAGAATGCCATCAGAGCTTGTGGACGAGTTTTGAATGATAGAACGATCATTTTGAAGTTGAAGGAGAGTTTCTACAATAGCGTTATATGGCAGGCATTCTTGTATGGCAGTGAGATATGACCGATCGCGGAAAGGCAGATAGAGATTATGATATTTGAACAGATGAAGATGCTGAGATGGACAAGTGGACTGAATCTCCGAGATCGAGTGAAAAATGGGGATATTAAAGAAGGAGTTTGAGATGTCCCGACCATGTGAAGAGAAGAGAAAATGAGCGTGCGTGCAGAATGATGATTTCCTCTACCTTCCGAGGAAAGAGGCCAGTGGGTCTATTAAAGTTGAGATGGGCAGACATAATCAAAGTGGACATCGCGCAGCTGCGATTGTCCGACGAAACAACAACTTGTGGAAGACGAACACCACCTTTCCTGATCTGGTGAAACGTGAATGAGACGATCAAGCCCTAACATCTCGGGCTTATGATTGGTATGCAGTTGAACAGCAAAAAACTCTGACACATTGACAAATGACAAACGATTGGTAGAAGAACACTACGTGAAACTCAACTGAAACGCGATGAACGGCACCAATCTCGAACTCAACGACAATTCATGCAAATCGCCTTACCCTTCAGTGCAAATCTAGGAACGCATCGCACAGAACAATGCCGATGGAACAGATAGAAAGTGCCCCATCACTTCCCTCTCCCAATCCTAAATTGCTTGCGTCACTAATTCTCCTTCCTTATATAACAGAACAGAGCATGTGATTGGGAGCCGGCCGGCCAAATCAGCGAGATAGAAGGGGGAAATGGGAGAGTCCTTTCAATCCCCATCCGTGTGACCAGTGCATTCCAAGAACGGCAGCAGCAGGTTTGAGATAGAGGGGGATAGGGGAGCGGGATAGGGGGAGGCCCGGGTTATTTGCGAGTTCTATTGTCCTGCGCGCGCGATCCTACAGGCCTTTTTTGCCATTGGGGCGCAAGATTTGGGGCGAGAGAACGGTCTCTCCATTCTATATGATCTATTGCTTTGGATGACAAGGGAAAGCGAAAGAAAGGGTATGAAATGGATTGGGGAGGGGAGACAATACTGGTTGCATACGAGCGAGAACAACGACGCTCTAGGATGGGAACGCCGGTTCGATCAGGGCGATAGAATGGATGAAATAACGTAAGAGTTCTTCGACGACAGTGTAACAGATACGGAACCATTTTTTGGCGCTATCTTTTCTCTAACCGGTAATCTCAATAGTGATTTTGAAGATGTGACAATTTATGCAACAGAAGTCGATCGGCTCGGGATCGTAAACGCCACAAGAGTACTTCTACTGCAGTAAAACAGTAGTAGTATTATCGCTGTAAGGAGACATTTCGGGGGGCAAGTAATTGTTCGGACTACCGTCCATGGTTCGGTGTTGAAGGAGCACAGCAATGGGATAACCAGGCACTTTATCGTAACGCATAACACATATAAGATTGGTTCCGCTTATATAGCAACGGACAACTCCCCCAATGGCCCATTACATCCCTTTGGATCGCCCGCTCCAACAACAATTATGGGCTATAATAAACACGGTGAAGGAAAGAAGGAATGGAAAAAGAGAGATTGAAGATCAAACCTTCACACTCCCAAGGGAAAGAAAATTGCCTATGTGTAACGGATAGGGCAGAGCGCAGAGTTATGGTTATCTGCACCCTTCAAATGACATTTGGAACAATGATAACATAGCGATTTACTAGGACAGGGGTGATGACGTTTTCTGAGACATTTTCCACAAAGGGATCTAGCGTGAACTACGTTCATACGGCTAGAGAGTGTAGGGAATTCGGGACAGTCTTTAGACCAGTGGAGAAAGCGTATCTTACAGAAACTACAGTATTGGATAGCAGACTTGGCATGTGAATGAGGGGTTTTGGATTCATCATTTGTAATATTGTCCTTTGACGTAGAGGAAGAGGAATGTTGTTTGTCCTTGCCCTGTTTGTCCCTCTTCCGTTGTTGGTTGTGGTTGGCGTTGCGGCGTGGAGGTTGTTGATGTTGCGGTGTCGTCGTCGTCGATGATTTAACTTTCAACTTGTTCAAGTCTTCTTCCACAGCTTCAACTGAAAATATATAAGTGTAAATATTTATATCAAAAATAAGCAAGAGAATGAGAATGACTCCCGAGAAAAAAAAAAATCCCATAGTATCTCATATGTGCCTTTAAGCCCACCAATTTTCAATAAATTTTCGCATGAGTATTCGAAAAAACTCTGAATGGTGTAATTGTACTGCTCCATAGTAATTTCAAACATACTAAAACCATTAAAAGACAGAAAAGAAGAAGAGGTAAAGGAACAACACCCAGTACAAACGACCACAGTTTCGAGGTCAATGCGAATATATTGATATCTGACATTGAAAACGGGAAGTCAAAACTGTTTACTGATTCCTTATCAAGTGGAACATGTTTATTTCCCATTCGTAATGAATTCTCGGTTTCGACATATTGAAGATATCCCTCAATAGAAATGTTCACAGTATTGGAAGGACATTTGATTATACATCTCTCCGAAATTGATTGTGATGAAAAGTGAACGGTATAATTCTTAGTTGTCAATGTTGGGCTGCAGTCAATAATAAGAGTTGAAAATGAAATGCAAACCAATTCGGCTTTTACGATGGAGCGAGAAGTGGTACAAGCTAACGCTAATTGTGCACCAGTATAGCAGTTGAAACACCCACTAATCACTGTTGCATTTGGAATACTACATTCGTCATGATTCGTAGAGATGAGGATATGGAACTTCTTCAGAGTCATTTGAAGTTGTACTGAAGAGATATCAGTTATTTCAGCTGTGATTGTATCCAAATTATTACTCAATTTTACTCCCGTCATTTCTAGAGGTAATTTCAATTCTGTATTATCAAAGTTTGAACGTTCTTGAACTGAATGGCAATTGCATACTTTCGTATTATCGACGGTTTTACAAGAGCACGCCTCAAGGGGAAAGAAACAGTCCATAAGTTTTGCTTTATCCTTATTTCCACATTGGACTTGCCCCGATTGTCCTGCTATTGGACGACCACTCGGGGAACCACGAAACAATGCACATCGGCTACCATCAAAAATGAATTTCTCATTCATAATCGGCATAACAGGAATGGAATTACTGACTATACCAATAGTCATTTTCTTATCCGGACTTGTATAATCTTTCAAGGAACCGAGCTCAATCGTATTGTTAGACTCCAGAATACCAGCTGTAGAACTATCATTATAGGTCTCAATTCGAAGATTCAGTACTAGAGAAGTATCCCATACACTACATCCAAAGACTTCATAAATTGATTCCGATGTGCACTTCATGTAATACCTGTAGTAACGACACGAAGGTCGGAAACACCAACCACATCCTAGCCCATTACATGGACTTCCATCATCACAGAAACTATAACCAGGCGATTTGTTCGCTGTATCTGATAGATCGGAAATAGTCGAATTGAGTTTGATTGACGAACAAGAACTGCTAGAACATCCACTAGTTAGAGGACATCTGGAAATGGTCTCGTATACAATATCATGATCTCTAGTGAAATATTCACTCTTTTTTCGACAAACAGATTTCAAATGTATTGGTGTTATTACAACATTTCCCACAATTGTGTTATTATTATCGTGGAAACTCATGCATAAGTCTTGACTTCCTGGAGAAAAGCTGAGTAATGTTGTCTGATCATAATCACATGTTTTTACTCCATTCGTAATATTAACAACGCACTTATTCTGTGAAGCAGAGAGAGAAAACACATTGCTACATCCATCAACTGTCATGATCAGGAAACATACAATCGATAATACAACTCGTTCTCTTGTGAAAGAGAATCGATTACGTCTTCTGCATAGGAATAATTGAGGAATTCTTATAATTGTTAGACTGATTTTACCCAAATTGATGAATATAAGTTTGAACATACTACAAGTCTGTCGCACGAAAATGTGGATGACAAGTTCAATGATGTGTACAAAAAGAATCTTGATTATAATCAATGGAATCAGCATTGCAAGCATCGCCATAAGAACAAGCAATAGAATGGTTGATACCGACCAGCATTGAGGATTTCTAAGATATAGTGAACAAACAGTACAATGTATGAGATTGCAAATTGTCTCCCCCTTGCACGTCACGATCTTAGAAGTGATTACTGTATTATTTATGAATGCAGATGAAGTTACCGAGTACATTATGTGCATGAGGTCAATAGGGAAATGTATGAAATTGTCAGCAGGAACTTCCATCATATTAATGCAATAATGCTTAATACAGAATTCAAAAGATGAATATATCTTTGACAGATTCAATTTAATCCCACTAGGTGAACACTGAATGTCAAACAACGGGGGCTTCCGATTATTCTGCTCAAATGGGTAATATGTGATGTTCACATCACCCCAAGCTCGAATTGGAAAAGACAAACCCTCTTCTGTGAGGTAAATACGAGGAATTGTATCATAATACATACAAAAATGTACAGAGCGTTCTTGACAAAAATGACGACGGCACACTGATTTCGTGCCCATAAATTCCTTAGGAATGTACGGGAGTACTGTTGAACTTCGGGAAGTGTCGACACAGGTTAAACTGTGTTCATTACCCTCATCGAAATCATGAACTTTGAGTCGAAAATTCTCAGAATGAAGTTGGAATAGGGATTCATCGAAAAGTTGTATCTGCGTGAACAATTCAGTCCGTGACTCATTAGAACAAGCAGTTTTCGAGTGTATAATTTTATGCGCAATCTCCTTGTCATTTTCGATAGCACATATCCGTGTGGACTCCCTCATAATATGTTTTAACATCAATATTTCGTTTTCGGTAAGTTTGTATGAAGATGGATGGAGGGACTGCGAACAGTGCTTTGCCCAAGTAGGACATCGGCAATTCATTTTTCGTCGACAAATTGATTGAATATCATTGATATTTTTGATGTCGACATGTTTTCGGATATACATAGCTCCACAATTTACAGGACGGTAGCAGATTAAGTCATCATCATAACGAATAAGTATCAATCCTCTGTTGAGACACTGGGTAGAAAAAATAATTTCTGACGAGTTCTTCATGTTCACAGGACAAGTTGATGAAACTGCCATTCCCGACGACGAGGTCTCAACGTTATATAACTCAGTACTATTCAGAATGTCAGTCATATCCATAGGGAATGGGTCTATTGAATTGGCTGATGCCATCGGAACGAATGAGAGCATAGCGAGAGAGATGAGCAAGATTAACCAATGATCGAGAACGTTTACTTCTCGTAGTCATGGGATGAATGTTCTCGGATTGATCAGATGATGTTTCTCTTCTTTTCTGCCGATTATCACACATCTTCTGATCTTTGGTATCCCAATCAGAAGATTCCAAGAAATGAAGCATGCTCACAGGTCGGTCAAGGATATTTCCATTAGCACATCGCATGGTTGCTGATGATGGATATGCAGTATCAGGAAGGTCAATTATACGAGCAAGCTCCCAATGACTTCTATTCGGATTCTCTTGCCGTACAATCACCACATCGCCTTTCTTAGGTGTATTCACGTTCAAGTGTTTGCCTTGTTTGTGTACATTCTTGCTTGAATAAAGAAGTTCATTAAGATACTCATTGTAGAACATTTTCCAGAAAAAATCCAATCTACGAGTCTGTTCTTTCCATAGGGTAATAAGATCGCTTGTCAGGGAACGATTCGCTACATAATCGTCATCATATTCATCGAAACGAAGAGTATCGGTCGAACTCAATGGAACAAGGAAGTCAACAGGTCGGATTGGGGTCAGTTCATTCAAATCACCGCTAACATATGTTAGAGGCCTCCCATTTACTACAGCTTCACTTTCATAGAGAAACGTATGAAATTCATCCTCGGTTACAAGTCTTCTACCTATAGCCGTCTTCAGACACCTTTTCAATAATCCAATCATCCGTTCGTAAACACCACCTTTCCACGGAGAAAGAGCTGTAATGAACTTGAACTGAATACCCTTGTCTTTGCAAAATTCATTTAACTGAAGACTCTTCTTGTGAATTTCACTCACTACTTTCTCTGAAGCGACAAAAGTGGATTGATTATCACAGAAGATATACTGAACTTGACCCTTCCGCGAAATGAATCGACGAAGGAAATTCAGAAATGTCTGTGTAGACAAGTTCTTCACGTACTCACAATGGATGGCTCTAACTGATAGACAAGTAGCCAGGATAACCCATACCTTTTCCAAGGTACCCTTATCTCCTTTGATCGTGAATGGACCAGCATAATCTATACCAATATTCGTGAATGGAGATACTTGAGTGAAGACTCGTTCCGGAGGAAGTGCTTTCATCAAAGGAAGTCGGAATGGTTTTGCAGTAATTCGTTTGCAAGCGAAACACAACTCCTTGATCACATTTTTCACCACAGCTCTTCCCTTGACGAACCAATAATGATGCCTTAGAGTCGATAACACGTGTAAAGGACTGCTATGCAGAGTAGTATTATGAACATACATGATGATCAGCTTGGTCACGTAATGGGTATGTGGAAGATAGATCGGATGACGAACAGTTGCCATACTATCGGATTGCAATAAAGGCAATCTTGATTCAACACGAATCAAACCAGTCGCATCTACGAAGAACTTCACTATTTTACTCAGTGATTGAGATGGTGGACATTCACACTGAATGCGTCGAATAATGATACGCTCAGCTAGCTTCATCAATACGACTTGTACCTCAGCAAAATGAGATGGGAGATCACCAGTTATTCCAGTAATCTTACGGAAGAATGGAGTACACGTAAATTTGAAAAAGTAGATCAATCTAGCAACGATTCCTACAATTTTGTAGTACGAACTGTAATTGTCAAATGGAACCACAAATGAAGAACTGTAGAGTGTTTCATCCTTTTCATTATCATCATCGATATTCTTTTGAGTAGAAAAAACAGAGAGATTCTGATCAGGACGTTTTTCCTTTTCTTTTAATGCGATTGCACTTATCTGGAATTTCTCATTCCATTCGTTATCATTCAATCGGAGAAAGTCAGGTCCTTCTAGCCACGGTTTGTATTCTTCCAATTCATCCACAGTACAACCGCGACTGGCTATATCCGCAGGATTTTGATCCGTAGAGATATAGAATAGAGATGTATTCTCATACTTGCGAACTGTATCATTAATCTTCTTGCATCGATTTCTCACAAAGACATTTGTTGTCGTATCTGATAAAGTCCACATAAGAGCGACCTTACTATCACTCCAGATAATCGATCGTGCAAATTTGATATCTTTTAAAGACTCTCGGATATACTTCTGAATTCGGGAACCTATCTCAATAGCAAGTAGTTCAGCCTTGGGTATACTAATTCCAGAAATGGGTACCAGACGTGCCTTTGCAAAAAGGAATCGAACAGAATAACCCATGGAAGGAGTGAATACTCGAAGATATGAAACACAACCAAAAGCCTTGCCCGACGCATCAACAAAAGTATGTAATTCACAGCGTGTATCATGATCAGTACGTGTGAACAATCGACGTGGGATACTCATTGTCATTTGTCGCATGGTTGAGAGGATCTTCCTCAATTCTTTGTCATCATTGGTATCCAAAGCTTCATCCCATCTATATTTTTTCTTCCATAGACCTTGCAGGAACATCTTGAGAAGGATAAGAATAGGAACAAGCATGCCAATCGGATCGAAAGGTTTAGCTGTATATTTTAGAGTTTTTCTCTTAGTCCACACTTTCTCATCTGGAGGTTTTATAGTTGAAGTAGAGAAGGTATCATTTTCTAAGTTCCATTTTAGTCCCAAAATTTTCACTTCAGATGGTACCTTATCTTCGCCTTGAGATACTACGAATTCATTGAATCGTTCATCATTCGAAGCATATTCTCGGAGGTTCATTGTACCCTCAGCGAATGCCTGTTTCGACAAGAAGTAGAGATTCTCAGCTTCTTCACTCGTATTGCAAAACAGGAAAATGTTATCAACATAAGAATTGTCATGAACACCTTGAAGAAGAGGGTGATTCATCTGGATCAAGTGATGCCTTATCGTCGCTGACAGATGAAATGGGGACGAAATGATCCCGAAAGGCACCCTGCGGAAACGATAGGTCACCACATTCTCACGAGTAGGAGGCTTAGTAGGGTCACGTAGCCATAGAAAGCGAGCTGCATCACGATCTGGCACGTCTAACTCAATTTGTAAAAAGGCCTTCTCAATATCAGAAGATATCAGGATAGGTGGTTGACGACATCTGAGGAGAATTGCTCCTATCTCTGGGAGAATGACAGGACCTCTGAATAGGCACTGATTCAAAGAATTTCCTGATTCAGTTTTGGAACTAGCATCGTACACGATCCTAGTCTTAGTCGTAGTCTTCTGTGGAGTGATAACTGGATGATGTGGGATATAAGTCACCTTCCCATCCTCACCATCACGTTGTCCATCAATTACTTCTTCAATAACATTCTTCTTCAATTGATCCATGATTATTTCATGATATTTCTCCATAACACTATTCTTATTCAAAGTCTTAAATGCAGAACACAACCGAGAATACGATTGATCATAATTCTCCCCTACACGCATTCCATCCCTCCAATGCAGTTTGACTATGTAGCGGCCATTGTCACCTTTTCTGATCGTTTTTTCGAAATATTGGAGACTTTCGTCGTCTTCACAAGCCGTTGGCTCGTCGCAGATGCCAATCGCCTCGGTTTCCCATAACTTAGTAAGACAATCCTCAATCTTGTCAGTCTTGCCTTCAATTTGATTGATGATTTTGATTGTACGGAGACAATCGCGATCA
Organism: Pristionchus arcanus; assembly: GCA_900490705.1. Lineage (NCBI taxonomy): Eukaryota > Metazoa > Nematoda > Chromadorea > Rhabditida > Neodiplogasteridae > Pristionchus > Pristionchus arcanus. The sequence continues at coordinate 157,130 of LS486698.1, forward strand.
ATTTTTCCCTTTCCGAAAAGAATCGGACCCACAAGTGAATGTTGTACAACAAATCCAGAAGGAAGAAATTCAAGAGGAGAATCAGGTGTGAGCAACGAAGCATAAGTAGCAGTACTGAGTAGAATGTCTGGCTTCTGCTTGCACATCGGAAGATCCAATACTGGCTGATCACGAGTGTACGCAAGATCAGCTTCACTCAATTGTACTACTTTCAAAGGGGAAGTCATTACCACAAGACTATTCATCTCAATCGACATTGTCTTATTATTATTCAGTTTAATATCTATAAGAAATCGTTCCGACAGAACAACTTTCGTGCATTCAGTACCGAAAGTATCGAGATGCAGTTCCTCTTCGACAATCGGAGGGATGCCAAGACGCTTTACAAGCGACGAACTGATAAAATCACCGGACGATCCGGGATCAACGATTGCCGTGGTAGTGAGATATGATCCATCGGAACTCATTATATTCAAAGGAAGGCACATCAAAAGTACTTCAGATGAAAACGATTGATCATTAAGAACAGAATTATTCTTTTTCACATTCGATTTGATACTGTAGATGTAATGCTTACTATGATCATCGTCACCAGAATCCTCATCGGAAGATGACTGTACATCCACAAAGTTTACCCGTTCCTGACGTTCCCGTGAGTTCTCCTGAGAGCCCTTTTTACCACCTTTATATTTGTGTTGCTCAAATCGAACTGACGATTTTCGCTCATGGAAATCCTTTCTCGATCTATGCTGTGAATCACTTGGACTGTTAAACTGTCTCTTAGAATCCCTTGAATCAGAACGTTGGTATTTGATATTAGAATGACTGTCTCGAGAATCTGATCTACCTCTAGAATCTGTGCGACGATCACGTGAATCTCTTGAATCGTTGCGACGATCTCGTGAATCAGAATATTTTCGGGAATTATTCCCGGTTCCTCGACCATATGAATCGGAACGATACTGTCGTGACGGTGAACGACCCTCTCTGGAGTCGAATCGACTACGATGTTGTTGCGTACGACTATAATGATTACTGAATGGAGTAGGGCTACGATCGAGTCTCCGATCTTTACGGGATCGTTCTTGGTCACTCTTCTTGCATAAGATACTGTGATGAGAGTATCCACAGTAAGAACAATTTTCTCTCGAACGACATTCAGATGTATGATGATTACCCAGACAGCGGCGACACAATCGCAATCTCCTAACACGATGATACTTATCATCCGCAGTAGGATAATGATGACAATCTTTTGCACGATGCTCAGTTGAGTAGCACAAGTGACACTTGTCTCTATTGAAACCTCGACTTGTATACATTGTATGGTGCTTCGATTCAGATTTGGGAGGTTCTGTAATCTCATCGATCAACAAAATCTCATGGACCATGCCTTCAAGCTTATCTAATATCTCAGTAGTGCTCAAATTTTTGTTATTGCGACAACCCGAATACAATTTTTGAATCACCTTCTTAGGAAGTTTCTTCTCAATTGCATGTGCCATATCGTAGTTATCAGGCTTCAAGTCAAGTTGAGTCAATTGACGATAAATACGCATGATATTGTAATAGAGATCTACAAATTGGCTATCCATCTGTGTGCATTGTGGTAAGTTCATAAGTTCATTGCGCAAACGAGTTGCAATCCCTTTTGTACCACCATAGAAACTCTTCAGTGTTTCCAATGCAATATCGTAATTTTTCTCAGAAAGGGGCAATCCAGCAATCATCATTCGAGCTTTACCTCGGAGCAAATTTCGAAGATACGTGAACTTAGTAATTTTCCCAATGTTCGATTTAGAATGAATAAGTTCCACAAACTGTTCGAAAAACTCGGACCAGAGTGTACGATCACCATCGAAAGGAGTGATATCTATCTTGGGAAGCTTAGCTTCTGCCTGAAGATGAAATCCTCTCTGTTGATTCACCAAATCCATTCTTGCGAAGGGATCGATCAAATCACGTAACGTGTCATCGTCATGAAACGCGAGGTGATCGCGACCATTCGGATGAACAACCACATCATTATGATGAACCAACTTCTGCGCGGGGTTTCCCCCTGGCAGAGGTGAAGTACCGGTCCTGAGATCATGGTTACCCATGTTCTGAGGAGACAAAGGACTCTGATTGTGGTTTCCCACATTCGGAGCATTACCAGGTGGAAGCCCTTGAACAGGGTTTCCAGACAACTGAGGATGAACAACCGTATAATCCACCACATTATTAGTAGTAGTAGAATGACCCAATTCACCAGTACGTCGATTAATCTTTTCAATATTCAAATCCATTTCTTTAATAATCTTAGGTATCATATCGAAGTAACTGACGTATTCCCCATACTGCTGAACATAATTAGTATAAATTTCCTTCTCCTGTGGATAAATTTTGATCAAATGGTCCCATTCTATGTGTAATTTTTGAAGAGTGCCAAAAGCATTGAGTAATTTTTCCCTTAGAGACTCCATTTCCCCTGACAGATCCGTTAATTCAGAAACTGTCATCGATTCAATGTTCTTAGCCTGTGAGTCAAGAATCGTGTTGTAACGTTCATTGTAACCAATAATCAAGGACCTCACCCGTCCGATCTGCGATCTGAGCTTCCCCGAATTCGGAAGGTGAGCCTGAGCCATCATGTAGATTGTTGTTCATACGGCTGTAGATAGAGATGTTGTGAGTGAGAGATGTAGTGCAGTGCACCGATTACCCGGATGAGAAAACTGAAGAGATCAAAGATTACTGCACTCGTAAATCTAGTTACCTGTATAGCAAATAACACCTTAACAAATAACAAATTTGATGCACGCGAAACGCGCAAGCGAAACAGATGGACGAACAAAAACCTATATCTACAGCTACAGCTACACTAAACTAATACTAAATCTAAAATAGTCAAACATTACCGTAGTCAGCAGTCAGTCATCACTCAGAAGGACTCCTACATCAAATCATACAGGGAATTACACAAATTATCACAAATTACAAAAATTACACAAATTACACAAAAATGCTAACCGACTGAAGCGCAAGGTTAATCCCATAAGAGCGCTCCCTACCGTGGTCGCCATGTTCGGACTACCGTCCATGGTTCGGTGTTGAAGGAGCACAGCAATGGGATAACCAGGCACTTTATCGTAACGCATAACACATATAAGATTGGTTCCGCTTATATAGCAACGGACAACTCCCCCAATGGCCCATTACATCCCTTTGGATCGCCCGCTCCAACAACAATTATGGGCTATAATAAACACGGTGAAGGAAAGAAGGAATGGAAAAAGAGAGATTGAAGATCAAACCTTCACAGTAATGTCCTAGAGAATTGCAGGATGCGTTCGAGGAATGTATGAAACTAAGCGAATTCCATTTTATAAGTGATTCTGGAGAAATTAAGTGACTCGGTAAATGCCAACCTTTCACTGAATGATCTTTAAATCGCTGATTCCTTCTATTGGAATGCGCGAGGAACAACAAATCTCTTCAGGAATCGATGGAAAATTAGGTGATGTGTGTCTGTTAGGTAGTAAAAATAGGGAATAATATGGGAAATGGCTTCACAAATATTAAAATGGTGGGCAAAATAAGTAACAATTGAGAACAAATTAGGCGGTGGTGTTGCACACCCTCGCCGGGAACCACTCATCACTCCTCACAATGCATTGGTAGCGCGCTGCCAAAGAGGGCTGTAACATTCCTTCCACCCATCTTCCCCCACTAACAATGCTGTATGACGCGAATGAGGAAAAGAGACGATAAAAAGGTCGCGGGCGCGGCAAGAGGAGAGGTAAATAACAACTGCGGCGTCGCAAATTGATCGAGTTGGCAGGAAAAATGGGAATGATAATAAAAAAAGGGTAAAGGTCACCCCGTATTCATGGCGGGAGCCCACTGCTTGGCCAGTGACTATTTTTAATAGGAATGATAATACCGTCTCCTAATCGCACTATTATGTGGTACAATCTGATTCAACCTTATTGTTGTGACAAGAGGCGAGTATGATGAGGACAGATTAGAAGTGATAATGTAATCATAATCCAATCATAAGCTTAGTGACATAATGATCAACGGTTGTCTCACTAGAGCGAAGAAAAGGAAAGGACGAGCACTTTCGATTTCATAGTCAGCGTAGATTTCTCCCCTTCGTTCATGGAACAATGCGAGCGCCTTTTGACACATTTAGCAGCTAGAGGGGGAAAGGAGGGTGAAAGCAGACAGGGAAGTGGGGGGGAGTTCGAATAAGAGTCGGGATCTTTGAAGCACTTTCGGGAAACTAGAGAATTTTTATGAAATCAGAATTTGCGATTGAGGAAAAAAATATCATCGAGCAACTAGAAGATGTAACAGACTGGAATATTGGTGGACTTCTAAGAAATCTTTGTAGCGAGCATTTCTGACAAAAAGTGAATGAAAAATATAATAATCGTTAATTGTAGCGTTCAGATAACCACGTTCGTAATGAAATGTGCAAGAGTGAAAGCTAAACAAGGCTGCACCAATAGTCAACGAAACAAATTGTGCAGAAAAGATAAACAAAACGAGAATTGTGCAGAGGAAATGCTAGAAGACGAAATAATGGCAAAGTTGGGAGAACTATGTTCATATATCGGATGTTTTGTCTCGGACAGGCAGATTTCCGATGCCGCATGATCACCGATGTTTTTATTCTACTGTGAATCACTTCATTGACGTCAACGAAAAACGGTGCAAAAAAGAGCGAGCGATCGAAATGAAACCCTCTGATCACGCGCACACTGTATAGCAGAGTCGAGCGAGAGATAGCCAATAACCCCCTATCTGATATGATCTATGGGTAGGATAGATGGGAGTGATAGGGAGATGGGGATAAGGGAGGGGAATGACTCAAGATCCACAGCAGCAAAAACCGCACCCACGCCGATGCGCAATCAAGGCGCATGTCTATGTATAGCTGGACGGGAGTTATGCGAGGAATGTTAGGAGGAGGGAACAGTGAGGTCCTTTCAAGCGAGAAAACAGAGAGATATAAGAGAGAGGGAAAGCGTGTGGTTCTACCTAGTGATGGGACTGACTCTGATCGGGTAGAGAGCATGGGAATTGAAGAGACCGCTACCCTATCCAGCAGTGAGGACAGGAAGGGGTACTCGGCTCGAGTCCCAAATCGGAGCTAATAGAGGGGCAAAAACGCCCGCAGCCGAGAGGGACAGTTAGGAGAGAAGAAAAGGAAAGAAGAAGTGCATGTGGCCTGGATTGAGTAGTGTTTACGTACGACTGTGACAAATGGCTCATCGGCAGATCTTTTTCATTATCTTTTATCTGCCCGCTTATCTCTCGGGATCTGTTCCATTTCGATATTGTGCTGTGTTCTTCCTGATTGCACGTAAGCTAGGATAGTTAGATATGCACGATTCCTAGATGTAATACAATAATAGATGACGACCAACACGTGGGCAATTTTTATTATGACATACATACATTTACATACATTTATCCTGATTCAAGGCATAGTGCATGCAGGGGGAAGCATCATTATGAAGGGGATCGGGTTCTTCGCACTCTGTGACAATGGGTCAAGGGATGGTTTCTTCTTAGCTTTTAGTTGTCGATGGTCCGTCGCGTTTAGACGATGGCTCTTGAGTATCGAAGTAGTCCATCCAGCCGCCGAAGTCCTGACTTGCGTGGTTAAGAGTAAACTCAAGAAGCAGTCTTCTTGAGTGGGGCCTTTCTTGACCGTAGATCACTTGAGCCGATGAGAATCCGTACTGGGTCCTCCTCTTGATGATCCAAATGGGCGATACTCGTCCGGTTGCCCAAGCTGACGGACGAGGATTCTCCAAACTGGAGATGGAAGAGAGCGGGGTGAGATTATGACACTTGACAGATTATTATGACACTATCTTTTATTTCGACCTTTTCTGACATTTATTGATTTTTAAAATGTTCATTTGCGCCTTTGAAAAATGTAACAGAAGTCGAGAAGGGGATCGTAAATACCACAAGAGTACTTATACTGCAGTAAAGGAGTAGTTGTGTTATCGCAGAAAGTAAGGAGACATTTCAGTTGAAAGTAATGTCCGAGATAAGAGGAACGAACGGCTTTTACGATTGCTAGGTACATTAACGGAATAGTTCAACGAGGAAGTTAGTCCAATTGTGTTCGCTAACAAAAATACATTTTATGTTGCAATAAGTTTATCCGACGACCTTGTAAAGTAGCTGACAGTTAAAGAAACGCGCAGATTGTACTTATCAGTATCATAAGAAATCGTGACTGTTTCAAAAAAAAGGTACAGGGTGATGTGATGCTTTGTACAATTCAACTAATAGAAAGCTCATAATGACAAGAGGTGCACAGAAGAGAAAGTTATTATGCAAAGAACGAGGAGGGAATGCTTTGGCAGGGACGAGAATCATACACGAGGCGGCAATTGATCGTTATCGTAGATGATTGCATCGGCCACTTCCTGGAAATTAATTTCTTTATTTTACTGGTCTCAATATTAACTTTCTGGTGAGTTTTACAAAAAAAAAATAATATTCAGAATCGGGGAAACAATTAGAACCCCAGAAATGCACTCTGCATTTCACACACTCTCTCGACAGGTCGAATGGCGAGAGACTGTAATGAATGAGGAGGCTGTGGCTCATTTCTCGAGCTCTAAAAACAATGTACCTGTGTCGTTTCATCTACGCTCTTCATTGTGCTTTCTTCACTGCCTTTGATCTCATCGGAGCCGCCAGGAGGAGAACCCTTCTTCTCCTGCGAACCCTTGCTCCTCTTCTCGATAGACTCGGACGATGAGGAAGATCCATTATCCTCTTCTCGTTCCTCTTCCATATCCTCCTCCTTTACTTCCTCCTTTTCTTCACCCGACGTCTCGCCCGATCCCTCTTCTTCCAGTGGACTGGTAGAGTTTCCGGAAGTTCGATCGAAAATCTTCTCCTGATCACGCGAGGTTGGCTCCATTTTTGGGGAGATTGGAACAGGAGAGGGGTCTTGAGGGGACATGACGGCGTCAAAATACAAGGGCGCTGACAGCACGCAGGCAGCGAACAACGATAGCAGGACGATGACTTTCATGTTGAATGGCGAGTGGCGTCGAGGAGATGGGATGGGCGACGATTATATGATTGCCGTGGAATCGACCGAGGTCGTCGTGAGACTAATAACTGCTTGATTCCAGTGAGCACGAGAGTATCCACGAGAGTGAACCCAGGAAGCACAAACATCGTGTTTTGTGGCAGATGAGAGAGAGAGGGAAACCAATGGTACAATTCAGATCGACTGCAGATTAATCACGTGAGCAAATAGTGTCTCGTGACGGCAGGAGCTATTCTTACTAAAAAAACTTTCAATCTCTCCATTTCATGTGATCACTCATCGACCAGAGTGACGAAAGAGCATGTGGAATGAGTAGACGAGTAATTCATTCTGACCGTGAACTTTGATGTCTGAATTTGTGCCAGATGCACTTTTATAATCGCGTTCAAGTGTTCTAGCATCATTTCCTATTATTGATTCCAATCGAACGAAACATCACTTTGGAATTGAGCTCGTTTCAAGCATGATCTACGCACGACTTGTAATTACTTTAACGATATGTCCGAATTTCTCAAAACTCCATCACGGTTGTGAAAATGCTCGATTGCTGTGCTCGTTTCATTAGTATTTTCCGATGAGTTGAGTTTCGGAGGATGAAAACTAGTGCAAATTGAGATGGATTTAGTGAGAAGAGAACCTGAAATACACATTCTGTATATATATATTTTAAAATATTAATACGTGAGCGGCAAATCTCAGAGATGCGTAGACAGTATCTGAGAATACATCTCTCGTATCGATAATTCCAGCAAATAGAGCAAAAAGTAGTGGAGATACGAAGAATATAATTGCTCCACGGAGCTGCAATTTAATCGTCAACGATTTTCTGGCGTTTATTCTCACTTGAAAGACGAAAGCATCGAACACTTTTCTATTCATTATTTGGGTTTTGTTCGATTTCGATCTCTAAAGAAGAATTTCATAAACATAAATCGAACATTTTCTCACCACTGCATTTCGATTCAAAATATAAAGTGCGTAGATAATGAATAAAAGCAAAATCGGAAGGAAAATAGCGAAAGATGCTCCAAAGAACACGATTTCTGGGATAAATTATAATTAAATTATAAGTGATGCATAGACAAAATACAAACCATTGATAAACTGGCTTTCCTCCCCAGGTTCCGCGAACAATAGAAGTTGCCCACCGCGTTTTACGAGCCAGCTCAGCTCTAGCTTCTATCATGTCTCTTTTTACAATAATTAAAGTCATCCACGAACCTCCACTAACTCTGCATAATTCTCCACGTCTTTGGTGAACATTACAAAACCAATGACGTTAGTGATGGATACGATCAGTAATGAAACGTGAATTGATAGTTGCAATCTCAAATGTGCTATTTTAAGAAGAAAACGATGAAGCAAATTTTCTAACTTTCTGGGCAATTTCCACCTGCTTGAAGTATCGACGATCATTTGATGCATGTGCATCATCAGGAAATAGTACGTAGGAATGCAACACATGACTGCAATGGCGAGGAATGTCTGCAATGTCATTGTAAATGTTGAAATAGTTCGCATGCTGCGGCTCCAATTTTTCACCTATTTAAATCAATATTTCACCGTTCAATTTTTAAAATCTCCCGGAATTGTGGATCGACAAAAAATATGAAAGAAAAATTAGGATTATTCGATGCGAATTCGCTGACTTTAAAAATAAGTGGAAAATGTTCGTTTGTTCGGTAATGTGGACGATGTACGATATGTTAATTTTGATAACTGCATTTGATCAAAAAAATCTACCATAACGATCTGCTTGTCCATTCCCACCCTGCACAGTGGTCCCTCGCAGTAGAATAGCCCATACGGTGGCATTGCACACGCTCGAAGGGAAAAGTTCCACATCCAATCGCAGTAGATGTGTGTGACCTACAAGCAGATTCAACTGGTAGCCGGATTCATCATCAGATGAATAATCACACTTTCTAGTCTCTACCAACAAGCTCATCATAGGGAGGGAGGAGCGCCGTGAAGCTTACAGTGTCAATGAACGAACCAGATTAGCTAGGTACGCAGCACGAATTTCGACCATCATCTTCGGAAGTGCAGCCGATAGCAAGTAGAAATTCATAGGATAAATTGTGATGGAAGAAATTATAGGCATAACAATTTGAATGCTGGAAAATCACTGCTTCAAGATAATTGACGATAATCAACGAACCTGACAGCGATGCTCATGAGGTAATCTCTATCAAGGTGCAGACCGTATGAAAGGTTCGCGGACATTGTCACTTTCTTTGAACGCACCTACTCACCTCTGAAAGTGAACAGTAAATAGTATGCACTTGTTGTTCATTTCCAGTAAGCGGAACTTTACCATGTAGACAATACTCTTACGTAGGCGGTTCAAAGCGATTATTTTCGAGTGAATTAAGAAATTGGATTTAATAAATTACAGAGAAGTCTAATTGTTATTTTCACTTGGCATTGGACAAATAAGGATGCTAACTTTGATTAAAGCAACGAATCACTACAAACACGAGCGATATTCACCTTGATAGAGATATACTTTGCAAACGCTTCATTTGCGAAACGAAATTACTGTTTTTGTCTGGCACTAAGTGTGTGTAGTTTATATCAAGTGAGACGCTTATTTCGAGATACAAGGTAGAGAAGTCGAGTGCATTTTTGTTTTTCATCATTTCGCTCTTACAATTAAATAAAGGCCGTGAGTCTGGAGAAAAATGAGAGCGCTAATACTCTACATTCAGCGAAGTGATTTATTCTGCTGCTACAAATAAAGAAAACATATAGACTTTGAACCCCATAGATAAAGTTGTAAACGGCAGAATGCGGTAATGTAGGTTATTGATGTCTTGCATTCGCCCATGCTGAAATTTAATAGCTGATTTTTCAATATTTTTATCAGCAGAATTGATCGATGCTTCTCATCGAGAAGAATCGATCATACGAAATGTTGTAAGAAGAGGAGCACAACTCTGAAGTGATTTATGCTATTGATGCCTTGCCATCGCCCATGCTTCACATTCGATTTTCCAGAAGTCGGGATCATGTTTCTGAATTATTGTTTCTTCTTCGCTAAGGAAATTAAAAACTAACAATTCCATCTTCAATTTCCTGCTTGAGATCTTCGAATGCGGGTTGTAACTCTTCAAAGGAACTTCTGTAGTAAACGATGGGATTCCAGCACCTGAAGTTGGAATTAGATACAACGAGAAAATATAAAAAAAATTGTGAAGTTGATTCCACGATGAAAGCGATTTTCGAGTCGGCAGAGGACGCTTGGTGGACCTGGTGGGAGAAACATAAACGTGCGAACTTTCTGAGCATAATTGTGAGCGATTCACAGCTGCAAGCCTCGGGAAGAGGTGGGCGAGATTTTCTCAAATGGAAAACATTGCATAATTATATTTTCAATTAAAATCTCACTCGTTATCTCTGCCGATGTGCAGTGCTAACGCGGTCTCTGGTAGGTCACCGAATGGAATTTGGCATGATATCATCTCCCATAACACTATGCCGTAAGACCATCTATCAGACTGCAAGCACAATATTTTATGTGATTATCCAGTTGGCTCACAGCAAACATTGCAACAATATTCATCTGGAAGCCATTGTGCTTCTCGGGGCCCATGTAGCGAGCAGTTCCCTCAATAAATCCATTTAGTCTACTCAAATTTTGATTTTCAATGCATAAATTAACACTGTTTTACCTGTCTGTTGGTGCTGGAATAGTGATTTCCAAGGTCAAATTTGGAAGACAGCCCAAAATCAGTTATCTTTAGTTCATTGTCCGAGCCGATAAGCAAACTGAAGCAAAATGTAATTAGATCAACAATAAACAAAATTCAACTTCTCGGGTTTGATGTCTCCGTGGCTGAAACCCATTTCTCCGAGAAAAATCAGCCCCGTAGTCAATCCTTCCGACCATTTCATAAAGTCGCCCGAATCTATAAGACGTCAATTGGAAGGTGGTATTGACTCTCCAAATTATACCGAGGAACTTGTTTTCTCTTCGGCAAGTGCTTAGCACATTATGAAGCGAGTGAGGGCACAATTCCATTATTAGAAAGTGATGGTCGTCCATAAATCCACGGCCGCTTCAAGGATGATTAAATTATGAATCATTAGAAAAGATAAGACGAAAACGAACAGAAATCGGACAAGATTTTCATGGCGAAATCGAGAGAAAGGCAGCATTGAATGGACTAAGCTCGAATCAGATTCCATTGTACCATTCTGAAATCTTGTATGCTTATGCTCTGGTTTGATAAATATCTTCTACCAAACCTCAAATCTCTTGCAAGCAACGGAAACCATTTCCTTATCAGAGTTGATCAAGTTTCCTGGTAGGTCGCATTTATACACCGTTCCCTGACATTTATACACCTGATTGATATGTAAAATGAGCCAACAAACCTCCGCGCCCCTTCCAAGTGCGATTTTTCGGTATGATGAGAGGTCGATCTCAGGAATTTTCTCTTCAGAGACATAGGTTGCTCAATCCATAAGTAAACTCTTACCGAATTTCGCATTTGAACGAATTCTTGCCCTTTCACTCAAGAAAAGGTGGATTGTTCGTTTGCTATCATCCTGAATATACAACTTCATAAATTCAATGCTTAAAGTAAACGTTACCCTTGCACGATCGCTTAGTCGATAATTGTCGAGCTCACTTCTGATCGATTTCAGTTGCAATTCCAACCTGTAAAACCTCCTTTTAAGGTTCAATTATGAGTGCGAATGCGCATACGCTTGGGCCTTCTCCTTTAGAATAATTTGCATGTCTTGTTTGAATTGGAATGGAAATCGAAGTTTGTGAAGATAAAAATCTTGTTCATCGACAAATGCGGAAGATGAAGTGAGGGTTGCACTGAAAAAAAAAGAAAAATGACATTTCAATCGTTTTATAAAACAAACACACAATTACATACCATAATCGCTCCAAAAATCCACTTGCATAATTCTCAAATGACTTTATTGAGTGTGATTCCACCGACCAGAGTTGATGAATGAATTCTGAGGAATCTAAGCAAATAATTGCTTGAGCAACCTTTAGATGACTTACTATAAACATACATTCTCTCACATAAATCGATCAATTCTTTGCAACTCCTAAACTTTCAATTTAGAGACACCATCCAAACCGCTCACATCAGATATGTTTGCATAGATCTTTCCAAAACTGGGCATCTCTCGCCAAGAAATGATTGAAATACTTCCGTGGACGCATGCAAGTCATTTTCATAACTCGCTCTTCCAAACTGGAAAGTAAAAGTATCCTCTGCGGGAGACTACCAAAAAAATAAAACCTCGAATTTTTCGAAATTATCGTCAAGCATTTCCTTGATTGTTTCTGGTATTTGATGAGATCCGAAATCTGAAATGGCCATAAAATCTGAAATGCAATTTTATCTCTTTGATCAGAGAAGAAAGAATGCATTCTAAATAGAGAAATCCAGATAATTTCTCTCACCATCGCAGTTTCCAGCACGTTCTCCATAATGTTTAGCTAGATCCCCAGCTTGATCGGCATCCCTCTTCGTGATCTAAAATAGTGATTCAACTCTGTCCAGTGAATATAAAATCAACCTTCGTTTTCTCGCTGAGTCGATGCGATAACGCTGTTTTGATGAGTATCGGCATCATTTCCCTGCGCAATGACTTGCTTGCTTTCCCCCCAAATCTACATCAAACCTTCCTATTTCAACTACTCCCACTTCAAATGAATCGGCTCGAGACCGGAAATTCTCTCTATAGTCCGTTTTTCCAATGTCTTCTTTGCATAGATATTGGAGGTGACCGATCCTGATTCTGGAAATATAAATGTCTCGTAATCGAACATTTTGATCAGAAGAACTGACGTTGCTGATGTTTTCGCGCTAGCAAATGTTCCTTTGAGCCCCTCAAACATGAGTTGAAAGAATTCGACGAGTCGCTCAGTTGGAAAACTTCCACGTATTCCTTCCTAGAAAACATGGATAATAACAAAATCATGTTGTATTTATGAAACCTCAGTGCTAACATCCAACAACTGCTGCTGTGTTGCCACCATTGCTGTCAATTGTGCTTGAAAAAGAGCGACTGCGAGGCGACAAATTCTGATGTTATCGTCACGATTTATTTTCTGTAAAGTGCCAAACTTTTCGTATGCGTTCCAATATTTTTCGGCGGCCTTTGCGAGGTAATCAGCAGTGACCTGTGAAAAAATCAATTAATGAACAAACAAAAAAAAACTTATCAATAGGGGAATCATTCGATTCATCTGATTGTATGGATGCCATCTGATGTTTACGGCCGGAGAAGAAGAGAATTCTCAATCTCAGCTTTGGCAGGGCGAGTAAAGGAGCTTATCACTGCTCGCTGTATCGTTTGTCTCTGGTGATAAGCGATAACAATACATGCATGTAATAATCAGGAACAATACATGTTTTCTTAGATGATTTTCATAGATGATTTATAAGATTATTATTTTTTAAATGTAATTTCTCTGATGACGAAGATCGATGGAAGAGGAGTGATGTAAGATGGTAGTAGAAAAAGAGCAAAATATGTTAAAAATTTCCGTAAAGCTGATTACGGGAGAATTAACAGTTTGCTCTCTAACATAGACTGGAATGGATTTTTCAACATTCACCATACTGTAAATGAAATGTACGAACTCTTCATCACTCTTCTCGATGAAATTATCGAGAAGCATGTCCCCATGATGAGAATTGACTCCACAGGAAAGCCAATGCCTGGTCACATACATAGGCTTTCGAAAAGGCGATTTTCGGCATGGGAAGAATTTTTGAATGATTCGAAACCTTCATCAAAAATAAAATTCGAAAAATTGCATGCTAAGTACAATCGTGAAGTAACGAAGTTTCACCAAAATTTCGAGAGAAAAATTATCGAGGCGAAAGATAAGAAAAAATTTTACGGATACATTAAATCCAAACTTTCGAATACTCGTAGTTCTGCAGTTGACTGTCTAGTTGATGATTCTAAACGGCAAATAGAATCAGAAAAAGACAAAGCAGAACTACTTGCGGAAACGTTCTCGAAAGTATTCACAAAAGATGACGGAGAAACCCCTCCATTTTCGCATGCAAGAGAGAAAGTTTCAAACAAGTACGAAAACATGTTCAGTCGATTTGAAATTTGCGAGCTAATTGAGAAATGGAAATCGTCTTCCTGTAGGACACCGGACAATATTTCAATGATCTTCATTAAGAGACCTTCTCTGTAACCATTCACCATTTCGACCCCCTGTCCGGACATTCTACTAGTAGAATGATTCAGCCCTTCTCACTACGGTCACATTACCCGGTCCGGCCCTTGTTTACAAAACTATAGCAATTGGACCCTCTAGCCTCTAACGCGACCCGCCGCGTGCGCGCAAACGTCGTAAATCTGCCGAAAACGTGATATTCATATCTCGGCAACCGGACAAGTTAGGGATGAAATTCCTTTTGTGTTATGTTAGTGACCTCTAATGTGCAAGAAATGATCATTGGTAAAAAATTAATCTCAAAATATAGTACAACTTTGAGAGAAATTTCTTCGATTTTTTTATTTTTTACCTGTTTCCAACAATTTCCGCAGGATCCCACCAAGTGCATATTGTAGCCTACTTATGCCTGGTATTATCCCATATCAAAGATCGAAGATCGAATTTTTTCCAAGTGCCTAAAAATGCCTCTGAATGATACCGACTGCGAAAATCGATTTTTCGAACTTTCCCACGTGTTATTTTATTATATTCCTTTTCTGTCCAAATTACTCACAGACGTATATCTGTAACTTTTTTGGTGTTTGCAAAGCATTTCGAGTTGATAATTTAGTGTTCTTCATTGTTCTTCAATTTGGCGCGAGAATAAAGATCTCAATTTCCTGATATCTGGTTCTTAGGAAACTGACAGGCATTTCCGCAGGATCTCACATAGTGCATGTTTTAGCCCTTATAATTGGGCAAAAGACCCATCACAATCGGAGAGGATCGATCTTTTTCCGAGCTGCTAAAATCCCGTTTGATTGAACTGGACTCGGCAATTTTCACTCACTAGCGGGACATTTTTGATATTCTCCAGTTATACACCGGATGAGTTCAGCTAAATTTCGCGTAAATTAAATTTTTAGGCCATATAGTAAGTAATTATAAACATCGGAACCGAATTTGCAACAATCGTTTTTTTCGACCATGACCCGGGGTTCATGCCTCCAAAGTGGTTCGTGACCATGAACCCCGGGTCATGGTCCAAAATGGCTAAATTTTCAGGTCGTCAGATTACGATATTTTTAGGTGTTCCGTATTCACT
Organism: Pristionchus arcanus; assembly: GCA_900490705.1. Lineage (NCBI taxonomy): Eukaryota > Metazoa > Nematoda > Chromadorea > Rhabditida > Neodiplogasteridae > Pristionchus > Pristionchus arcanus. The sequence goes on from LS486698.1 coordinate 172,469, forward strand.
AGTTGCTCTAATATGCTTTTTGATAATTTTGTTCCAATTTACCGACTGCTCATTTTTGGACCATGACCCGGGGTTCATGGTCACGAACCACTTTGGAGGCATGAACCCCGGGTCATGGTCGAAAAAAACGATTGTTGCAAATTCGGTTCCGATGTTTATAATTACTTACTATATGGCGTAATATTACTATTCGAACGGAATTTAGCTGAACTCATCCGGTGGATAACTGGAGAATATCAAAAATGTCCCGC
>LS486699.1:0-94500 GCA_900490705.1 Pristionchus arcanus
ACAAATGATCAATATGGATGAGACATGACGGAGCGCCCAAAAAATGGGCAATCAATGCTCCATTATGGTAGCTACTATCACTCCCACCCATCCCCCCCAAACGCTTTATCTCCATCATTCACAACTTCCCGCTTGGGGTCACTAGCTAGAGCAAAGAAGTGACTCCACACGAGCTAAAAAAAGAAGACTGTGAAGCAACAATTGTACAATACAAATGACTCCACGACCTCGTGGGTACATGCAGGCTCATTGGCTCCAGACTCCAGATGAGGGATCGGGGAAGGGACATGGACGGGAATATGGGAAGGGATTATGGAGAAACTCCTGGGACGACGATGGGGGAATGGAGATGGAGAGGGACGAAGATGAGATGGATGTCCAGTGAAGGAAGAGCGGACGGACGGACTGAAAATATGATAATTATTATTAATTGATTTTTCCGACATTTCAGGCGACATTCATTTTTTTATCAAGATTGGATTGAAACGAGACGACACCTTGGGAGATACAGTGCAAAAGTATTCCTTTTTTTTCAATTCATCATAACTTTTTTCAGAGAAGAGAGAGCCTCCTACTCTATTTTACCAATGTATTGAGCATACCAAGAGCTTTCGTGATCTGATCAAGAACATTTAAGTCAAATTAGTGCCATTTTGAGATTTTTCCAGTTGACAAACGACACTTTTCTAGAACTTTCTTTTCACAGTGGTGAAAGAACATCCATAAACGAATATCAGTTTCGTAATCGATTTAAATCAAGAGGTCACTTTTCCGTGACCTCTTATATTTCGTATAAGTTGAAGGATTCATAGGATAGTAGTGGGAACACACTGAATTAAATTTGAAGCCGATCGGACACGACATACGGAAAACCGATTTTTTAAAATTTTCCAATTTTGGCAGGATTGTTTCTAGACGCTGCGATTTGGAAAAATTCTGACTCGGCGCCTGGTGGTGCTGCAACAACAAGGTACTAAATGTTTAACCTTGCATAGTCAGGGGTTTGGGTACACATGTTTTACTGTTGAAATTCCATACGAGATGACAACTAAAAATTTCGATATTCGAATACACCATTTTATGAACAGCGATATATTGCTTGCAGATCAGTCTCATTGTTTCATTCTGTGTTATTCTGAATTGTCTGGCAACATTTCAAGGCGAACTATCGAATTTTCAGACAATAAATATAGTGCATCCAATTCATCAGCCTGCCTCTCATCAAAATTTCAACAGTAAAACCTGTGAACCAAAACCCCCCTGACTTTGCAACGGTCTGGAATTCACGACGGTTACAAAATGGGGCGAACGGCTGGTTGGTTACAAAAGCGGTTTGAATTGGCGGTTTAAAATTAGCAGGCAATTCGCCGCGAGACCAAATGTTTCTTGGAACATGTGGTTTCCTAAAAGCCGGATGACAATTTGAAAAAAATGCAGCTCCAGTGTTGGCAATGTGGAAATGGGCCCGTCACGCATCGTACAGCCTTATAATCACAGTTTTTGTTGAAAATGCCTAAGTTTCACAGCTTGAACTATTTTATAAAACCAAAAATAGTTTTCGAAACTCTCCCATTGCTTGGCAAATTCGACCCCCTTGAGTCGAGTCCGACGGCAATCTGACCTAGCGAACACATTGATTTCCATCTCTTAGGTTGTTTTCCTGCTAAATTTGCAGTGCTTTCACTAAATCGGGAGCGCTGAACAATCGGAAACCAATTGCAAAATTGTATTTAGAACAGTCTGAAAACTTGACCCCAAATGTAGTCAAAAACGCGACGCGTGCTACGGTAACCGCGACGCATGAAACCTCTCGAGTGAACCAGCCGGGGTTACCGTCGTGGAATTTATGTCAGTATATTTCCACTACTATCATATGAATCCTGCAAAATTCGAGCTCACAGGCTCATCAAGAACGAAAGTTATCGCAAATTCATTTTTGTAAATAGAGGTCGTGGAAAAGTGACCAACTCTTGGCTAAAATCTATTACGAAACTAACGGATCAATAGTGGACAGTACTAGTTTATGGATGTTCTTTCACAACTGTGAAAAGGAAGTTCTAGAAATGTCTCGTTTTGAAAATTCGAAAATACCACTAATTAGATTTTGGATAACGAAAGCTCATGGTGCTGGAGAAACCCAATCGCTCCTCTGTTGCCACACACGATCCCTCTCCAACTCACCGTGACATTGTTCCCATTCCTCCATTGATCAGTCGCCTCATCTACCGCCGTCAAAGAATAGAGAGGAAGAGGGGCGATATCATCCATCTCATCGTATTCCAGACCCTGAAGTGAACATTGATCTTTGATCTCTCGCCTGCAGCATACCTTATCCATCTGTGACTTGTGTGACCTCTGGTTGGTCGACGGATCCCTCAAATCTCTTCAGATGTAATCATCTCGTTAGAGGGGATTCGGCTACCCCTCACCACGACGACCCTGCAACTAATTAATTAATTAATTTAACAATCAACTAAAAATATTTGAGGGCTATTTTTCGTACTGTATCAGAACAAGTATCAGTTTCTAAAATATGTATGTGAAGCATGAATGTAAGCATGCGTATGAACAAAACTGTAATTCTCCTCACCTTGAGACTCTTGCTTTGACTCTCTTCGTTCTTCCTCCATTCAACACGACGATCAGTTGTTTCTGATGGTACTGAGAGAGGATGGGACACCTCGAAGAGTCCCTCTTCAGCCTCGGTCACTTCAGCTTCAGAAGCGGCAGCGAACGAGTCCTGTAATTTAACTACTGAGTTTATAATTCAAGTTTTTTTTGTATTATGTCCAAATAACTGTCAACTCAGACCAATGCATCAAATCCTTAACAAGTTGTTAGTGCAAGATGAGTAGTTGATCCTTGATCTCTACCACCTCGTTACCGTACCTTGTTTATGGCCTTATTCACAATCTCGTAGATAATCTTCTGTTTGTTCTTCTCCTCTTTTCCCTTCATATTCATCTACTCGATCATCGAATGAGAGGGAGAAATGGTGAGGGAGCGGAAGCGTTGTGCTTTTTCCTGTAACAATTACCACTATTCGACTAATAAATAAATAAATAGTGAAAATTGGTCAATATTCCTCATCCGTATTTCAGGTAGATTGTAACTTCCTAAATCTCCCTCACACAAAACTTTTTTTAAATACTAAAAAATCTGCCTAAACCCTGTGCTCCAGGAACATCATGCGATTTATCCCTTTTTTCCGGGGGAAATTCTCCCTCCATTTATTCCCTCACTCACATCGTAATCTTCTTCGTGTCCTCCTTCTTCTCCGTACTCTTCCCGCTCAGATTCCACTGGTAGTAACATCTTAAATATTAATATATTAATTTTTGCTCATGCTTATCAGAAAAACTTGATCAAAAAAAATATTAGCTCCTGCAACTTTGTTTTTTCCACATACTATGTGTTCAAATTTTGTGGAAATAATAATATTAGATTTTATTACAAAACATCCTATTTATCCATGAAAGATATGCCCCAGACGCTCACCTCATCTCTCTCTCTGCATTCCCACAATGAGGAGTCCATCTCTGGCCCAAGTGAGACAAATGGGAATGGGATGAAGTCCATCCGCAGAGTCCAATTCGAGCACACGAGTGCATACCCAACGAATCTGACATAGAATACAGGATTAATCATATATTCATTCGGAGAAACTGACCAGTTGACTTCTCTGGAAGGGAATCTCGAGTGACACGAGGGACGAGACCTTTCTCAGTGAGGGTCTTCGCATATTCGTCTCTGCTTCCTTCATAGCTATCATGTTGCGATGCGCCGGATCTTGAGAGATCTGCAATCGAGAGATTATTAGAGTTCCGAAAATGTAGACAAAAGAGAGGGATGGAAGAGACGAGACCAACTGTAACAGTACTCGATGACGTAATAGGCAATCAAGGCTTCTACAGTACCTCAATTCATACCGTAATCCCCGAAGGCCCTTTAGATAGCCTTTGTTTGAGTCCTATAAGCCCCGATATTGGAAGTTAAACATGGAAAGATTCATGCGGTTTCACACCACAATCCCGATTTGAGCCATTCGTGTATTTCTTATCACTTGCAATCGAGTTATCATTGATTCAATCAACTCCGTTGGTAACCACATCGAAGGCAGCAGCTGATACAGACCTCATCGCTCATTCCTCTCTCCCTCCTCCTTCGGCTCGTGGCATCGTTGCCAATTGGCACTGCTTCCTGTAATCAATCGATTCATTACTCCAATCAAAACGGTTTTTTTTATGTTCCTTCTTCAACCAACCTCCTATCGACGATCCTTTTCATATTCTCCATTGGACGACGTCGACTGGGCGGAGCCTGTAATATCGATTGATGACGTCATTGTTGTTCATCCGCCTAATCATACCTCGATCCCTCTCCACTTCTTCTCCTCACGCGGTCCCTTCAGCCGTCTTCCCGTTTCGTAATCCGGCTTCCCTGATAAAATCAGTGACCAGATTTTGTTCGCAGTACCAAATTTCACGCAGTAATCGTCACTCTCACAAATAATCTATTTCCCACTTACCTTCCCCCTTAGTGGGCCTAACCGGCACCGCATATATCCCTATGCACTCTCACATGGTAGCTCTTCTTCCGCCCACTCCTCTGTTGCCAGCTCCAGTTGGAACCATAATAGTGTTAGATAGAGACCCTTCAGGACACACAATACTACCTAACTGTCGTGTCTACCTCACGCCAGCTGTCTCGCGTCCAGGCACAAAAGGCCCACCCGCAAGACATTCCTCGTAAGGAGGGTATTGCATGCTAGAACGAACTCTAAAAGACACGAAAATGTGGCACCATGATCGTTGCAGGCGGAAGAATCTACGTGCTCTTGCACCTAATGTAGAGACCAAGGGAGGGTGCAACTCGAGACTGACTGCTCTTTCGAAGGGTGAGGCTACCCAACGAGCAAGCTGGAGTGAGGCTACTCCCGCAGTCTACGAGTCGCAATGTCTAATGCACAGTACACTCAGCACGAACTCCCAAATGGCGTGTACCCGGGTGAGGGGCCTTTCCGCGACGCCCCAGGGTGAGTGGGAGGGGGAGCTAACATTTAAGCGCGCCGAGTGTGCTGAACCAGCAAAGCTGGCAAACCGTAGTTTTGCATCAGAGGTCGGGACCATTGACACGTATCCAATGGTCCCTATATCCCCCTTCTCTTCCTAACCCCGCTGGGGAGACCGTAATGCGATCCCCATCACCAGTGGTCACCGACAAAGTCGGACGGGGGCGTGAGTACACGCGAACCTACGGGTGCTCTGAGCACACGCTACCGTTATTCCCGTTACTTATGCATTAGAGGGGGCTCGCACAAAAAAGGCATGGGGTAAACTTGTCCTATATATCGGCGATCAGCTTGTCCCCGTGTCGACGTCGCCGATATCGTTGAAATCCTCGTCGGCCATCGATGGGCGTCATCGACGAGACGATCGATGAGTGGATAACCCCTGCAAATTAACAATTTAGGAAATCACGGATATCCAAATCAAAAACGCTTACAATCATACGCTAAACGAAATAGAGCGATCAACCGTTCATTGAGGAGGAAAATGAGAAGAGTTGGCGCCTAGACCACCTAATCTTTGTTTCCGTTGAGCAAATTAATTAAATACTATTCATTCCTTTGTTTGCGAGGAAAATGAGTGAAAATGTAGTGGGGCGAAAATTCGACCAAGTGATGGAAAATGTGATGGTTTCTGGTGCTTGCAATAGGGCGTTATGGATTGCATGACGAAAAGCAACTGGAACACGCTAGAGTTGTGAGCGTATCGAGCTGGTGCGCTAAAGATGATTGAAGCGTGAAAAGGCACGTAAACAAGATACTAAGTGACTACTAACATGTAAGCGGTTGTGTGAAAGGTCAGATCGTACTACAACGAAGATTAAGCAAGAGAAAAGTCATCGTAAGGTTCTAGAAGGCGGACAATAAACATTTGCGCAAAAATTAAAGACGATGGCAAAACAAAAGCGTAAGGAACAGCGACATGACCTTCTGGAAGCAAACGATCGAATGAATGGGGAAGAGGGAGGAAAGGAGAGGCGAGTAGATCAAGACGATCAATATGCAAAGGTCCAAAGTACACTCTCGAGGACGAAAGTTTGATCTCTTGAACTAGGAACGATGACAAAACATTAACGCGCTGCATTCTACGCTCCAACTCCAATTTATGAAAATTACTGTACGGAAAATCCTCGAACGTTTTTCGACAACTGAATCTCAATCGCGAGTTTTTCCCCTTGTTTCTTCCATTATTGCTGTTTCCATCTTATAAATAGCAGTTAAAATTGCTGAGACAACACTGCTGCACTATTTTCTAGCATTGTTTCTTGTTTACTGCGCTCGTTCACTCGTGTAAGAGCCGCGGAAACCCCGGCACTTCTATAGTATAGGGGGCCAGGGACACACAGCCTTAAACTCGGTATATTTCGGTCAGACTAATTAATAGGTAAAGGTGCTTATTATTGAGTTTAAGTCATACATTCACCAACCGAGGATCGAAAACATATAGTGGTATGCGACTGATAACTACTGTTATAAAGGGAATTTTGAATTGCAGTGGTCTGATATTCGGCCCGGATGCTATGACAATGTAAGATTTTTAAGTTTAGTTGCTAGTAAAGCATGCTTAAAAGTTAATTCGATTTTGCTTAGGCTGGTTAGGCTCGGTCCTTAGAGCTTGGTCTGCTCACTTTTTACCTCTGGCCCCCTGTTCCATAGAAGTGCCGGGGTTTCAATCAGGTCCATTAACTTCTTGCTTCTTTCTGCTTCGAACTATCGGTACTTTACGTACCTAATTTGAAAAAAAACCGTGAAACCCGTCCTTGTCACATTTTCTTTGTTTACTGTCGCGGTTCGTGCATAGTTGGTCATTTTAACATCTATTTTCAGGCCAAGCACTCGCAATGGATTATGGAGTATTGCACCATAAGAGATAATCACGGAGAATAACACCCTGATCCTGATAGATGACAATTTCCCCGACTAGCACGAGTTACTGCAGATTATTAATCTTTGATCGGATACTGAAACCACTTCTGCAACTGAAAATTTCCCGTATAATTGAGATCCTACCAGTTTATCGGGTTTCCAATGCCTTACGTTAGATTCAATTGACCCTTCACAAAACCGTTCGGTTGCTTTCGTTGACTTCGTGAGTCTTATCCCGATATTGAACGGGAAAAGCTTGCCAAGTCAGTGAAAGCATCACGGTTGTGACCTCACCCTCATAATAGAAGAGATAATATCCGATTAATTACTAAGAATGGGATAGGAAACGGTAGGAAAAAGGTAGAGTGAGCACGATTATCGATAACTATAGGAGAATTATGAGAGAAACCGAGGAGCATTAGGAGTGAGTTTGTCCCAGGAATATTGCAGGTCCATGTGAATGCATTACGGTAGGTGCATTACGGTACCTTTTTTCTTAATTGATCGATCGATAAGGATAAAAGGAGAAGAGGGGCTTACTACAGAAAATGGCGAGACATTAGCTATTATTATCACGCTTGTGTACTGTGATTCCACGGGAGTTCTTTTTTTTGCAGTATGATACATTACAAATGTGAAGCTGAATTCACATTGCTGAACATAAAGACGGAGAGATGTGAAGGGAATACTCGAGTCCATTAATAAAGCTACCATAATTCATGTATCAATCATCCATAGGAACTCTCAATACACCTACGACCTCTCCCCTCATTTGATACAGGTAATCTCATCTACTCTACATCTTCTACCACCTTCCTTTTCTCAGTAGATCTCCACTACAAATCATGAAAAAACTGTTCAATCCCAGAAATAATCCCAAGAATCTGACGAAAGTGAAAGATAGACCTGAAGGTTTGAAATCGGATCAGTGATGAAAGGAAAAAGACGTTCATAGTAGATGGAATAAAGGAATGGGAAAGAGTAAGGAATATCGGGCAAAGTTATCGAGGAATAAGAGGAAAGTGAATGTAGATAGTGGTCAATTGATCAGACTAATGGAGGAAGGGGGCCTTACTCTTTGATCTTTGATCTTTACTGATGAGCTTCCTCGAAATTTTCGACACATTCGCATTCATTATAACGTTTGTGCTCGTCAATTCCATGGGAGCTGTTTTTGCAGTAAGATATACAACAATTATGAAGCTGCATTCACATCGTTGAACACAAAGACGGTGAGATGCGATGGTAATACACTTTAGTACCTCCATTGATACAATCATAGTCCATTTATTAATCATCCTACTCTAATTAATCTCAATTCACAAATCCCAGAAATCTGACCACATATCTAAGGAGTGAAATATACATAGGCCCCACAAGCTCCGCCCACTTTGGTGTGACTTGATTTCGCGAAAAAGCGAGAAAACAAAGTCACAAGCTTCATACTCAATGAAATCGTTCATTCTAAAGTGCGCTGGATAGCTACTGGTATCCCCAATCGATTGAGCACTGCCCAAATTGTGCACATTATCACTGAGTAGGTTAAAATTGAACTTAAACGATGGGAAGAGGCTGTTTTGAGCGGTTGCAGTGTGAATTTTTTGGGTGGGCATAATTTTTTTGACTAATTCGAATATTTTAGGAATTTTAGAGAAAAAATTAGATTTTTAGCACGCTTCAAAAGCTTGTGACTTTTGTTAGAAGAAGCGCGGGGAGAGGCGAGCGAGAGGGCGGGGAGAGGGAGAGAGACACACGCAAATGAGGCTCCGCCCCCTTCCCTCTCGTCTCGCTTTTCCCTCCACTTCCCCAGTGCGCTGCGCGCGTACTTCTCGGGCCGTAGCGCTGTCCAGAGACAAGATATCAACAAACGGCAAAAAGTATGATGTTATTGGTACCACGAGGGATAGTTTGAACCCACTTTTGGTACCGGATCTTGAAATCGGCTATCTGACTTGCGGCCCCTAAATATACATCCGAAGAGTTTACATCGGATCAGTATTGAGAGAAAAACACATTCATGATTGAAGGAATGAGTAGTTAAGAAGAAATAACCGACGAATAATACGAAAGCAAATGTAGATTCTTAGTGATCAACAGATCAGATTAACTGGGTGTTTACTGAAGAGCTTCCTCAAATCAAATCAAATCATTTTTATCCAGGTCGAATCGGATACAATTGTGGTCATACGATGAAAATAAATGCTAGATCTTCTTCATTACATATTCTTCGAATTGTAATCCTCTTCTCTCCAAGCTAGGCTGGGTCTGGATGCGCGATCCTCTCTTTCCACAGTTCTCTGTTCAGAGCGTGTCTTTCAGTCAATCTTTTCGTTGCAATGTCTTTCTTTACAACTTTCATCCAACTCATTCTGGGACTTCCCACAGGCCTTCGGCCAGGAGGCTGATATCGGAGAATATCCCTGCACGGATGATCCTTCTCTCTCCTTTTTATGTGGCCATACCACCTCAGCCTCTTCTCTCGAACCTTCCTCTAGAATTCGCTGTCACGCAGTTCGTCACGATCCATCCCGGCGTCCGTCACGAAACGTCACCGTTCAAGAACTGTTCGTTACATGTGACGTTTCGTGATGAACTGCGTGACAACGAATTCTAGAGTCTCAACAATTGAAGCAATGCCGATCATTCCACGAATCTTATCATTCCTTACTTTATCTCTCAATCTTATTCCGACAATCCATCGGACCATCTTCATCTCGGCTACATTCAACCTTTCCTCCATATTCTCGGTCAGTGCCCAATGTTCACTTCCATACATCATGGCTGGGAGGATCATTGTCCGATAGATCTTTCCTTTTAGTCTCAACCTTAAAACTTCGCCCATCCGCATTTGATTCTATTGTTCAGATCTCTCTCCGGTCCACCGTCTTCATGGATCAGAGATCCCAAGTAACGAAATACTTCGACCTGTTTGATCACTTCTCCTTTCACATCTTTCATTGATCCCTGTCCTCCTCCAATCATCATAAATTCTGTCTTTCCCGTATTCAGAGTCAGCCCTCCAGCCTGCATATTCCTCTGTACCTCCTGTACTTTCCTCTCCAGATTGGTCACATTCGTGTCTATCAGGCACAAATCGTCAGCATATGCCAGACAATTTGGTGATTTCTCCATCGTCTCTCCCATCACTGAGTCCAGTACAGTAATGAAGAAAATTGGAAATTACACAAAATTCAAAATTGGTGAGGCATTCGGCATTATCACATTTGTGCTCGTCAATTGCTCGTCAATTAAACTGTTTTTGCAGTTTTGTTTGTTATGTTTCAGACTAAGAATATAGCAGACTGTCTATGATAAAGGTTTGTCAGAGGAGGAGTACGGAGAGAACTATGCAATGACATATTCCCTCGTACTTTTCTGACAGACGAGAACGGCGCTATGTCGAATGAGAACTTTACGACCCGAGAGACAACTGTTATGTAAGAGAACATATTGCGAAATAGTTCTCATTCGACATAGTGCCGACGAGAACACATGAACAAATGAAGAAAGATAATAAAAGGAAAGAGGAAAATGAATGAAAAAGGGTTCTTTATGAGCGAATGGTGCTTCAATCATTTTGATAAATCATAAAACGATTTTATAAGCCAATTGGGCTACCCAGACAGGTAGCCAGATGCCTACTTCAATGCGAAATCATCTTTTGTATCACTTTTGATTCAAAAGATTTGATACAAAAAAGAGGTACCAGAGCTGTTCTCTATGAACGAATGATGCTTAAATCATTTTTATAAATCATAACACGATTTTAGAAGCCAGTTGGGCTACTCAGACAGGTAGCCAGATGCCTACTTCAGAAGCCAATTGGGCTACTCAGACAGGTAGCCAGATGCGCATGAAGCACATGAAGTAATTCAACAAAATGGGTGAAATAACAACAATTGATCAGAGCAACCGAACTAGTAAATCAATGAGACGAATACTTCGCAATCTTTCAATTCGAGTTGATATTTCTCGTTTCTCGCTCAATTCTATTTGTATTTTGATCACTTTTCCGATGAGTGAGAAGAGTGAGATGGGAAATGGACGAGAACGAGACGAATGGAGAGAGGCTATCTAACCGTAACACATTTCTGTCCGTAACACAAAGTATTGCTAGATGGTTAGAAATCAGCTTCGGATACAAAAGAACACTTTCCATTAAAAATATAGTAAAAATCGTGTGATATTAAAAAATCGGAGGTACAGACAAATTGAGGGAGAAGAGGACAATCCTAGTGGATGTTTCAAGATTATGCACACATGCGAGGCCGAGTAAGGTTTTGTCGAAGACCGATAAAAGTTGGAATTGAAAATCGGATGAAAAATAGTGTAGCAAGTATAGACATCTGGAGTATAATTGAAAGGGTCGTTAGATAGTTTATTAGCAGGCATGTTAGTTTCTACATATAAATAATCTATTTTAATTGTCAATTTAACGGCACAGTGAAGTATGATCTTTATATCACAGTGATAAGGAATGATAGCATGAAACTAACAAGCAGCTTACTCTCTCGCTCTTGGCAGACAAAGAAAGGAAAGCGATAGGAAGAGCGAATCGAGAGATTGTGTGTCCTTTTCTTTCCTCTCTCTCTCAATTCCGTGTTTGATCACGTTTCAGTGCTTAGTATATAATTAGTCCCTGGAATTTTAGCAGGAATTTCATTTCATATTTATCTAACTATTCCCGCCATCGTTGATCTTGAATTACTTTGGTTAAATCGACGCTAAATAAGGAAATTAAAAGACCGACTACGTTATTCATATTCTCTAAATTTCCCTTTCACAAGTGCAATTTGCAAATATAATTTATAAATATGTTCTCAAGATGGCCGATATCGTTTATCCTCCTTCTCGAATAGTCGAAACTGCATACGGAAAAGTGGAGGGAAGGAGACTCATTCATGAAGGACAGAAACAAGTTGACGCATACCAAGTAAGAAGATTCTATCGCTCAGAAGAAACGATTATTTATTATGGATTCATATTTTTATTTGTAGATGATTCATAAAAAAAAATGCAGGGAATTCCTTTCGCCGCTCCTCCCATTGGAGAACTTCGATTCAAAGTGAGTAAAGTCACATTTAATAAGCGTCCAGTCGAAACTCGTTATTTTTCTTTAGAAGCCGCAGCCTCCAATCAATTGGGATGGAGTGAAGGAGACAAAGAAGTTTGCAGCTAGAAGTATTCAGGGACCTCAGGATCCCAACGATTATGATCTCGTTAGTCTTTGATCAATGCAGACAAATATGAAAAAACGATGGTCAAATATTCGTTGATTTTAAGAACGGAATTCCTTCTGAAGATTCACTGTATCTCAACGTATTCACTCCCTGTTGGGAGGCTCCTGAAGGAGGTTCGTTTCCCTCAACCTGACAACTAGATCTTTGTACTCATTCGCATAGTCAACGGTTAACATTTTCATAGCTGTATTAAGACAATTACCCATCTATCTACAACTCCTTACAACAATTAGGAATCATCAACCTCCGGGTTACGTCGAATAAATGAACAATAATTCAACTCAGGTTTCCCCGTGATGGTATTCATACACGGAGGAGCATTTGTGATGGGAGACGCCAGTTCGTATGGTGATATTGGCATCTGTGAGAATATTGTGAGTTAATGGATCAGATTACGGTAATCAATTATTGATCGGTAGGTCAGCCGAGGAATCGTATTCGTCACTGTTCAGTACCGGCTTGGCTACCTCGGATTCTTGTCGACAGGAAAGAATTATTGGCTTTCCTTTAATTATTTTCACTGGTTCAGGAGACTCCGTCTGCCCTGGTAATTTTGGTCTATGGGATCAAGTTGAAGCGCTGAAATGGATTCAGTTGAACATTGGAGCATTTGGAGGAGATATGGTCAAGTGCCATTTTAATCTTAGATAATGTTTTCTAATCTCCCCCAGACTTGATTATTTGTAATGTCCAAATTAACGCAAGTAATTCCTTTCAGAGGAACGTGACCCTTATGGGACAGAGTGCAGGCGCCGCCAGTGTTGATCTACTCCATCTCAGTCCCCATTCAACCAGTGAGAAAAAGTTATATCTACATTGAATCGGATGAGAACATCCTGATATCCTCTGCGTGAGAAAATGAGAAAAAATTATTACCACAAATCTTCATCGTTAGATCACAACAATTGATAAATTAGCCAACGCGTGCGATGAACTTCAGCTCATATGTATTTTTCTTGGAAATGGTTCGATCTCTGTCTTCAGATCTCTTCCACAAGGCGATCACAATGGCAGGAACGGCAGAATGTAGATGGGCTGTGCATCCGTACGTTTTCAAAGTCGCCCGCTTGATAAAAAATGTATAAAAAATCCGTACGATTCAAGAGACATGCACCTTCGAAGTGTTCGCAAGGCTTGTGAACTGATAGATGGCGAGTTCACCGGCAGTGAAGAGGTCAGCAAAACTAGTTAAAACTTAATTACTTTAAGTTTGCTCAAATAATGAAGAAAGCAGTTGAACTAGTAACACCTTAATATATAATTGAAGGTTCTCGCAAAGCTTCATCTACTGCCCGCTGAATTATTCGGAGTGAGAATGTTCCAACAAGTGAAAGAGGACAATGCTGATTTCGGTGATAAATCTCATCCATTTTTCCGTCCTGATTATTGAACAGCTATTTTTTTCAGAAGCTGGTCCATGCCTTGATAATGACTTCTTCCCTGAGTCTCTCGATGCTCTCAGAGCGAAAGCAACGCCGAAACCATTTATAACTGGAGTGACGAAAGAGGAAGGACTACTAATGAGTAAATGTTTATTTGCCAAAAATATGATTGTTTGCAATCCTTTTGAAATAAGTTAACCAAGCGAATACAGTTCACTAATAAATTACAGTGACTGGGAGACAATCAACTCCCGAAGGTCTCGAAGAAACGATCGTTGATGCCACTAGAGATTGTAAGAATATCGAAGAGATGAAAGTGCGCATACTTTAAACAATTTATCAGTAATTTTTCACTATCAGGCTGAACTTTGTAGCCGCTTCATTGGAGACAGGAAAGAGGATGATCCAGCTTACATGCGAGCTCAAGCCGGGGTGAGTACACAACACACGCAGAGTTATTTAAGGAGTAGATATGAATGAATATAAATGACGTATCCAAATGCAGATAATCTCGGATGCATTCTTCATTGCGGGTACACTGGAACATTGCAGGAAGACAGTGAGAATTCAGAGTGAGAGACTTTTCCAGATTCTTTATCCTCAGCTTTCAGTATAACTTATTACAATTGCAGAACAGCCTGTGTTCCTCTACGTCTTCGAACATTTTACACCATCGATTTTGGGATTCTTGGGAGGAGCAATGCCTTTCCAAGGTCTGTAATATTTTATCATTGTCAATCATGTTCTTTGAAAATGCGAAAGCTTCTTTCAGAAGTGACTCACGCTTGTGAGATCTTTTATCTCTTCAAGAAAGGCGTCTTCGGTACTCCTGAAGTTAATGAAACTGAGAAGAAAGTAATTGACATCTACACAACTGCATGCACAAATTTCGCCAAATACGGGTGATTAATTATATCATGGGGGGCTTCCAGGGCGGCTAGTGAAATGTCAAATTGCAGTAATCCGAATGGCACGAATGATTCAACTCTTCCTGTTCATTGGAATTCAATCACTGAAGAGAATCCCACACTCAACTACGTTTTCACTTCAGATAAACCCAAGATGAACTCCGAATTGTTTGAGGTAATGAAAAGAAGATTGTGATGTTCTAAATCACTTGAGTCGAAAAAACAAATATTAAATTCCTGAATGTTGATAATCTTTGATCTTTCAGGGTCGAACTGCATCCTTCATCGAGATTCGCAATAAATACAAGTGAACACCGCAAGCTGCTGTGCTTTGAATAGAAATCATTTGATAAAAATGTTTTTATATACAATGTTTTTAGCTGTATTTGTAATAAAAACGTTATAAATTTATTTCAAAAATGATAGAATGAAGTGCAAGTGAAGACACGAAACCCTTTCCATTCAGTCATTCGAGCTGATAAGATATCAGTCGATCAGCTCGCTTTCTTGCTTTTGGCACAAAACACAGTTGAAGAATTGTGCAATCAAATAGAGTTGCTCGAATTTGTAAATCATTGGTTGATCAATTTATGTTTTAACTTGCACTTCGTGTCTGCCTATTTTTCATCTATTTTTGTTGCACGAGATTATGTGACCTTCTTCGCCCATCCTTCAGATATCGGATATGTTATATCCTCCTTCTCGAATCATCGAGACTGCATATGGGAAAGTGGAAGGAAGGAGACTCATTCATGAAGGAGATAGACAAGTTGATGCATTCCAAGTAAGAAGATTCTTTGAAAATCAAAACTCACCATTTCAGGGTATTCCTTTCGCCGCTTCTCCCATTGGAGAACTTCGATTCAAAGTGAGTGTTCATTCTCGGTAGTTAGATAATTTTTACTCGAACTGCTCGAAAATTTTATCCCTTTGATCGAAAATTTCAATTAGAAACCACAACCTCCAACGTGTTGGGATGGAGTGAAGTCGGCTAAGAAATTCGCTGATCGATGCATTCAAGAACCACTCGACTCACATGATTATGATCTCGTTAGTTTTTAATAAAAATAAAATCGATTATATTTAAATATTCGGACCTCGATGGACAGTTTCAGAGAGGAATTCCTTCTGAAGACTCTCTGTACCTCAACGTGTTCACTCCCTGCTGGGAAGCTCCTGAACAAGGCTAGTTTTCAGTCTGATGTTATGATCAATTAAATCTACTAAGGCTTTCCCGTGATGGCATTTCTCCACGGAGGCGGATATGTGATGGGCGAGACAAGTTCGTATGGAGATATTGGCATCTGTGAGAATATTGTGAGTGGTGAATTATGGTGAAGTCGATCATATCGATTCGTAGGTCACTCGAGGAATCGTCTTCATCACGATTCAGTATCGTCTGGGGTATCTAGGATTTCTATCGACAGGTGAGGAATAAGGCCGCATATGATAACAACGTAGTGTAAAGAACGAAATATTTCAGGAGATGCAGCTTGCCCTGGAAACTTTGGTCTTTGGGATCAAATCGAAGCGCTGAAGTGGATTCAATTGAACATCGGAGCATTCGGAGGAGATAAGGTTGCACAGCATTATGAACCCCTTTGTTCTCTCCAGATAAGGGTGGACAATGAATGCAAATTTCGCGCCAATATCCCAACACTAAAGAACTGCGATTTCCCGCTTGATTCAAACAATAATTTCTTCAAAATACAATATGTAAAAATTTGTAAAACATATATTGAATGCCCCGGTCGGTCAGATGCAAAATGAGAATGGCGATATGTTTCAGAAAAAAAAATATTTCAAATTTGCATTTCGACCACACCAAAACCTTCCCCTCCCTTTTTCTGTCGGTGTCGAATGATGTGGTTAGCAGACTTATTTGCATTACTTGAAGATTGAAATAATCTCAGTCGAACGTGACTCTTCTTGGACAAAGCGCAGGCGGAGCAAGTGTTGATCTACTGCATCTCAGTCCGCACTCAACTAGTGAGCAATTAAAGTTTACATGAGGAAGCCTTGCATAATAGGTGTATATATGCATATTGTGATGATTTTTGACGCGTTTGCTATTATCATATTTTCAGATCTCTTCCACAAAGCGATTACTATGGCTGGTACTGCGGATTGCAGATGGGCGTTGCCTCCGTGAGTGTGATAAACAATGAAAGATCAAAGATCAATAATTTATCAGTACATGGACGTAAAATTCCAGGCAGTTGCCCATTGAAAGCATCCGAAAGGCGTGCAAGTCGCGCATTGGCGAGTTCGCAGACAATGATGAGGTCAGATCTCTATGAAACGATTGGACTTTTAGAAGCCAGAATAGAAAAAAACGCCCCATTTTTTCAGATGGTCTCTAAACTTCGCCTTCTTCCCGCGGAAGAGATCGGAGAAATATTCAAGACGGTGAGAGAAGAGAAGGCCGTCTACGATAATGTAGGTCAGCAACTAATGCGCTTTCTACTGAAAAGGACATTGTTTGGATTGTTTACGTGATTGTGCACTCTTTATACACTTGTATATTACAGAAACGGGCCCTTGCCTGGATGGAGATTTATTATCCGAACCGCTCGATTCTCTCAGAACAAAAGCAACTCCCAAACCATTTATCACTGGAGTTACGAAAGAGGAAGGATTGCTCATGAGTAAGATTTTCTTTGACTGATGATTGCAATCCTTGTCTTTAAAACTATTAACAGTCCGGTTGAATCTGGGCGAGACATAAACGTACGTGAAAAAAATCTTATTTTTTGCAGTGACTGGTCCAAGGGGAATTCCTAAAGGACTCGACGAGACTCTTGCGTATGTGACGAAAGATTGCAATAGACAAGAAGAGATGAAGGTGATACAATTATTTTCGATTGAATTAAACGTTTCTTACGCACCTTAATATTAGTTCGTAGATCTGGGTCATGTCTGTTAAAATTGTATGTCTTAGGTGGAACTATGCCGTCGCTTTATTGGAGACATTCATCCCGAAGATCCAGCTCTCATTCGAGCGCAGGCTGGAGTAAGTCATCTAATACAAATACTGTGCGCGAAAAATGTCGTGAGTTATAGAATATTTGTGTTTCATAGGATGTTGTGATTATGCCAAATTTATGATTTAGTTATTGTATGAACAGCAATTGAAATATTCAATGAAAATATATTTATCATAGACGTTGAAATATGAGGAAAGCAATAGGATCTTATTTAGCATCGTAGATGTTCTCGCCCATCATGTTGCCACTGAAAGAAAGTAATTACATATACTTATTAGACTTCATGTTATCAAATAATCATTAGTATATCTTACGCGTCTCTGTATTGACAAGCAACGATGATCGTCTTTCCACCCTGGCACAAAGACATTCCACATCCCATCTTTGTAGTCTTAGCCCAAGCCATCTGAATTAATTAATTACTTGTCGAATGGATAATTTCCCTACCTGAGTAGCATGTCCGACTCCCGAGCTGAATAGAGCATTGGTCATTTTGATGCTAGGCCATCCGTAATCTTGGAATTCGTTCTCCCAATAGTCCGAAGCGGCCTTTCCTTGTCCGTCGAACGATACCTAGAATATCGATTGAATCCAAAAGAACGAATAATTTGCTCACTTTGTCAGAGGACCAATAAGTGTACAGATTTTCTCCAGTGTTATTTCTGTTCTGAGAATGGGCGAATACGCAAGTGCTGGCCACTTTTTGTGCACTCTTCTCCAGATCGCAATCCCAGGTCTGAATATCGATCAA
Organism: Pristionchus arcanus; assembly: GCA_900490705.1. Taxonomy (NCBI): domain Eukaryota; kingdom Metazoa; phylum Nematoda; class Chromadorea; order Rhabditida; family Neodiplogasteridae; genus Pristionchus; species Pristionchus arcanus. The sequence goes on from LS486699.1 coordinate 18,203, forward strand.
TTACCGTAATCATTCTACCGTAATCAAACCAGATTGGGAATTGGCGTCTTAGCTGCAGGCATTGTCCTTCCCTTGGCCACATAGGTTCCCGCTGAGATGGATTGACGAAGTTTGTTGTGAGCATCGAGAAATCCCTTGACTTCGGCGGCGGGAATTCCGCTTGAACACTGGACGTTGGTGGCAGTGACTTCGGCGGGCTTGATTTCCGCGGGCTTGACAGTAGTCGGAATTCCACCCGAACACTGCGAGTGAACGAGAGAAACGAGGGAGATGAAACCAAGAAGGATGCAGACTCGGACCATTCTGTAATTGAGAGGATTACTGTTGTAGAAAGGCAAGCGAGAAGACTGGATGCCTCAGTCAAGGAGTAGTGTCTTTATATACTCGGCATAATGCATATTCTGAGGGGTGTCATTCAATAGACGAAGCCAAAAATGGTTGAAGCTTTACATGAATTTGAATGCAATTTCGCATAACATTCCATTGGGATATCCCATCGAGCACGTCAAAAATAAGCTGGAGTGTGAATTTTCAAAGGTTGTCAATGGAATTTTGACGCCCCCTCGCGCACATCAAAAATATGTGGGAGAATCTGAATTGGATGAAATGTGCAGATTTGTTATTCGAGATTTCAATGGCTTCTCATATCGCCCACGAATTTTACGAGCTACAAATATTTTTTAAGCGTATTCTTTCTATTCTAATATATTTTCAATTGCCATTGCGTAGCTCTGAATTCAACTGTTCATACAATATTTCGCAACGTATAGCCTCTAGTATCTATATTATTTAACTGCTAATCACTGGCCTAGCAGTGAACTCCCGCAGGACGAAAGTGCCATCATTAACGGAATGACCTTTTCCTTTTTTCGATACCTTTTAATATTTGAGCCATCAGACGACCACTAGTAATAATATATAATTTCAGATGATATCGGATGCAATCTTCATTGCGGGCACACGAGAACACTGCAGGAAAACTGTCCAATTGCAGAGTAATTGTTTTTCAATCTTATTTCTATCCAATTTTTGGCCTTTCCTTGCAGCAGAACCCATGTTCCTCTATGTGTTCGAACACTTCAATCCATCAATAATGGGAGACCTCGCATCGGGAATGCCTTTTCAGGGTGAGAACTAAAGATATTTATTTCTACATTTGACAATATCTTTCTGAACTGTGAAAGATCATGGGCGATAAAAGAGGACACACATCAGAGATATTTATATAGATTATTTCATATACATTTTCACTTATTCCAGACTCAACTCACACATGCGAGCTCTTCTATCTCTTCAAGAAGGGTCTCTTTGGAAATCCTGAACTGACTGAGACAGAACAAAGAGTAATGGATATTTACACCACTGCCATCACTAACTTTGCCAAATACGGGTGATTGATTGACGCGATTTCATAGGATTCTAATTGTATTATTATAATTGCAGTGATCCCAATGGCTCGAATGATCTTCCCATTCGCTGGAATTCAATTACTTCTGAGAATCCCACACTCAATTACGTTTTTACTTCAGAACAGGCGAAAATGAGCAACGATTTGTTCGAGGTTCGATCCTTTGCTAGAGATCCAATCGCCATGAAACAAAACCGTTGTTGATCTTTGATCTTTCAGGGTCGAACTGCAGCATTCATCGAAATTCGAAACAGACACAAGTGAAGGCATTCTCTGATTTATTTGCGATATAATAAAGTAGCTTCTATTATAAATACACTGTTTGGACTGTTTTGCAGTGCAAATATTTCCTTGGATGCGATACCACTCGTGGCCTTCCATTCTCCTCTGCATCCCTTCTTCTTTCGCCTCAAAACTCAGCCAATCGTCCCTGTTTTCCTCTCCGATTCCGTTCTTCATTCGATGGGAACAGCACATGAATTCTTTCCTTCCATTCCTCTTCGATCAGATACGGCAATCGCGCCGTTTTCTTCATTAGACTACTCGCGGGTCAGAAAGAGTGAGAGAGTGAGTGAAATTGAGAGTGTCTTCGATGTTTTCGAATCGTCGATCACACTTTGATTCGTCTGTTACATCGCGTCTATGATCTCTTCCTTTTCTCTTCCTCGTCATCAAATTTCGAACGCCTGACTGGTCCAGGATTTGCACATTAACCCCAATAAACACATCTCATCAATAAAACAGAGAACCATTCAGGTCGTTTGAGTGCTTTCTTGAACCTAGAGAATAGAGTGTTTACGAGACGCGAAAAGATGTGCAGCATGGGAAAATACAAGGAAATTGCCAGAGTGACACTACCCATTAACATCCATCAACAAGGAACTTAAATTTAGATTTGGATATTCTTCAGCTAATTTTAGCCATGGAAATACAGTAAGAATTATTTGTATTTGGATCTGAATCTTTTACATCCATACTTATCCCACAACCTTTTTATCCGTATCAACCGTATTACCAGGAATGATATTCAAAGACCAGAATGGTACCGCAAAACCCACGCAGATAGTTGTTCGAACCCATTCATTGTTCACTAAAGTTCGTCGGTTCATGGTTGTACTCGCTCTTGTTTTCGTGTTCGCTCACTTTCCCCCCTCTCTTCACTGTAGAACAGACCCCTCAGGCGGATCGAACTCGGCAAATTCACTCTCTCCTATTTACTCAATCTCTCGTCGGTTAGGGTTAACCCTCGACAAAGAAGAGCAGAAAGAGAGCAGAGAGATCTATGCTGTCACCATCGTCATTTCGTTCCGATTTTCATCGAAAGTCCTCATTTTTTGGCAGGACGGATATTACTCTTTCTCAAAAATGGTCAGATTTCTCTTGAATACATTTAGTGAATAAAAAAAATCGTTCCATTGCTTCTCTCCATTCGGAATATCATCTGTTCATTTGCCTCTTCCAGTTTATAGTTCGTGTTTGACTAATACTTCTCCTTCTTCTTCTCAGTGTGATTCTTCTCACTCACTTTCCCTTCAAAGTGGTTCCCGATTCGCTTCCATTCTCACTCTCTCCATTCCCCATTCTATCTCGTTACTCTAACTGATTAGAGATCATGCGAAATGAAGAGAGTCATTCTTCATTTTGACAGTCGCCACATTTGTCTTTCTTTCTGAAAGAGACTGAAAGTTTCTTCGAAACACTCTATGAGTCATCCGTCCATCTGTTCCCTCCTTCTAATTCGAATTATCATAAATTGTTTCTGTTTTCTTGGGATGCGAGGTACATTTTTGCCTACTTCTTTACTACTCTTCACCTTGATTTTCTGAACCGTCATTTACCACACCCTAACTATAAACTAGGAGCACAGTCCGCGCAATAAACCTGTTGTAATGTGTCCATCTTCTGCAATTGTTCAGCTCTTTCGATATGTTGTACGACTCTCCCCTAAATACTCATCTCGTGATCTTCGAAAAAATGAAAGTGATCGTGCAAGGATGTGAAGGAATGCGCATTAGAGAAAGGACAAGGGAGGCGTTCCAGAGACGAAAGGTCGCCGATGACTAATGAGATGTTCCCAACTCGCTCTTCTAATCAATTTCCCTTATCTTATCTTTCTTGATGATGGCATACTGTAACTTCTGATTCTTCAGTGATTTCTCTTTCTTGCAGCGTCCTCTTTCCTGCATTTCACTCAATTTGTCACATCTTTTCACATTCGTCATGTAGTTTGTGCAGTCGCAGGCCTCTAAATATAGTCTAGTAGAATTTGCAGACTACTTTTCCTTCTCATGTCCGAACTTCTTTACTTTTTGCCCTGGTCACTCAAATAGGAAATAAGTCGGCGACCTGAAGTCTAATGAAGTTAGCCTTTGAAAATGGCATGAAACTGAAAGAGACTTTACGAGTCCAAAGCATAGTACTGAGATGTGAACAATTCCATACTACTTGATGAAAACAATAATCTCGCCTGAGTAAAGAAACAATCTCGCCCCTTCCATCTTCAATCCCATCGAATTCCCATTTGATAACAACGAAGGTGTGGCTCTCCCCCTTCTCTTCCCTTTGCTGATCTCTACCGTTCTAGATAGAACGATGATAAATCAACTGGATCTTCCACTCGCCGATGTTTTCATTTCGACGATTCGGCTCTGATTAGTTCCTTGTGGTCTGTCTGTGAGGGTTTGTAGATTGCGAATTCGCAGTCAAAGATCAGCCGATCCTTTGACTAGTCTCATGCGGCGTCTAGATGGGCTTTTTCACGAAATTGTGTGAAGAAATCGCAGCTGGCTCTTCTATTCAAATTAAAACATGCAGATACCGTATTCCCTTTGGTTGAAGCCGACACATTGCAAAGAGAGTTGCATCTCCCTTTTCACGCTATCTCTTCGTTCGCCGAAAGTGTGTCCTCTTTTCACTTCCCCATCTGCATCTTCCTAGAGATTTGTATGGTTAGAGAAGAGAGAGCTGAGGTAGAATGAGTAGAGTGTGTCCCCATCTTCCTCCATTACCAGTGCATATCTTCCATTGCAGATCACATGTCATGTCACATCCTCTTTTCTTCTTCTTCTTTCTCACAGTGGTACCGATCAAGTTCATTATCGCGCCATTTCATCATCCTTTTCCCTTCCTTTTTCTTACTTTGTTGTTACGCTCAACACGCCATTCATTGCCTTGGATCCACCTTGGATACATCCTGTCACTAGGGCTCCCTGGGAAAACGTCCTTCCATCCTTCCAAGTGGAACCTTTCTTCATTTTTTTCATAAGTGATCGAGCGTTCCTTCTGAAGGAGAAACATTGTGTTCAAGCAGTTGCATCATCACTCCAAATGGCCCTTCTGAGTCCATTCCCCTTCTCTTCTTCAATTGTTTCCCCCCATTGGATTCCCTTCTTCTTGTCACATCCACTTCGAATCCTCATGCAGGCAACTAAATCTAAGGAATGACTGAACTCTCCTCCTTTCCGTACTCTATCATCCATCTGATGGGTCAGAGACAATTCAGGAAGGAGAGTCCTAATCTCGTCCCTCCCTCCTTCCTTATCCAGGCGAAAAGTTGTGTGTTTTCTGACTTTCAATTGCACGAAAAGACAAGGATTTCTCGAGATTCACTTCCGGATTTGTCGTCGTCGTGAGACTTGAAAAGGAGTTAAACTCGGATAAATAAGTAGTCCGTCATCCTTTTCGTACTCAGTATTCTTCCCTTCTCTAGGGACTATTTCTCTACGACAGACTTGACCAATTCCGAGTGAGGGTGGGCGAGGAATTTACTGACGAGCAGAGTGGATAAATTGCTGCCCCGCATTTCCAAGAATGATTTGATCAGTTTCCTGTAGGTTTGCATCCGGGATGTATCTTGTAAACAGGAATCTGCCTAATATACCACTATATGTAATTCACGTGCAAGGACTTCATAAGTCAAATCAAATTGCTGTTAGCTTGTTAATTGATCTTTAACATCGGCTAAAAACGAACCTTGACTTATTCCCATGTGCCTTGCCTAGATCTCGATGGATCCGCAATCTATTCCCCGAATCAGCACCCTTTCGGGTCTCAACTTCCTCCAATATGTTTTTCCTCCTTTTTCAGGAGCCTTCCCTTCCTTCCTCTTCTTTGATCCTCAAGGTCTCTCACCTAAGGATGAAGAATGTATCTGAATACATCCATTAGGACGAGAGAGTATGGGGAAAGAGGAGAGATCTTCCCTACTCTCTACTCCTTTCCCAGACTGGGAGGAGAGTGATCCCTCCCCTCCCCCAAGCAACACATGTCACTACAATACGCGACCTTGTATGGCACGAGTGAGATACGGTTCAATACTCGCGCCCTCTTTTCGCCCATCTTTCCCCACCTCATCTTCCACAATAGCCCTCATGCCTTTTTGGTTCTTGAGTACTTCATTCTTTCATCGGTATTATTCCGAAACTTGGAGGTGCTTTATCGTGATTTTTTTCTCTTGACATAAACGTGAAACGAGAAGACCCTTCCCTCGATCTCAGTTTGCGATCTTCCTTCCAATCGCCAATCCCTTGTACTCTCCTCTTCGTGTTCTCGATTGTTTCCAATCTCTCCTCTGACCTCTCTCTTCCCTCCCCTTCTCTTGTCCACTTGAGGAGGTTAGGCGAGCACCCTCTCCCATCTTTCCCTTTTTCTCCCCATTTTCTGCAGATTGCAAATTTGTGGCAGATTAAGTGTTTGTCAAGTGTGCCGGATCGAAATGGGCAGTGATAGGGAAGTAAACTGTTTAATTATCCGAGTTAGAGAAGTGATTAATCCATCGAGAAATCTTACTGCATAATGGCCATTTTAAGCGTTTCCCTCTGGGTTTACTAAGGTCATCACAAAGTTGATTATTCTCAATACAAAGAGATCGTTATGGCTGATCCTTTTTGATTTATTGCCCATCTTGTCATACCCTAAGGCATTCCCCATCTGTTTCCCCCTAATAAAGCCATTTGGCGTCAGATTAGTCCATCTATTCAAGCATTCCTTCCCATGCACAAACCAACACTCAATCGAAATAGCAGCCCTCTTTGGCGGAACTTAGCTCTATAATCTTACTCCCCTCTCATCTTTCCTTCTAGGATGGTCACCATTTCGTATCGTGTGTCTATTTGCCCTCTGCGTCTCTGCCCTCTCTCCATTCCATATAGTGGTCACTCTCTTCTGTAGGCCAACAATCGACGGCCCATAGGGCAGAATCAGTCTACTCTGCTTTTCTGACACTCTCGCCATTCATTGGCAGACAGTGAAACAGTCCTGTCCTCTCTCTCTCTCTCTGTGTGTCTCTCACCTGGGGGTTCATTCACAGGTGGAAGGGGAGATCGATAGGTCGCGACCCGATTCCTCCCTTCTCTTCTTATTTATTCCTTCTTTCTTACAGTTCTCTCTCGTTTCAAACTGTACAGTTTCCTCTTCAAATCATTTGCTTCTTACTGACATTTGAACGTTGTCAGATGATTCAGAATGGCTCTGCTGTGTCTGCCCTTTCCATCTCATTCTCCCCCTTTTCGTCCACTCGCTTGTTTCGAAATTCCTTAGTACTGTCGGATTGGTGTCCCTGGATCAAGAGCAATAACGATATTTTCTTTATTTTTTTCTTCAGATCAGATCAATCATTCTTTTCCTTTAATTCCCCCCTGATCTGGGCGCCAAACCACAATAGGAATTCCATCCAATCTAAGCTTGTCCTCTGCCATCTCCACCATATTTCTTGCTGCCTTTTCTTCCCTTTGACAACTATTTCTGTTATGAGTGAGTGACTCCACTCGGAGGGGGAAGGGAGGAGGAAGGAGGGGGGAGGGGAGGGAACGGACCTTTCTCTGAGCGAGAGCATACTGGTCAAGAGTCTGCTGAAGTTGACGTTGGCAGTCTTCGAGAGAAGCTTAGGGGGGAGGGGAGGGAGGGGAGGTGACCGGTCTGTCTCTGCCCCCCTTGATTTCCACACTGGTGCCTTCCCTTCCTTCTCCCTTCTTCTTCTCTCTTTCTCTCCGTACTTTTGTCCCTTACTAAGACTCGCTCGCATGGCTAACTAACTACTAATGGAAGGATGGCATCATTTTTCGCGCGCCAATTAACGAATAAGACACTCTCTGACTGAAATGATGTTTTCTAGACGGGTCAGAGAGAAGAGAACATTTATCTCCATTAGAGATCTACCCTTGAGGGCACTCATCTTCCCTTCTCTTATCTCTCCCATCCAGTAATATTCTTTCTTCTACCATCATTCTCGATCTATTCTCGTTCCTTCTCTTTTCTCTCTCGATCTCTTCGTAATATCCGTGAATTCCTTTAGTCGACCGCATTATCACTCCTTTTATCAAGATTCGAGCTGGTTTAGCTCTGCTTTTTATGCATTTGCTAATGAAGTCAAAGAGTATTGGGAACACCCCGAATATCTCGCTGGCCTTTCCCAGTTTCTCAGTAATTTGACGTGCGCGCGTGAGAGAATCACATAGAAATTCCATAGAAAGTTCTGGGCGGTCACTGTGCCTTTCCTCTTCCCAAATATACTCTCGAAAGTTCTGTCCTCATTCATTCCCATTATTCCATCACTCCATAAACACCACCGTATTTGGGGTAAGGCATTTCCCTCCTTCTTCTTCTTCCCTCCCCCTCTCTGATCTATCTAATCGCCTGTAATGGTTATCCTCTGGCGAGACGAAAAAGAATCCAGCGAATTCATCTGAAATGAGGCTAAAAACATCCTCAAATCTCCTGTAGTTTCCCCCTATTTCAGGAGTGTGACCGCTGATTTTGAGATTCTGTAGATATCTGAAGATCCGTCTCACTCTCATGCGGAGCGAAAAATGTATATTTGGGGCTGAACATTCTCGAGAAACGAAACGTATTCACAAGACCTCGTGTCAGTCTTATTGCCAATGAAATTGCGCTTTTTTTCCTACTGCTCATCCGGTCGCTTCTTCCCATACAAATAGACGCATTTCGAGAGAGATTTGTCGCCTTTATGGGACCTTCTTTCTCCCGAATCTTTATGGTCAACTAAAGGGATTATTGGCTGAGGATGACGCAACAGACACATCACTGTATGGTTCATGGTCATTTAGTAGTTAAATCACGAGAAACCTAGAGATGCGAGCGTGATATTTGGGTGTATCAAGATCAGCTTCACAGCAGTTCGTTCAATCGTCTCCCCTTTCATGCTCATCCCTGTCCATTCCCTTCCTTCCCTTACATTCTCTTCCATTCCCTTTACAACTTGGCGTTGCTCGCGAAATTCGAGCCAAACTCCGCTCTTTTTTGCTACTCGATCAGTGGTTGTGACAGTGATTAGAGGGGACAGTTTGAGATGGCTCCACCCCGTCTCAGTTACCATTTCAGTGCTAGATCTATCCATCTACCGTAATCGACCCATTCACTTACCGTAATCCTAAGTGTTCACTCAGTTCTCGATCAATCGATCCATACATCTACCGTAGTCTCTGCGCGCGAGCAAGAGGGGCAAACCAGCTTCTCGTGGCGCGCGACGGAAGAGAGTGATAATCACCATTGATCAGCTTCTCTTCTTCTCACCTTTTCTCTGTCTCTCTCCATTCTCCATACTCTCTCGTCTTCTCTCTTCTCACTTTGTGTGATCTACTCGTTCATCTTCACGAGATTACATTGAGAATCTTCTCTTCCTGCTCACTTCTTCCTCCCTTTCGATCTTTGTGCTTCCTTATCTTTCCTACAATATACTCTATTTCAATCACCCCTTGCAACTTTGCTCCTCATTCTGCAACTCATTCTTGCAACTTTGCAATTCAAAAATAGTGCAATTTGAATCTATTCTTACCAATCATACGATTTTCCCCCACCATATTGACCAGGTAATTCTCTTATCCACATCATTCCTGGTAAATTTATCAGCGACTAAATATAATTGTATTACTCACATCACTATGGTTGACTATTGAGCGAAAGACCTCCCACATCGGGCAATATCATCAGATAAGCCTATTATCACCCTCTCTTGTGAAATTCGCCCTTTGATCTGCTCTGACTGCATTAAATCGCCGTTATGTGCGGCTATTTTCTGCCCCGAGGCAACTTGTTTTCCTGTCTTTGACTCTCTTAATTTCTCGCCATGTCTAGTTCTCTCTAACTGGTGAATGAACACGTAGATTCAGTCTCGATCTCTCTTTCCTTCTATCTCACTTTTGTTGTCGACAGTACTACCTCATGCCTCATCGACTCGTAGCATACCAAATATCCGTCGCACTCGTTCTGATCTGGTCACCATGAACCTCGGCACGTAAAGTATTTCCCCATTACTTCCAGATGACTGCTCCCTTTGTCCAATTCCCCATGTAATTCTGTCAATTCCGACTGACCTGACTGGTCAGACAAATAGTATTCGAAACTAAGAGGCGCTCCCCTGTCCACTCTTAGTTTCTGGCCTAAGACCCGGGGCATGGACCAGCAAAAGTCTCCTCATTCTCCATGTTCCATCTCCAGTCAGAGAAGGCGAGAGACAATGCGAAATGGAGAGAGGCAGAGAAATGGTCGTGCGTAGCTTACTCTCTTTGATTGATGGTCACTAGCTCATCTCAATCTCTGCAAGGGAGAGAGGCACGCGCGAAATTAAAACCCTTTCTTTGTTTTCGGTCGTTGGACGAAACGAAACGTCAATGGAAAGTGCCGTCATTTTGTGCCCTCAGGGCTTGCAGTCCTTTTATTTGCGCCCCTTCACTCTTCCGGTATTTAAAAATACAAAGACAACGGCTTGGCACCATGAATCAAGACCATCACGCGCCTTTCTCAGTGAAGATTTCACAACAAGTTTGCTGATAATTTTGTTGTTTGCCGCCTCTGCTGCAGGGTAGAAGATATATGTGGGTGTCTTCTCTTTTGGTCGTTCAAAGTTGTCTCTTCTCTCTTTCGTCAGAATTCCGTCCACAGATCATTAGAATGTTTCGCGTGACACTGAGGGAAGTCCAAATTTGGGCAAGATTGGCCATGGAATGGACGTCCTTCCGGATAGAGAAACTTAGTCAACGGAAATGGACTTACCCGAGCTTTCCCCTCTCTCCATTCCGAGTACTATCTCAGATGGCCAATGTACCCAGATCTTCCTCATTCCCTCTCTGTCCACATGCCCATCTCCCTCGGATTGTTTGGTGATATGATATCCAGAATCGGGATCTTCTTCAGTCAACGTGATCCAGTGCCACCTCTATCCTCATATTTTCCCTGCATGAACCACTATCCCATTCAGAATCTCACTGAAAAATGCTTCCGATTGGGTGCTAGAATGTAGTGACGTCTCCGCTTTCCCATTCTCACACACGCTTTCTCGTCGCAAACTGTTCGTAGTTTCTCGGAAGTTGGAGAAGGAGGGAGGGAGGGGGGTCTAATCAGTTCCTTCTCTTGCCATTCTCCGCACTCTCAAACAGACTCACTTGTATAGTGCAAACACTCGCGATTATGCCCCACTTCGCGGTTTATCTCCCGTAGGAACTCTGTTTCGTTGGAACGGATGCTCATTCTTCATTAGAGATGGCAAAGAAAAGGGAACGGAAGTTGCTCCCTTCAGCTGATAATTATAGCGCTTGCTCAGTTTTTCAGTACCTAGATAACTAGCAAAATAGTTATTTTCTTGCTCTATCTATCTGATATTCAAGCAGACAAAGAGGAGAATGACGACAATTGTCTCTGTAAACGGCCTGCTTATTCGTCTGCTTCCCTGGAGGATTCGTCATTATTGAGCTCATTTGCATTGTATTGCCAGATATTTACGAGAGACAGAGCGACGTCTTTCACAAGCTTCTTCGTCTTCATTCAACACAACAAGGCAGCATCTCTATGTAGCCTTCGCTTTCCTATTTTATACCATTAATCTGCTGTCAGCAGCCGTACCTGACTACCAAACTTGGTTGTCTTGTAAATCGCTTGAATTGTGGAAGCCCCTTCTATTTTTATCATCATTCCTTCCTCGCCAGCTTGTCTATCTAATCCCAAGATCTCTTTATCATGCCGCACTCCCTCTACTACGATGCTCTCTGGGTACTCTGGACGCAAACAGTCTTGTCTTCTTCCCTCCCTCCCTATATATAGTCATGACTGTACTCTGTCCAGCTCTCTTTCCTTCTCCCTTTCTCTCTATCTCACCGGTTAGATTGCCCCGGTCTTGAATACGCGCATCAAATTGCTTCGTGGAATACGCACCTTGAACCCCTTCTGACGGTCATCAAAATACCGGGAAAAACTCATTTCGTGCACCAAACCGTACGCATTCTAGAACTATTCAATAATTCCCGCTTTCTTCTACCAGAAAAGTCACGCAAGAGAGGAGACAGTCATAACTTAACACGCGGCATCTTACGTAGGAGTTCGTAGTCCTTGTCGATTCACCTTGAGAAATATAGACACACGATCATCTTAGACCATCCCTGAAGTGATGCTTCGAAGTTGAAGACAGTGCATAGCATATTCGAAATTCGAATTGCCCACCCCCCTAATTTCTTCCGGTATTGTACGACAGATACCTACGTAGGAACCTTGTTCCGTTTCCACCAGGAACAAACGTTTACAGTATATTCTACTTCCCTGTGGGTGAAGCTGTGATTTCCCTTCTTCTCCGAGACTAAACTGTGTTCTCCCCCCCTCTAAGGAAAGAAGCCGATGCATTTAGATGGCGACAGCTATTTGTTTCTCTCTCCTTCCCTTCCCCCATCTTCCCCCCTCACTTATTTTGCCTATGCCGCATTCGCGAGACTTCCGACGTTTATCGCCGAGTGAAATAGTGTGTGATTCGAGGAGAGTGACTGATCTGGGAAGGCGATACTCCTTTCCCCATTGCACCCTTTCCTTCTCCCTCTTCTCCTCCGACCGAAGATAGATCGTTCAAACTCGTTCCAGTTATGTCTCAACAGTCTCGAGAGTGGGGAGCAGCACAATCCCCATTACCCTTCTCTCCCTACTCCCTTCCCCTTTCTTACCGTTCCCGTAATTCCCGGCCCTCCCTTGAACGGTCGCGGCAATTTATAGAGGTTCGGTATGCGTCCATAAATTTCCACCATTCACTCTTCTTTTCCCTCCTTTCTCTTTGCCTTTCCTTATCCCGCTCTCAATTGGTTTCATCACTGGGAAATACGTGCGTACCGATCTGTACGAAATTGTGAACAACTTCCTCTATTCTGAATGCCCTATCTCCTACCGGATAAACAACGTATTCTAGGCAGCCCACCGTATTTCACAACGAGCCTCGAGCTATTTTCTCTGAAATTCCATCCGCACTCAATCTTGGACGCCGGCACGAATTTCTTTTTTCCGGAGCTTGGGAAATATATAATTACGGCTTTATGAGGGGAAAGCTTCTCTCCTTTCCAATTCCTTTTTCATCTCCACTTCGAACTCTCCAATTTCTCCTAGACAATCCTCTCCAATTCTTCCATTCTTTCTGGATTTTCTGCGCGCAGAAAATTGCTCCTCGTTTCGCGTTCTTTCCAATTCCAATAAAATCCTTTTTCTCCTTTTTTCGCTCCATTTCAATCACGTCACTCCTCCTTCTTTTTTCCAATTTATTTTTGTTTTTACTCGAATCGCCTTCCCGAATAATTAGTTAGAATGCACCCAAAAGCAAGAAAGTTCAAACAGCTCACGATAATTTTATTCACCCTGTTGTTGATTTCACGACTAAGCTCCGCCCCTTCACGGGGTTTCACAGCCCCTTCCCTTAGCTCCGCCCCCTTCCATCGTTGCCCATCGTTCATCTTCTCACTGTGTCCCCTCCATCCTTCGATCGAGTGACTCTCTCCATTTCCCCTTATCTCTCATCACTCATCAATAGACTGATCACTGCCCGGTATCATCACGAGTCGACAGGGGATTTAGTAGTGATAACGGCTTCCGCTTTTGATTGATACATAAGCACTACAGTGATAGGCAATCCTTATCAGTTCGCATCCGCTGTTTATTATTATTGTCCCAGTTCGCGAGTGATTTCATCGCATTATCATCTAAATAAGTCAATTGTAGCCATGCCATCGATGCCCTCCGTTTCGAGTCCCGCCTCATTCTTCACATTGCCCTTCCGTCGAAAGAAACAACGGTAAGCCATCTGACCTACCGTGCTCAAACCAATTAATCTGACCCACCGACCTACCGTATCCCTTCAGGTACACAATCAATCATCCGGACGAGCCCCACACCGTCGTCTATCTAGGCAACGTCCTGACTGTCCTGGCAAAGGTGAGAACCGGGAAGTATCAGGGGGACGGAGGCCAATTTCCGGTCGTAGGGTATTTTCCGGTCAAATACCCGGCGCTGACTCATGTCGCTCTGGAAAAAACAACACGCGAGCAGAACCATCGCTATCTTTAGAGTTCATTCGGCCATTCTGCGCCCTTTTCGGTTCTTGTGAATGGAACAGTGGAGTGTGTGCAGAGGGTCGCCCGGCTAATTGGAATGTGCGGGGAAACTCGTCGAATTCGATCGTTAAGGGAGAGAAAGGATTGGGTTGAGATCAGAGTTCGAATCAACCATGTGTGTCTGCACAATTTACACTGTTCCCATCACAAAACAATGATTGAGGAGAAACCAAAGATCAAAGATCAATTATGAATAATTTGATTGTTTCAGGGCGAGGACTGCGTTGAGAAGCCGTTGAGTCTGATCTGGAAGGCTTACTGTGGAAGACAACGACCCGATCTGAATATGCGATTGGAGGCGAGTGATCTTTGATCTTTACACTTCCTGCTGATCTTTGATCTTTGTCTCCTCCCTAAAAAAATACTTCCTCGGCATTCAACCGCCGCGTGATTTGTGTGTGTGTCGAAAAGAAGAAAGAAAGGCTGTTGGTTATGAATCAGTCGTTGTTCCCTTTTCCTATTGTGGGAAAGGTGAATGGAGGAGGAAGGAAGGAAGGGATGATGGGGAGAAACTTCCTGCCCTGATTGAAACTGAATAGGGCATTGCAATCTATATAATTCGTTTCCTTGTCCTTCCCATAAAGTACCATCGTCCTTGTATTTCCCGCGCTCTTTCGTCTATCCTTCCTTAGAGAGAGAGAGCAAACTGCAGAGATTCTCAAGTCTCTTCAAATGACGTGAGAGAATGAAGCTGACGAGATAGCAGACCGAATGAAGAGATTCATTCCTCATTCTAGAGTAACTCTCTCCCTCTAAGAAAGTAGTCCCGCGAATCTCCATTATTGAATTAGCTCTAGATTCTGCTACTGCTGAAAAGTTTGCATGTAGAATGAGTCCCCGAGCAATCTCTAAGAGAGAGGGAGTATCTTCCTGAATATTCCTCGTGTCTATTCATCGATAATTATCCGTCCAAGCTCTCCATTATATTCGGTTTCTCGCTAGGGAGAGAAGGCAAGTGACAATATGAGATTGAGAAAGTCAAAGAATCGGGGATAACTGAATCTCCACAAGAGGGATTTCTATGAATGCACCCAATGACTTCCCGATCTCAAATGCAGAATGGCAACGTGTACCCTAGGAAAGAAAAGGAAGGGCGGATACTGCTCAGAGATGATTGAATTTAGTCCCATAGTAGTAGTGGAGACTTGCGAGTAAATTCTCTTGCGTAAACGACCCAGCGTATTGTTTGAAAATTGTTTGAGTCACGTCGTTTCGTCACAATAAATGCCTCCAGGGACTTTGATATTTCTCTGATAAGATCGGATGAAATTATCAGCCGATTGTAAACGTAATAAAGAAGAAAAGGAATAGTGACGATTGGGAACAATGATGTGTTGATAACGGGAAAATTCTCAGAAAACAACTAAAGATTAAAAAAATTTCAGGTGACTAACAGCGGTCTCAAAGCAGAAACGAAGACTCAGGGAATAACTGAGTACTACGCCCATCGAATTACTTATTGTGCTGCACCTGAACAGTACCCAAGATTATTCTGCTGGGTGAGAATCAATTCATTACTTTAGACAGGCAGATTATCTTTATCTCGTGTTTGCTGAGGATATATTTCGTGTTGATACTTCAATTGGCCGAACATAGATCTCATTCTCTCACCCGATCTAATCCCATTTCGAACAGTAGAAAAAGAGCACGCGAAGAGTGTGTAGTCTTTATTGCATTAGTCACGAGCAAAAGACGAAAAGAAAGTGCGAAATCGGAGTTTAGAGCTTATCAACGGTCAGTAATCGGTGGAGCCTAGTGCCTGATTGATGATGAAAACCAATTATCATGCTGACTCAATTGTGAAATTGCCCTAGTCAGGGGCTTACTGTTGAAATGTAAAAGGTTTTTGGTCTGTTATTTCTAAAAGGAAGAGAATGACGATTGTTCCTTGTCTTTCTTTCCGCTGTTCTTCATCCTGACAATGAACGTCGTCCGCTCTTTCTTTTCGTCTTTCTGACTTGATAATCATGCCGAACCGCAAAGTTCTTTTTTTCCTTCTTTTTTCTTTTCTGCGAAAACGATAACTCGGCGAAAAACCGCACGTACGCTTGCTCATTTTTATGGGCGAAAGGGAGAATTGAACAAAAGTCACGGAGCACTAAGGGATCTTTGAAATGATAATAACTGTAATCATATTATTTGATTATTTAATTCCAGGTGTACAAACACGAGGGGAAGAGACTGCGACCGGAGTTGAGATGCCATGCAATTCTATGCAAGAAGAAGGGAGAGGCAGCGGCACTGCAAGAAGCGCTCCAGAATAGTCTCCATCAGGCACTGCAGGTACGGTATTGGATGCGATTGGTTACGGTAGGGGCATCAATCAATAATCAATCGATACTTCAGGAGTATCGTCGTGAGAAGATGGCCCATCAGAAGGCACGGGCGTCCTCTTTGACCGGAACTTGCCCGAGAAGGAAGCTCATGCTACAGGTATTTACTTCGTCTTATTCAAAGAGATTTTCTTGATTTATTGGAATCTACCTTTCAATAAACAAATCTAAATTCAGACGGGTTCCCTTCATTTCCGTCCTCCCGTCTCACGGTCCCGAAGCGCCCCTCGGCTAGGATCAATCGATGAAGTCCATGAGGTACGGCATCTTTTAAATTTGACTAATCAATAAAATACAACCGTAATCATTCTAATATCGATTTTTTGAGGAAGACGAGGAGCTCGGATCGGACGTCGATTCAGTGTGCTATAGGGAGGAACCACTGGGAGATGCCATGTCAACTGCCTCGTCCAGTTATGCAGGTAAGGAAGATCGATAAATAAATCGAAGAAAGTCAGCTCTGTATCTTTTTCGGAAGCTAGCGTCAATATTCATCTGTCGTGAACCTAAAGGAATCATCCGTAATCGAGTAAATTCCATTCAGGATCCGACGGCACCAGTCCGCCCTCGTCGGTGCACGGTAGCACCAAGAGCGCCAGTGGAAGGCTAGATGTACGGTAGATTATCGATTAATGAGTTTTCAACGTTCTGTATCGGAATCTAAATTAATATTTCTCTTTAGGACCGTCGATTCTGTCGTTCGGTCTCGTCCGAACCCGATTCTGTCTCAGAAGAGTCCGGATATGGAGATGAGAGCAACGATAACACCGCATCTTCCGCCACTCAGTCCGCGATAATCTGCTCGAGGAGGTACCGTAATCATGTCTATCGATTACCGTATCCCATCATTTCGTTTCAAGACCATCCTCATTTCAGGGATCGATTCATGCACTCGGACTCGTTGATGTACTCTGACGAGGAGCTGATAATCCTAGAGGAAGAACTGGACGATCTCACCGTCACTTCCTTGTAGGCCGACGAGTGCGATACGTCGACTACCGTAGTCCCTCCTTCTCGCACCACACACCACACGCACCCCTTCCTCTCATCGACAGCCCTCGCTCCCACTCAAAGCCGGTCCCAACTCGCCATTACTTGATTATCACTAATTAATTACTTAATTACGCTCGTTTTATTTCTGAACTGACCGATCATTTTGCTCAATGTTCACCCAATCATACGGTTTATACCTCCATCTGCTGAATTACGGCAGTTTTTGTTGTGTCGGAGAGAATTCTTCACTCTCGCTAGCGAAGATTTCGGTCTTGTTTCTCTCCCATTTTTGTCCCCTTTTGCCGATCAATTGTTCAAATTATTATGAAGAGATATGCGTAGTACTCCAGCTGTAGTGAAAAAAATTCGTAGATAAATACTGTTTCCGAATTGCATCGGAGTTCACAAAGCATCGAATGTAATGACAGAAGACATGGAAAGAAAAATATGATTATTGACAAATCGTTCCAACGACACTACCTTGGAGGCAAGAATTCTGCAGAATTTTCTCGATTCGATTCATGCAATATTTGCGCAAGTCACCAGAGTGTGACCGATACGAAAAGAAGAATGATTCACTCAAATACTGACCAAGAGAGAGGAGACTCTCAATCGGAACGATACCTTTCCCATTTCTTGCCAAGACTATTATGGATTATGCTTGAACTATTCAATTGCTGAATTCGCCAAATAAAAATCCATAGGTACTAGCTGTATTTGAGGGGAATCGATGCTTGCCCTTTTCGTGATGCCATTCCTGTTTGTGGCTGCAGATGCACTGGATTGCTATTCAACGACGACACCAGGAGGTATCACACTTGGTTCGGGATAATTATTGTTGCAATATTTGTATTTTCCTTTCTGCTCGTGTTTCATTCATTTCAGGTCGCGTTCAATGTAACAATGTCGAGTTCTGTCTCAGTTATCGATCGTATGACGGATCTGTAAGTCATTTTGTAAAACGGACAGTTCACGGACAACACTGAAATTTGAAGATCCTCTTGACAGGAGTGGCGCGGATGCGATAATTTGGGCGATTGCCTCAGAGACATCATGCGACCACACTCCAATCGGGTGAGATTCATTCACAATAAAACTATTTCTGCATTCACATTGGACCAAATCTCTCCAGATCGAACAGTATTCATGCGCTAAACTGAACGGAAAGAAGACTTGCTGTTGCAATACTCCCTACTGCAACTCATCAAGATCAGCTATCAGTCTGACATTAATACTTTTGCCTGTCTCTTTGATCATTTTCCGATAAAGATCGACTGGTATTGAAGATTATTCACCATGTTGAGAATTGTTGAGTATTGTAGTAAACGATTGAGTAAATAAAAAAAGAGTGGAGAGAGAAGAGAGGAAATGGGACAAAAACGCGAACACCTCATGATCACAAAACGTGATAACAGCTGTTATTGACATGCCATTTCTTTGATGCGAGACCATTATTGTGTTCATCATCTCAGAGCTCGAACAACAGCTGAAAGGACTGGAGTTAGGTGGAAATTTCTAGGATCCTACCCATATCAAGTGATCATCACGTGAATAATTTCAAAATATGTGATCTTTCTATCTACCTCTCATATTCTTCCTTTTGTTGTTTTGTCGTTGTGACACTATCATCATTTTGCGAATCATGTGGAATAATTCATTCATTTTTTCCTGTGATTTTGTAAAAATATATCCAATTCTCTCATAGAAATGTCTCCAATACTCGTGATCTCATCTCAAAGTGTTCGGCTTCATTTGCTTATGGAGAATGATCAGTGGTGAGTCAGTACTTTGTTACTTGAATATTTAGGTGCAAATAGGGCTCTCAGGGTGAAGAATCCGTCTATTCTTTCCTCATGAACTGGAGAAAATCGGAGATATATGCCTGATTTTTTTACAACACGTTATTATTTACAGCTCAATGGTAATCTCTGAAGATCTTACCTCATTAATCTTCAAATCGGTCAGGAAATCTGAATATCTGAATAACTTTCAATTTAGAAATCATCTGATCGTCTTTCAAGTGTTGAAATCGAATTGATTGATGAGGATGGAAACGAGGTCAGAAGTGTTGAAGCGCACAACTATACCTTCCACTCACAGATATTTTCCTCGATCACCAGTAAATTCCGAGGTAGTAACACTGAAAGTCTGCGGATCGATGCAATACTCCATCTTATATTTTCCAGCGACGATGAGATAGAAATTACGTCTGAACGGGTAAATTATTTGCGTGAAATCTCATTGCGACGTTCGTGAATAATATCCTTCTTTCGTTCCTTTCAGCTGTTATCTTGGGTTGGTGAATACCGTCAAGATTGCAAAAAATACACTATGCGAATATCAATCGAACTCAGGTCTGTATTATAAATAATTTCAAAAATATGTGAGTTTATGTTTAGCAAGAGATCTTGTCATATTCGAGATCAGTCGATAACACCCATTCAAACTGCAGCGCTAACTGTCGATCAGGCAAATGTGCCTGTAAGTAAAGAGGTAGGTTTGGTTGTCTTCTTCGCATGAAAATTGTATTAATCCTATCACATTTCAGCTTCTTGCACTATACTCTCCATTTTTCGAAACTATTTTTTATCGAGAATTCAACGAGAAACAGAAAGGAGTCTACGAAGTGAAGGAGGTCAGATTTTTTTATCAGAATTCGTCTACGCTCCTCTTGGCGTCCTCACTGTAGGTAAATGAGGAGGAATTTCGATGGTTCGTCCAATATCTTCATGCACGAAACAAAGGCAAACGGAAATTTTCCTCAGGTAACTGGCGTAGAACTTGGTAATTCAGTAATTTTGTTGTCACTTTCAGTCGAACAAGCAATAGTTTCCCTTGAATATGTCGATAGATTCGGAATCAGTGGAATTCATGAACGAGCCTTCTCCTTCCTCAAAACTCAATCATTATCAACCGAATCGCTGAAAGAAATGTTCAATGTCTGCTCACGATTCAAAGACTGCGAATATATGATCGTCAGTTCTCAGTTGAATTATAAAACTCAACTAAATTATTCTACAGACGTGGATTCTTAGTCAATACAAATCCGAGGACGAATTATTAGAGCTAATTCACGATTGTGTTCCATTTGTTCCTGCAAAGGTTATTCAGTCTGCATTGAAGGTATATCATTCAAGCACTGATTGCACAATGTTACGCTTTCGAAATATGAAAATCGGATTCAGGCCCTGAAGTCAATTGGAAATAGGAGCAAAGATGCAATGGAGAAATTACGAAAGGACGCGAGAGAAGGATTCCAACTGAATGTGTGCTTGATACCGAATCACTTTTAACGGTTGAATATCTTTATTCGATTCTTCATATTTAGATAGCCATTGTTCATCTCCGCTGTTACGATGACCATGGAGCATTGGAAAGTGAGAGATATTTCAAACTCGGATTGGATACATCCAAAGATTTCCACTGGGTTCGCCATCTGTGGCCGGAGATTCCATTACAGTACAATATTGCGGAGATTGATGGTTTGTGAATTTGATCTCATTTTACTTGTGTTCCTACTGGTTTAGCTCAATGTTATAATATATTTCAGGAGAACGGAATGCAAGAGACAACGGTGTTTGGTACAAAGTGAAAGCTCCGAAGATCGTTGAAGTCGAAGCATATAAACATTGAACGGTTTCCGCATTAAAGAAAAAAAAATTATGATCGAAGTGTTCACGAATAAAAGTTGAGCGATTCACTTTTAGTATTATTACACTTTTTCGAAGGTAGAGTCATTCCTCTTCATCGTTCTTTCTCAATTTATATCCTCCTCTTTGTTGTGTTGAGGCTCTTTTCCAGACAATGAAGAAAGCCACTTCATGCTTCCACTTTATCATTACGCACATATGAAATCGTAGTACAATTTCTCAAATAGATCTTGACTCGCTTTTGTAACTTTGTGATCAGGAAATAAAGTAACAGATGAAGATAAGAGGGAAGTACGAACTCGAACAGCTGTTGTTTATCACTATCGTCTGAATCACAATGCACCTCTCTTTCAAATTCTTGTTCTTCTCAGTTTCACAAGATTGCTAGTTTAACGTTCTCTGAATATTATTCGATGTCCATTTTTTGCATATACTCAATATATTGAATCACTTCAGGTATGGCCTCAGAAATTGTTTTAACCTCACCATCTACTCATCTCCGAATTTTTCTAGATAATAAACTCTGGTAAATGAGCTCCGAGTGAAAAATCATGGATATTGTAATGTTTCAGTTCGCTCACTTCCTCTAACGATGGATCCATTCTCTATATCGAGACGGTTATTTCATAAAATGTCGTCCCTGTACAAAACAATTTTTAGACTGGTAATAACTTCATTGTTCGTTCCGATTTATCACTGAGGAATGCCGAAGGCGAAGAGGTGGGCGTTGTGTCCCGTCTGTCTGCAATTCATGTTATTCTTCTTTTTTTCAGATCTGGTCGGCATCGATCAATAGCACTGGGATCTCTCAGAGGGAGCGAATACGAATAGACTGCTTATTCGGTATTATCTTCAATATGAATGAGTCATTCGAGGTCTTTCCTCCATCGGTAATTTATCCGAGTAATGAATTATCCAAATTTCTCATCTCAGATTCTCTTATTCGATAAGAACGATTCTAGGAAAAAATTCGAACTGCGAGTGCAGATTACATTACAAAGGTTCGCTTCACTTCATTTCAAATTAAATAAATATTTTAGCGTCCCAACAAAGCTTGAATCTCGTTCAAAAACGGGAATTGTGCACACAGAAAAGATAATAGTCGGGAAAAGCACCATACGTGTCAGCAGAGAGGTCCGATTATAATACTTGCATACTACTGAATGGAACCTTATAGCTCCTGGTCTCCAGTTCTCCATTCTTCGAAAATCTCTTCGAAGGAAATTATTGTGAGAAAGAAAAAGGCATTTACGAAATCAAAGATGTAAGATAAGCATCAATATTATGTGTAAACAAATTAGAAGTTCTACTTTTTAGGTCTCTGAGAAAGATTTTGCGTGGTTCATTGACTCATTCCATCGAAGAAATTGGGAATTCTCATCAGGTAAGTTACACTAACGTTCAAATTGCGCAAAAAATAGGCAATTAATGAAATTATCAATCATTTCAGTGGATGCTTTGCTTGCATTGAACTTCGCTGATCGCTTCGAGCTTCTCTATCTCCATTCACGAGTCCTTCCATATCTCAAGAAGAATATTCTACCCAAGGAAGATATCAAGGATACACTGATTCTCTGCTCACGATTCAAGAGGATTGATGAGTTGATAGTCAGTTATTCATCATCATTATCATCATTTATCCAGGTCGAACTTAGTTAGTACAATGGGGGGGGGGCGTACAAAAAACAATGAAACAGAAACACGTGATAGACTGTATTGAAAAACAGAAACTATTCAAAGCAACTCTAATTTTGATTATTCAGTCCTGGGTGATCAATCAGTGTGACAACGAGAATGAAGTAATTCTACTCCTAAGGGAGTGCTCACAGCACATATCTGGAACTGCGATGGAAGCCGCTCTCAAGGTAAGATTCTTCAATCTTTCTTCATCTGAATTTATATTCGTAGGCTCTGCTCATAATGTCCCTTGAGAAAGATGAGAACGAGAAAAGGAAGACAGACTTACGTGATGAAAGAATTGCGAAGCTTCTACGGACATCATGCAACGGCAATGTACGGTTAAATCTTTTTAAATGTTTTTCTCTATGAATTTTGGTAGAAGAGAGTTTTGTTCAGGACGCTGTGATTCAACTGAGATGTCACAACGCAAATAATCGCATAGCATACGACGATTTCTTCCGATTAAATATAAAAGAAGTGGATGGAATTAGAGGATTCTCGGGGAATTCTCTTTGGCGATACATTCCGAAAGAGTATGGATTGATCAAGATTGATGGTAATATTTTTATTCAGCCAAATTAATTTCTTACTGAAAGAAAGATATTACTTTCTTCAATAAGTCATTTTTAAAGAAATCGCTACACGTAGAGGAGAAGAAAGACACTTCAAAGCGTCGTGGAATGAGACCTCTTATGTGCATGCATATATTGACTGAATCTATAAGATAACAATTGAATATTTGTGAAGCATCTGATAAATATTTGAATCGGTATTATGAATTAATCATTCGATGAATACCAAAGAGTCACCGTCCGCATAGTGAACAACTATGCGGACGGTGACTCTTTGGTATTCCCAAGTTCATTGTTGATAGATCAGGACTAAAGATGATCATTGCACAATTACCCAACCCACACCCGATATTAACTCTCCGAAGTGTATCGTAGACATCTTCATTCGGCTTTTGAATGGATGTAATGTACCGTACTCTATTCTATTCTACACAGACTTACCGTATCTCTGCACATCCTCCTCTCCTTTGCACTGTACCATCCCTCATCTCTCATTGTCCTATTCGTTGCGGATTCATGAACCCTTCACGGTTCCATACGAACCTGACCCAATGGAGCCCACTCGCACTATGATTGTCTAGTTAGTTATTCGTTGCGGATTCATGAACCCTTCACGGTTCCATACGAACCTGACCCAATGGAGCCCACTCGCACTATGATTGTCTAGTTATGAACGGTCAGATACTCTTTGATTCCTAATATTCTAATCCTGATCTTGGTTCCGAGTTGGATTCCGAGAAGGGGTGTTGATCTTTTGAACTGTCCACGTGATTGCCACGGCAGTCTCTCACTTCCGTGTGCTCTCTCACCTCACTCTCCCTCTCCATCCGATCACTCTGTTCTCTATTGCATTATGAGATCCATGACCTTGGGTCATATCGTACCCTTAGGGGGTTTTCATTGCACCATACCCCTGGGCGCAGAATCTAGATCCTAGTATGTTGCACACAACCTTGCACGCTACTTTCTTGATTCCAATTTGGCTGCGAGCTTCTTTGCTCCATAGCGGATCAGACTATCGTAGGATCATAGCCAATTAGTGTGCGGTGTATGATCAGTAGTTGATGTGTCGGGTTATGGTAGTCGTGTACGGTATGTGAGAAGTTATCGATTGACCGTTCGTTCTTTGCAAGGGGATCGAGATACGGTGATGGCTCCTTTGTGCAAGAGAAGAGAGTCATCAGTGGTAGCCTCCATGATGTGTCCAGGTCCTGGGGTCACTTGGAGTCTGTAGTCCTACTGCCTTGAATTTACCTTATTCATCTAGGCTTGTATCAAACATAGAAGATCACACTGCACCTCAACTCCCATGCAATTGTCGTGATTATGAATTCGACGGTCTCTTTGATCACGAGGAATTTTTCATTGTGGAATTTATCTACATATAGATCCATGAGATACCGTACCCGTTCTATATAGAAGTTATCGCATTATTCTCCTTACGATCGTTGAAATACCATACTACCCTCTAATCAATCGATTAGTTACCGTACCCATTTTATGTCTCTATAACCTATCATCTCTATATCGATCGATATGTTGTCTTACCATCTACCTTATCGATCGATGGTCACGCACTTACCGAATCCCTGCTCCCCAATCCTTCCTCTCATCTGCACTGCAACTTCCTCTCATCTCACCTTGCTGAATCGCTGCAAATTCTAAGAACGGGGGTTGCAACATAATAAATTTATGCAAAGTGGACAGGTAAAGGTCAACATTACAACTTGTTAGACTTAAAAAGAAGGTCAGCGTGACACAACATCGCAAACAAATAACAAGGATGGGACACTGTAACGGAGCCTAAGACATACGGTAACAACGAATGGAGATTGATTGATTGAGAAATAAGGCAAATTTCGAAAATGGGAAGGATACGCGTCGCTTTAGGGCGGAAAGGCAGAAAAACGAATGTTCAAACCCATGGGTTAAGTGAATACTACGAATGGGAAGGGTTAAATGTTAAAGAACTACGCCAATTGGTTGTGATGAAACAGAGTTGAGATGGGCATAGACAGGCTTATTGAATCGACGATGGGTCCCGCACGGAACAAAGGGGAGGACGGGAGTACGGTGATCGATTCTTAACAGCAGTAAAGGCCGGTGGTGAATCCAATTAGAGAAACAAGCACGTAGAGCATTGCAAAGACGAACCAGTACTGACAATGAGAATTTATCAATAACTGAGTGCGTAATACCGTCACTAAGATTGACGAGATATTGTTGTACCCTAATAAAAGGGTCCCTAATTTTCAAAAATGCAATTCGGGCCTATCTAGCGAGCCCTACTAGGCATATCGAACAAATAAAATCCATCCCTGTGCGGATCCTAGTTTCCTTTTTTATTATGTGATCCCTGCATACTGATCAGAGAAGAATGTCCAATAGGATTTGCCGTAGGACACTTTTCCCAACAATTCTATCTTTTTTCGGAGAATTCGACCTAAAAAAAATGCTAATAAAAAATTTTCGGACGATACCTGTAGTCTCAGACAGCAGTCCTTGTCGAGCGGTCCACAGCACTTGTAGTAGAAGAACAGATTGGCCTTAGGGCAGTCGTATCCGATGAGAGGAGAGGGACAGACGTCCGACACCCTGGGAAGGTTTATTTTTAATCGTTCGTCTCCGAAAACGAGGAACCGTAAGAAAAAAACTCAAAGATTAGCGGTTACCCTATAGGAAGCTTCAATTTCTTTCATTCAATGACAAAACAACCATCCCCCTTCCTCATCGAACAGAGGAGATAATAGGGGTCGCAATGTAAAGCGATATTTATCCCCCTCGCCCATAGTTGTGTAAAGTCTGTGCCCCGTGATATCCGACCAATGAAATTACGATTTAGAATTGATCATACGAATACTATAACAGTTATAACTCACTGAGTAAGAACAATATACGCCAAATTGGTGGTCTGATTATAAGTATAAAAGTCCATATCGGCAGCAACGAAGGCGGCCATTGCAAGCACGAGCAGAAGGGAGAGACGAGACATCGTGAGAGATGGAGGAGGGGAACGAGTACTGTAAGGAAATAGTGTAGGATTATTGAATTCCGAGTAGAGAATAAGGCGAGAAATGCGAACTGGGCGTATAGCAGCTATAAATCGAAAGGAGAGGGGTTCATCTGGCACAGACGATTGAGGTAGTTCGAAACACAATATTGTTTTTCAAAAGGTTATTTTTTCATCGGATAGCACGTTGTAGAAGGTTTTCGCATAACACATGGTGGAATTCGTTGCATGAATTATTCACGTCACATTCTCAATTCTGTCTTCCTCAGTGCATCGGTGAGTGCATATGTCTCTGCGGAACACCGAAGTCACATTAACTCTTTGAAATAGTGCAAATACAATAAGAGTGAACTTTGGAGAGTAAAAATGTGTCCACACCCCTGTCTGACATACTAGTATAACTCATTTCAAGGTCTAGTAGGTGATAGCATAACGCCGGAACCGAATAGAACACTTCAAAGCAATGAAAAACTACTAAAACCAAGTTGTACAACTAGCATTTTAAGAATTTTAATTGTTGACAAGCAATCAAATACTCCTATTACGGTAATATTTCAGGGTATCTGTTCAAGACTACCGTCTATGATACTGTATGCTCATGAAATATTTTCTTGTGAAACTAGTTGCTTGCAATTGAGTGTTTTTCATTTCCCTGTGTTCGAAGATACTCTAAGATATTACTCTTTACTCTTACTCTTTGGTATTACTCTATTACTCTTTG
This sequence comes from Pristionchus arcanus, assembly GCA_900490705.1. Classification (NCBI taxonomy): domain Eukaryota; kingdom Metazoa; phylum Nematoda; class Chromadorea; order Rhabditida; family Neodiplogasteridae; genus Pristionchus; species Pristionchus arcanus. The sequence continues at coordinate 44,938 of LS486699.1, forward strand.
GGTATTACTCTTTTTTATTACTCTTTGCTATTACTCTTTGCTCAAGGTATTACTCTTTGCACATACAGCATTTTTAGTGTAATTTATCTTGTTAATGTAGAAGATATCATCAAGCTCGATCAGTTGTTTCGTGATCGTAATTTGGATAAGTTGTTAGAAGATTATCTAGCTCAAAACGCATGCTAGTTCGTTGTTTCCTGCCGGAATTAACGTGTACATATTCTTTATTCATTGCTAATAATATTGAGATCGGGTTTAAGAAACCTTTCTGGGATGCTTTTATGATAACTTCGTTTAATGATTCTTTTAATGCGACCAGTTAAATATAAAATTGTCAGGATGCGACACACGTTCCATTGCTCGAATGGGCGTGGCCTCGAGACGACCACTTGCTGCTGCACACTCGAGGTACACCTACATTTTCCTCTCTTTCCGGCCGAACGCAGGTTTACCCCCAATAATTGTCATTAAATTGTTTGTCGTTGATGAAAATCTATATCTCTAAAATATCTAGCTAAGTAAGCTAAGTAATAAGTATACGAACATAACAAAATACTCATAATTTGCTAAAAGTCAGAAATAATAATTAGATAGTATCTCCCATTTTAAATTTTATATTAGTAGGAGTGCCGAATAATGTTCTGAAGTGCATGGGGTGCAGCTGCGGTGATTATATCATTATTCCTACAACGCTAATCACTTGTTAAATATTTAATTGATCGCGACATTTCCAGCACTGTGGTTTGTTCTACTCCGCTCTCTTCTCTCTTCTCTCCATCTTCTCTCTAGCTATCACTCTCTTTGCTCCCGGAGAAAGCATCGGACCTGCGGCGAGAATGGTTCGTACTTTTTCTCATTCTTATTATATATTTAAGTATTTTTAAGATGACTACAAATTCGTATTTGCAGTGTCTATGCTCCTTTCTGTCGATCTCTCTTCTCTTCTCGATCGTTTCTCCAATGGGAATCTATCGTCGATCGTCCTGTTTCCTCTCCCCGCTCATTGGAATCATCGTGAGTTTGCATAGAACGTAAAATTGAGTTTTAAAAAAAAAGTTAAAGTTGCTTCCACAAATTGAGTACTTGTCTGTTAATGAAATCACTTTCTGATCACCATTGCCTCTGAATTCCAATCAAAATCTTCATTTGATCACGGCGGTGGACTGAATACCTATAATTTATTAGTGTTGTAACAACTAAATTGTAGATTCTTCTTCTGGCACTGTGCATCACTACCGTGATTGCCACTGTAGTCTACGCCATTATGGTACAGGAGAAGATTTGGGACGAGTGAGTTCAATTATTTTTAAGAGACTGTCTCCATAAAAATTGACCACTACCCACTACTACCCGGACATTTCCGCCAGGACTTTCGATTCAGAACTTCATATTGCTATCATGGATGACAGACAGTACCCTGTTTACAATGGGCACTATATAGCCGCAACGCGTCGCCAACGCGGCGCGTCAGCTGCGCGCGAAATTCAAAAACGCGATTTTCATAACTTTTCAACGAAGCAAGTTAGACTCGAAATTATTTTTGCGTTGTGTTATAGTGGTCATATGGGCAAACTTTCAACGGAAAAGTTTGGCCAAAGTCCATTGGAAAGTCGATTCTTCAATTTCAAAAAGAAGTTTTTGGCCTATCTCACCCCATTTTTGGAAGGGGGGAGAGGTCCCACATAGTACAAATTGTAGCCCCCCTTGTGTGCAGATATGTTGGACCACAATTGACAGAAATCGATTTTACTCCTCGTAGGAAAAGTGTAAGATGAACCCTGAAAACACCCATTTCTCGGAAATCGAATATTCCGCAGCTGCATAATTTATGTATCAATCGAAAGTGCTAGCACCCTAAGGCACTTATTTGAACATATTCGGGTATTTAAAGCCTTTGGAATTTTTTAAAAATTCGACATCGGATTCAAGAACCATGACCCCCGGGTCATGGTCTCAAAGTTGTGGAGCATGCATGACCCCCGGGTCATGGTCAAAAGATTTCTGTCAATTGTGGTCCAACATATCTGCACACAAGGGGGCTACAATATGTACTATGTGGGACCTCTCCCCCCTTCCAAAAATGGGGTGAGATAGGCCAAAAACTTCTTTTTGAAATTGAAGAATCGACTTTCCAATGGACTTTGGCCGAACTTTTCCGTTGAAAGTTTGCACATATGAGCACTATAACACAACGCAAAAATAATTTCGAGTCTAACTTGCTTCGTTGAAAAGTTATGAAAATCGCGTTTTTGAAATTCGCGCGCAGCTGACGCGCCGCGTTGGCGACGCGTTGCGGCTATATAGTGCCCATTGTAAACAGGGTACTGACAGTCATCCATGATAGCAATATGAAGGTCTGAATCGAAAGTCCTGGCGGAAATGTCCGGAAGAAAGTGAAAATGATAAATTTTTACGGAGACAGTCTCTTAAATTTCGGCACTTCTTTACCCTTCTTCGTGCCCAAAGTTTCTTCCTTGCTTATTCGATAACTTTTTCGTTCTTTGGGCACTGAAGTAAAGAAGTGCCGAACTTTCAAATAGAATAAGATAAAGCTAGAGTGGTCAGGCGTCATATGGCAGCAATTTTTTTTACCGTAAATGCGACGTAATCGTTTCAAATATGTCTTCTGTTGCAGAATGACGTCAACGGTGGACGCGGTACTTCAATCGGGAATGATCAATCCTATCGTTGTCTTCATCTTTGATCATCAGGGTGAGATATTGATCTATTTGACACTTTCGCAAGTTATGCATGACTCGAAAGAGCTAAAAAAAATTATAATAATATTGAAAATAGTATTAGGATGAAACAGCACGTACAGCAATTCATGACAGTTGAGGAAATAACGGGAACTCTATACGATGAAACTGGTCTGATATTTCAGATTTACTAAAAAATAACTTGCATATTTTAGCCACAGATCTTCTTACTCTTCCTATTGCAGCGAATAGCAAACTGCCTACCTTCCAATATGCAATAATTCTATCGATTTGTCTGCTCCTTCTCATCTCCTTTCACATCATTCTCATCCATTCACTCTATGTCCTGGGACTTCTCTGGAGACGCTTCTTCTCTAAGGTACACTTTTTTCCATTAAATATCTTTATATTTCCATGTTAAAAAATATACCATGATTTGATAAACTATCACTCCAGCGAATATTACACTTATTCACAATGTGATTGTTTATTTATGGGTCATATGGAGACGATAAATAGTTTTTATTAAAATAATATTTCATTTCCAAATCAATATGCTTCAGTCGTGTCACTCGGATGCGGCTTCATTGGATTGGATGTTCACTAATCTAAATGGTTCGTATTCAACGACCATCGAAGGAAGAGGAAGAGCAAGTACCAAACCGAAATATGAAGAGGGCGAATGGAGAAGAAACGCTCTGGTGAGAGAGTACGGTAGTGTGAATACGGTAGGGACATGCGAAAATTATGGTGAATTGATTGCTAATTACGCGTCCTAAAACTTACAATAGTGTTGCATTGTGTCAAAGGCAAATGATCTCATTTTGAAATATAAATTTGGCTTTTCAGATCAGTCTGAGCGATGGATTGGACAGTACCTACTGAGAGACTCAACTACCGTAATCAGTTGGCGCCTGTTTGTTCAAGTAAGATTATCACAGTTTCACTCCATTCTCACACAAATTTGTTGCTGATACAGCCTCGTTCACAAATTATTTTCCTTTTTTAGACATGTCCCTTATTCTTGTAGCATTCCGTATTCAGTCTAACCTTCACATTGTTACTCTGATTTAGTAATCGCAGTTCCAAAACTTGCTTAACTCGAAAGATTCAAAGATCTCCTAACTTCCCCCATTTTTTTTGTTGTCTGTGCCAAGCACAATTGTTGTTTGATTCTTAGGTTTCTTCATAGTTTTATTGACCGCAGTTTCCTTATTTCTTTCCTATTATAATTCTCGCATCTGATTATATGCTCCTTATGGGCTATGTCTGATAAAGAAGCCCATGAAAGGATATGGGAAAAGTTTCAAAATATCACATTAATCGCACATGAGCGTGAAAAAATATTGGTAAGTTGATGAAGAAATATGAAAATGCCAGTATATCTCCACTCTCGTCCCCTTTGATACTACTGAATTTATATCGGTCCAGTCCTTAGAAAAAAGGACCTACGATGTCTATGCAAATATCTTCGTCATTATCACAAACAGTTATATTTATTTGAGTCTTCAATCAACCCATAAGTCATGGTGAACTAAATGTGCTGACATACAAAATTATGTTAGAATCATAGGAAAAAAACATGAGTATCGTCATGGATGTGGCAAAGTAAAATTCTAAAGAAAGTGTACAAACTGAAAAAGTAGTTCCAATCTATGGTACGCGGCAACATCGTGATCTACCGGTGAAAATTGATTAAAGACTAAAAATTGCATATCTATAAAAATGAATTGGCGAATTGCATGCTATAGTCGCTTTCCCTCTCGATTCCGAGCATTCCCATTATTTCGACAGCGATTTGTGCTGAAATTTGATGTTTGCGAGCAGTCTCATTTAAGAACATAAATAAATAAAGATCCTAATGGAAAAACAAAATCACTCACAAACGGCGTGATATCTGCACATGCTGAGAATATTGAACTGTTCTCTATATTGTGACCAAGATTGTTGAAGTTCGGGATCATCAATGAGCTTTTTACAGACGATAAGGAGCTGGAAATGCAATTATATATCTAAATATTGGTATCGTTAGGGTACCTTTCTGACAACATTCTCATGTTCTACTCCCATAATAGTCTCTAGTGAGTCGTGGAAGAGAATATTCAATGGGAAATGGGCGGTGCTCGCTCTGTAATGTTTTTTCATTAGCAATGGAACGGAAATGTTTATTTTCGAAGCAAATGATACCATCCATACCATACCATAGCATTAAGCGGTTCCGTTGTATTGGTAAAATACAACGGACCAGTTTTCTTCTATATATCAAGAAAAATCAATTTACCTCGCAACTAGTGTCACATCGAACCGAGTTGCTGCATTATCCACAAGGATCGCCAATAAGTCGCATGTCGAATGAATTAATTCGGCTTTTGGACTGATCGACTGAAATAGTCATATTTTTGTTTTCAATTTTGACTCTACTGTAATAAAGCGGAATTAATGACGAAAAATTGATCTTTGATCTCAGACTCACCCTAATCGCAGCGTTCATTGCATTGCAGAGTGTAGCAACAACATTTTCGCGACTGCAAATAGTTCAAATTGTATTATTTGTGATCTTTGAGCTCAAAATTTTTTTATTAAAAGTTATCTTCAAAAATGAGTTATTTTTTCTCCTGCACTCACTTGATCTCATCTGTTGCGTTGATGAGCACAGTAGCGAATCGATTTGTGGGAAGCGAGAGACCGGCAACGAGTACCTACCATCGAATATTAATTGATTTGTTAAAGATCAAAGATCAACCTGGATCGCTCTGGTCTTGAGCAGATCACTTGTGCTCCCGGCTACTAGAATATTGAGAAGACTCGTGGCGAATGAGGGTTCGAAGAAGAGAGAAGTTAGCTCCTAAATAATGAGGGGTGTCAGAATAATGAATCCGATACTTTATTCTCGAACTCTCTATGAAAATGCATGATTCATGCAGAATGAATAGATAGATTCTTTATCCTGCAAGCCTAGCCCTAGACCAGTCATTATATTTTTCAATGAAATCTAATAAGAACATCAATCGAAATAGCGTTCACTCACCGCTTTTTCCCCTTCCTCCATCCACAATTGTGCAGACTGTTCGGGAGTGAGATCGACTCTCAATTGAAGAAGACAGAAGACAAGAGATGTCTCGAGAAGGTCATACTGAAATCCAATTTAGAGACTTCTTCATTTTCCTGTGCTGCAGGTTTCTTTCATACTTGTATGCTTGCGGTCTAAACAAATCCGTATAAACACGCACCTTCCCTGACACTGCGATTTTCTGAGCATTCGCGTAATTTCTGACGAGATGGCAGGCGTAGTTAAATGCTATTGTCTCCACGAGTGCTCGCTGCAAGAAGCATTTATTTTTATGCATTCTTTTTTCATTATATTCTTGTCCGGTGTGGAAGCAGAAAAAGAAACTAACCCGAATGGCGATCTTTGTCTTGCTGAACACGTAGAGAGTGTGAATTATCGAATTCTGTATCTTCATTCCCTTCATCATTTCTTCCGGTCGTTTACACAGCTCAATCAACTGTAATGAAGAAGGAATCAGCGATGTAAAATCCAGAACGTTTTCCAGAATTCGATTTTCCAAAAATTCTGTTTGAAATCGGACAGTTCATTCTTTTAATTATTAGTGGTACGGTTTCCTTGTTTGGTAAAGCGATTTACCAAAATGGAGATCCATCTGGCGACATCATCGGTGATGTACTTCGATCCCGCCAATGAAGCGAAGATGAGGAGAGAAGAATCGATCAGTCGATTGTCGTTTGCTCTCTCCTGCTTCAGATTCATCCCAATGCACTGGTAGAGTAACTGAAAATTTTCCAGTAGTGCTGCTGCTTTGGTCTTCCATGTCATTATTTCCCAAATATTTAATTGATCAGAATTATGTATTTTAAGATCTCTAAATTGCTTACATGGAAGACGTTCTGCTGAATGAACCATTTCTGAATCTCGAGTTCGTGTGGTGTTTGCCTGAATGAATGATGTCAACGTGATCGTAGTCAATGCAAATTGGTGACAATAATTCGCCTCTATCATTCCGAATTCTTTGAATGCTCACATAAAATAGAGATCATTAAAATTAGGGAGAAGTGTGTGCCGGATTGTCAACACTAATATGAATACCTTGGATCATTCCTCACGAGTAAATCGATTATGAGAAGCGTATTGCGAACTGTTGTTGTGTCGTTCTTTCTGCAAAATTATTCTTCCTTTTTAAAATTAATATAAATCGCAGCATGCTCAAATAAATCTAACAACTGCTGACCTTGTGAATCTCCTCAAAATTCCTTCGTGAGTTTGCGTTCCATTCAATAGAAATATGATCTTATCTTCTGTCATTTTCTCCTGAAACGGTACATTTCGAAGTGAAAAATTATGGATAATTTTTAAATGCTCACCCTGAATTTTCTCCTGTCTCCAAACTGGAGCATTCTGCATACAAACTCCACTGCGGTTCCAAGTTGTTTGTTGGCCATTTGCTGCAAATTAATTACTTTCAGAACAGAGAATCTCTTTATGTGAAATACATCAACATCGAAGCAGCATCTAATGCTTATTTTAAAAGAAACGGAAAATAGATGTAAACTCACCGTAAACATAGTACTGAACATGTTATCATCAGTGGCGAGCTTTTGTTGTATCCTCATGGGATATATCGATTGTTGTTCACCCTTTCCTATTCGATCATCCCTCAGAAGAAGAGTGAGGAATCCGAGGGAGGTACGGAATACATCTCTCCCTTCATTCGCTTTTATTGACCTGCATTATCTCATTCTCTTCATAGTTCATCATGAAAAATCTGTTTGTACTCACAATGATTGGAAGATGATCATTATAACAGTGTTGAAGTTCCCGCTATTATCGGCGATTACGAAGAATCGCTCGCGCATTTCACTGAAAGGTGGAAAACCTATTGGATGATCTGTTATTGCCTTGTTCACTTTGGTCCAGAAATCATTTTTTACGACTTATTAGATAGATCATTGAACTACGAACTAACTTCGATATGCTGGTGAGATGGTGCAAGATGAAAAACATGGAACTGAGAAACTGCAATGCTCATTCATCATTTATTATTCATCTGTTACTGGTTTCCTAGCAAGAAAAATCATCTGAATTCCGCATAATTATAATAACGCAAAACGCATTTACTTTGTATGCCTGCATTTCGTTCAACTGCATTGAGTGTATCCTGCAGAGGGCGATAATCAAAGCTTCCATAAACCAGTTCAGTATCTAAAATTATGAATAATTTTTAATTTAGAAAATACATCAGACTAAAATTATTGGGAAAAAAGCCCTCGCGAGACTCACATCTTTCGGAAAATGTTCGGGATGTGAATTTATAAAAAGTCTTGCTAGCGCTGTTGCTGCCTGTACCGATTGATCCTGAAGATTATATTCACTGATTAATCTTTTTGTTTTTTCATGTGCCCGAATTATTTTAGCATACAACGATTCTTGATACTTGCCGGTTGTGTCAATCTCAGTGCCAGATTTCTCGCTTCTTCAATCACAGCTCCCATGCTGGCCGGATCGATGTTCTCAGATTGTTGAGAAGCCATTGGTTTCTGAAAGTATCTTCACTTATCATCGTGTCATTTTTTTATATTTAACTGCCCGCGAAAAGCACTCTTGCGTTCAGAAGACGAATAGCGAAATGAAAAGTGAGTTACCAATTCTGCGTAATTCGCTCCTCCCGTTGACATGACTGAGACGGCGTCATCGTTGAATCCCGTCATTGTCGACATCACAGACATCACAGATGGCGCCTAGAAAAAATATCATTCAAAATCACAACGAAGATTTTAGTTAGATTGTCAGGACGCCTATTAATTATTTTATGCAAGAGATTTAAAAAAAAGCAACGACGGCTATGTACGTACCCTTGATGCGTATGGGGATCCTTGTCCGGGTATTCCGGGACCTCCGAGATGCGGATTCTGAAGAGCGAGCCACGCAGAGGCATTGTCCTTTCCCATCTGTGAATAAGATTGGGAAACTACCAATTGAAATGTAATCTTAGAAATTAATCAAAATTTTAAAGACTCACGGCTTGCTTGGACCTTGCGGGCGATCGAACATTCGAATGAATGGGTGTTGAAGAGGCACTCAAATCGAGAAGATAAATATAGCATTCGGTAAATCCCACCTTGGATATCCATAAACGGGTTGCATCATAGGAGTATGTGGTGCATTTGGATACATCATTGTTTGAGGGGGAGCGGCGCCACTTGGAATTCCAGATGAATACCCAACAGAGGGAGGCATCTTGAAGGACAACGAGTTCGGAATCAAGCAGCAACAAATTGCATACCTGATATTCTGCCGGATACATTTGTCGTTGGTCCATATCCATTGTCATTCCTGCTCCTCCATTATATGTCATCAGTGGAAAGGGGATTTGGGTATCTTCACTTTTCGGCGTCTAGATAGATATTCATACGAGGCTGAAATTATTCTAATGTTAGCTCTCAGTTTCTAATCTTGAGACACATAGAGTGTGAAGCGTTCAGTAGTGAGCAATTATGTCTAGGTCATCTTAAATGATCGTTACCAGAGGGTCAGAGATTAGTCAGAGAGAGGACAGTCATTCACCCAAGTTGCATGTCTCTCAGTCTAATGGGAGGGGTAATGGAGAGGAGCAAAAGGCACATTCTAGTGGATAGTCAAGAGCCACTCCAGAATTACAATCGCCAATTTCTTCAACTGTCATAACTATGCAAAATAAGCCCAAGTTTCAATACAAGTTCAATAATTTTGTTTTATCTTCAATCAATTTTCTCTGTTCAGTTATATTCCAATAAAACTCACAGTGAGAAAGATCGTCTGAACCGTCTCCAGAAAATAAGAATCCCTTAAATAATTTTTTTTAGATTTTTCTAAGATTTTGCAACTAAACATATAATATGGAGGTAGTTATTTAAAAAAAATAGAACAGCATCGATCTACAATTGTGCAGTCGTTCATGAAAATTCAAACAATTGAAAATTATGTTTTTTTTAGATTTGAATGGACAAGTAGCGGAATCGCAAAAATAAATATAAATTAGCCAGGAAGAATGAGTGATGGGTTCTCAAGCATGGAAGTAATAGGAGGAAGAAGTAATTACCTCTTCTTCCTTCCGTAACCCCACTGACCGTTCTTCCCTCTCCAGTCTCTTTCTCTATCACGTGAATGAGAGATCAGGGTGAATGGAGAGAGTGACGAGAGACAACGGGAAAGGAGGAGAGTGCAGACAACAAGGGGCGAGTGAGAGACAACGGAGAGTGAAGAGAGTATCTCTAGCAGGGACGCCAATTCAAACGAGTCCAATGCGCGCCAAGCATTACTTCCACTCGTCTCCTTTCTTTTCTCTCCTTTTATCAGTATCCCTTATCATTTCGATCGCGATTTCGCATGCGGGTGGTCGGTGGTTCGTTCCAGCCTCTTCTTGTCATGTCGGCCACCTCTTTGATGTATCTACTTTTCGCTTATGCAGTCGCGCAGTAGATCAAAGGTTGCCGACAGGGACTCAGTGAATCTATCTATTGCCTTGCCCCTCTGATCCCTATGATCATGCCAGAGGCGATATCAGACTGAAGCTATGATACAAGGAAAGCTGAGTCACACCATCAAGTGAACACAACAGTATCGATTGATCGGACCTGTCCAGGTCTCTCCTTACACATAACTTCCATATTTGAAAATTCAACCGTTTAAAACAATACGAAGTATTACATATTTTAGATAGATAATTTTTGCACGCTACCCTTGTGGTAATAATGAATTTCTTTTTCTTTTTGATTTTACACTTACTTTTAAACATTATTTATATTTTCCTAGAGCCTTCAGTCTCATCGTCAAGTTCCCTCTGCCATGGCTACTGTATCCCTCCTCAATTCGCCAATATTTCACCATTTCGTGCCCTGCTTCAATAGAAAAGTCGCCGACAAAGGCTCAGATTCAAGCAATATTTTGCGATAATTTCGAGAGGAGGAAGAGAGGGGGCAGACGAGGGAAAGAAGGAGGAGAGAGGCTATAGCTTGCCGATTCACCCCCTTAGACTTTCCCAAGCAATATTCTAGGCGATACTGTGGCATGATCATTTCTACAAAACTCTTACGACATACTAGAAATATGTCTACAGATGTTAAATGAGGTGTTAACTTCCCATCCTACCAGATTGATCTAATCTCCATTCCAACTGTCACTTCAATCATCCCATCAGGGGTCCCGCCACAGAGAATATTTTTGGCCCTTTTTGGATTCTTACGAAAACCTTTTGTTGAAAAAATTTAAAATCTTTTTTTGAAAATGTATAACAAAAACATGTGTCTTTCCGGTGAGGCGATCCATTAACATTCTCCAGCGTCTTTTTATTGCGCGTTTCCCTCCCATTCAAGTCTGAACTTTGCGTCTGTCCCATTCGAATTCCCACTTTCTTTGTCGTTATTGTTCCTTAACAGATTCATTTAATACTCTTTCAGGGATCAAGTGTAATACGGTAAAGCAGACAGGGACAAAGTTTTGAGCTGTAGAGGTAAGTATCCAATTTTCGTGATCCATATAATTAATGTTGCGAACTGTCCTTATTATACCTTGTCCGAGGGCACTGACCCGGGCTTGATTAGTGTAAGGAGGGGATTGCGTATTGGATAATACTTGACTCCCCCTCCTCCTCCCTACTCTTCTCTCTCCTCATTGAGAATGAGACTGACAGGCTGGTAACTTGGATGGATAAGTGTTCCCTGCCCCTCCTCCATTGTTCAGACACCTTAGGAACTTTGACCCTTGGTTCCAAAAAGCATCTATTCTGGTATCTAGAACCGATTGTAAAAGAACATTTTCTGAAAAGACTATTACGAAAGTTTCCTTGGAATTAGAGATAACAGTAATTGGTATAATTCCAGCCCCCCTGATGAAGCCAGTGGATCGGAGGGGACAGGAGCAGACACAACCAACTCCCTTGATGACACAGAATGGTGGAGCGGGAATGATGATGCAACAACAGCAATTGTATCCTGGAGGATATCAGGTACCTCATTGGATCAGATGGGATCACTGCTTCCTGATCGCTTTACTCCACTTTAGTATCGAACCTACACTTCCAGATGCCTCCCTCAGTCGGATATCCCACGGCACCAGCGACTCCATCAGGAATTCCAAGTGGTGCCGCTCCCCCTCCAACGATGATGTATCCGAATGCACCACCTACTCCTATGATGCAACCCGTTTACTCGCATGGATACGCAAGGTTAGACACATAATCATCCGATCCCTTTCTATCTTCTCGTTTCCAGTGGTTCATCAACGCCAGTTCATCCGAATGCCCGGTCACCAGCGAGATCCAGGAAAGCCGTAAGTAATAATACTATATTTGCAGATTTTTATCCATATCTTGAATATGGGTACTTATTACTCTAAACAATGCTTTTATTTAGATGGGCATGGACAACGCCTCTGCGTGGCTTGGTCAACAAAATCCGCATCTCGGAGGTCCCGGTACGCCCGGACCAGGATCGCCTTACGCATCAAGGGTATGTTAATAGTTTATTTTTGTTCCAGTTTTCATTTATCGGTTTTGCCATATCTTGACAATTCTTATCACTCGATCTACGGTAGATGGTCACGATACCAAATTGGAAGACTGCATTCCGATGTACTCATCGTTTATAATTCAGGCGCCATCGGTGATGTCGTATGCAGGAACGACGATGACGGGATTCAATGATGATGCCATGTCAGTGATGTCAGGAGCCAATCTCGTTGAACTGGTTCGTACACCCATTGAATTCCTTCGAAATACTCCTTTAGATATTGGTAGACCGCAGAATTTTTATTGCTCTGACTGATAATGGTGATAACAGAACGTATTGCAGCAGCCAGCGATTTCCCATCAGACGGAGAATATCGATCCAGCGAGGATGGCACCAATGCTTGAAGAAGTGAAGAATCAAGCGATGAGATTGACACAACCAGTGAGTGTTATGATGACGAATCCAATTATTTTTGTTTTCAGTGATGAGAACCTTGGAGTCCTTTATTTAATAAAATATGAACGTGGCTTTTCAGGAACATTCGCTCCAAGCTGCATCCGCGCTAGTAGAAATATTGCGTCAATCGAATCCCGAGCGATATCCAATTCCGGTAACTTGATAATTTCTTTTAGTTCAAACGGCATAGTTGACTGAGCATTGAAATATTGATAAATCTCAGACGATGGAGTTCCTGATCACGAAAACACTCGAAGCTCTGTGCAATACTCAACGAGTTCAGATGGATCCAGTGAGCACGAATAAGGTATGATCACTGTGAATCAATCCATCGTTAATTCAAACGTTCTCTAAATTAATCCCAATTCAGATGCTATGTGCACTGTTTTCCCTTCTCTACGCACTCTCATGCATCTCGTGGTTTGTGTTTCAAAAATTAAAAATTAAATTTTTACAATTTTAACGTATATGAAAGTTATGTATCTACAAATTGCAGGAAAACTCGCGATGCTATTTGTCGCATTGCCCAGGCAAATCGCGCCTTCGAAACCGTGATGTACATCACTTGTAACGCCTTGTAAGTGCTACATTTTATCTTTTACACAAAAGTAATTGTAAGAAGCGTATGACATGCATCCTCATCGAGCGCTTCAGATAACGATTATATGATAAAAATAAAATGAATTTTTCTCAGGGATCCCCGAACAGGACGTAATAGCGTCTTCATTCGATCACTCGCTTTCCTCAATCAATTGATACGAGACGAACAAAGTGAATTCTCCAAGAGGATAATGGCATTATTCGCATCGAATAAGGATTTATTCTCACTCGTTTTAATGGTATTATATTTTATGTTATTAGAGCTATTAGTTACATTTAGCTATTTTTATTTCCACATACATACAATTCCAGCAAATGATCAATACCCAATACCCGACTTCGATCGAGTTCTTGGTCAGATTATTACGATGTGGAGATCGAAGACGTTTCAGAGTATGTTTGATATTTCAGTTGCGAAAAAATGCTGACGGTGCATGTTTCTAAAGTTCACTATTACAGGAAAAAATTTCCGAAGCGAAGGTGAATATGCTTATGGAAGGCATTGCAAATCATGAAGGTTTACTCAAACGATTTTTGAGGTGAGGTTGAATATGCCAAATAAAAAAAACATTTCTCTTGCAAACTTTTATTGTATCCAAAGTGGATACATGTTGACTGTATCTACGCATGGTTAATTCATCAAACTAAGAAAACGGGAAGAAACAATGTTTTAGGAAAAAAGATGCGACAACGGTTCACAATACTCTTCGGATTATTGAACTTCTTGTCAGGAACGATCCAGAGTAAGCCGAATATATTATTGCGAATTTATTGTAAAATATATCTTTTAAGATTAAATTAAAATCATTAAAATCAAATTATTTGTATTATTTTCGATAGCGTATAAAAGTATGTTTCAGTCCGACTCCACAGGAGATGGAGATTCAGAAGTGGTTTATTCAGTTAAATGTCTTTAGTGTAAGTTGCAATTCAGTAAATTGGTGTTGAACACTCTTTGTTTCTTTTTTTATAAATTTATAATTTTTCAGTATCTGAACGACTGCATTTTATTGAACGATAAGAAGCTAATCGATCAATCTCTCCTCATATTTGCAACTCTCTGCGGGTCACCATACATTAGAGACGACGTTGCCAATGCCATCGCCCGATTGGTAAAGACCATCACATTTCATTTTTATTTTTGATAGAACTAGGAAGTTAAAAAAATATTTTGTAGATGGTAGGCGAGAATTGTTTACGACAGACGGAGCTAAAACTGCAGATTCGAATCATTTTCACTCTTTCAACTTTGAGTGCCAAAAGGATTGAACTACAGGTACTATCTAGTCCCGATTTTAAATAATGATCATGATCTAGCATCAAAATTATTGGCAGCGAGGATAACAACAAATATTGATAGCTTGAGGGTTATATATTGCATACATTGCATTATCATTCCAGAAATCTCTTGCTACTGAGACAAACGCATTTAATTACGCCTGCCATCTCATCAAGAACTATGCGAATCTACGATACATCGAGGACGAATCCAAAGTACACTATCTTATAATTTATCCAGGAGGCTTTCTCAGACTCGGAATATTGTTATAATAGTGCCTAAATTTTTATTTGAGAAATTCTCCTCTAAATCCATAATGCATTCTTCAGAACATTCTACTGGAGGAATCACTGAACCTCATTCTGAAGCAACTTCAGCTCAATATGTCTCCCGAACAGATGCAATCACTGTGGATTGAAGGAGGCGAAAAGGCTGTGAGTTTTAACCAACGATTTCCGATTCCGAATCTATCTGCTAGAGATATAGATAAGTGTTTGATTGACTTCTTCAGTCGTACACATCAATGTTCTTCGAAGAGACCTTTGTCAAGTGTCTACTCAATATGATCGTCAGTGGAAATATCAGCCAGATGATCAAGACTAGAGTTGTTCAGGTACAATCGAATTAATAACTAATCGATAATATCGTCTTGTAGGTCATGGTGGGAGGTCTCTCACTTCCTCCAAATCCTCAATCGGGCTCTCGATTTGCACCCATTCTCTTCAATGGTTTCGACGAGATCAAGTTAGTGCAGATAAATATTATTGGTTTTTCTATAACCTCGCCTCATAAATACTCAAGATAAGTGAAATCATTTACAGGGGTGCGAATGTCGTAGCCGCAATATTCCATGCAATCAGCTCTGCAATGCTGGTGAGTAAGAGAGATACTTGGTTTAAAAAATCCCAGAGTGCAGTGATAACGTAGCCCAAGATGGGAACAAAGCGTCGTTTCGAGTAACTATGAATAATCTTATCGTACTGATTCACTCAAGGGCACACTATAAATCTATAAAATCTATAAAAATATAAAAATGGAATAATCTCGACGACATTAAGACGGGCGAACCAACTCCTGCCGGTGCGGCCTTCCTTCGATCAGCCGTCGATCTTCTTCTTTTCATCGTAAACGAGCCCAATCTAATTGCTACATTGGCAGCATTCGCCAAGTAAGACTACGGGGGGTACTTGGCTATCTCAGAGATCAGAACAAACAAAATAGGACATAGCAAACTGTGCACATCTTCTTCATTACAGATCGAGTAATTCGACTCGACCCTTCCCACTCAATATTCTATTTTGTCCAACTTTCGAAAACGAAGAAAATATCATGGAAAAGGTGTGTTTTCAAATTTAGGAGTTTGAAGAAGCGACGTGGCTAATTAAAATACGTTTCAGCTTCTTATTATCTGTCGGAAGTTGATCGAAGACCCCGAATTTCAACAGATATGGGGACAGTGCCGAGAGCAGTTCAATAATCTCTCCATGTGTGGAAACTTTAAAATTGGTAAGAAAGTCTTTAATAGTAACTGTAATGTTTCAAAATGCATCAATTTTCAGCACCTCTTGCCACAGATCTTCTCGGTATGCTGGGATCCGAAGGACAGAACGATTTTGACACAACCATGAATTTTGCCAACAGTTTCTTACGATAGAATTATATTTTTCAAGTTATCCGGTAGATTGCAAGCTCATCGCATACCATAGAATATTGGAACACTGCTTGTTCCCTCTTGTAATAGTCTCATTCAATCCAGTGACTTGTCTGTAGCTTTTTGTTTAGATCTTTCTGTTGATACTCAAATAGTAATCGCATAATCTCACGAATTTTATCTGTTTATGCTTTCCTCTTGTATCTCATTCACTCGCTTTTTCGACGCAATAACGGGTCGAGTACTTCATTTTTATTCCTTAGAAATTATCAGATAAAAGTATGTTTTCTGCTTAGCTTCGTGACGAATCTTTATCAACATTTCATTCTCGCGAAACAGTGTTGTAGTCTAAGATGTTTCGTCGAGGGTAACACTAACAAAATGGGTTGGACTAGTTTCTCAATCGTTTCTACCCGTCTCGGGTCTATGAAGTACATGGAAGAGGTGCGAATCGTGGCCAACGGGGAAAGTTCTATTAGAGATCAAGGGAATGAATCACAACTAGACAATTGATAGGCCTAGAACAGGATGAAATACAAGTTCGGTACCTGACGGAATCGAATCACAAGGATGGACTAGTTCGAAATACGGGCTACTTCCATTTAGAATAACGATGAAATAGAATGAAAAGAAGGCTCACATTTCGAACACTAGACTGAAGTAGTTTTCGGGATTAGTACGTACTGGGATTACATAAAAGTCAGTGGAACAAGTGGGTCGGTAGGGACTGCAAAAGGAGTTACAGTAGAAGGATCTAATGGGTTACGGTAGTTATCGTTGCGGGAGTCTATTCTCTCTTCTTGCAATTCTCTTCTTGAGGAGGAGAAGGGACGACGAATGTCGAATAGACATCGATGGCCTTCGAACCAATGAATGCGTATGATTTAGCCACCAGAGGGACGAAGAGAGTCTGCAAATAAGGAAAATAAGGAATATGACCGACCGGACGCCCTAATATTCTTATGAAATCATTGTTACAGTAACCAAATCGTCACGTTCTAGAGCGTCTAAGCATCGCATTTGTGAATACTGTAGATGTAGGTTGCAGAAAGCTAATCGATATCGCAACGTACCTGGTGCACGCAGGCGAAGAGATGGTAGAGTCGAGTTCCGAATGGATCCGAGACAGCCGGGCACAGGATATTATTCAAGTTCACATTCGAGTACTATAACATTGATTATTATCTCTACCGTATGATCTCGTATCACTAACCAAGGCAAGAACAGTTAGAGGGCCGAAATGGTAGATTACAATGAGGAGGAGGGAAACGGCCGGCCACGCCATATCGTTCCATTGCTCGGGTTGGAAGGCTCCTGAAAGGAATAATTGATTACCGTAATCTACTTACTTCGTTACAGTAATCGATGGATACCGTAACCCACTGACCTTTGATATACATTAGGTAGAGAGGGACGACGATGATGAACACGTGTTGGAGATAGTAGATCAGCACTTCTCCGGGCAGCTGAAACCCGATATTCGAAAAAAAATCAATAATCGATTCCGTACCAATCGAGTGTTGAGAATGGGGAAGATGAGGGCAAGGATGGCTCCAGGCATAATGTACATCTGGAGTCGGAAGAGGAGACACGTCAGGGGCTGAAAAATTACAGTATCGATTTTTAAAGGTCATAATCCGGAATAATCGATTGACTCGCCTGTTCACTGTCCATTGAGAGCAGTGCCAATTGGATCACCGTCGCCACATGGCATGGATTGAGGAGGAAGATGCCAGTTCTGCGAGAGCTTATGGTTAGTGAGACATTTAGGTTTTCTTTAATTCGAATTGCGAAAAAAAACTCACTTGGAGATCATTTTGAAAGCCAACTCTGCTCCGAAGACCAAAGAGTAAAGCGTGAGCACCCAGTAGCGAGAGACCTGACAAAGATCAAAGATCAAACTACGAAATTCGCGCAGAGATCAAAGATATTTTGCATCGTCATAATCACTTCAGTCCATACCTTGAGTGGCCTCTCATTGTACTCTATCGACAACTGTGGCAGCAATCTCCACACGAGGACACATGCTGTGGGAACGAAGAACGACGATTCCACCAGTCGTTGCCAGTATGGAATGAACTGCAATTAAAATAATCAATACTCTCTAAATAACTATTCCATGCTTCCCTCCTACGCTATCTTTGCGGGAAAGACTTTTGATTCTTCGCTATTGATATATCGGTAGCTTACAAGTAAATCCCCTTACCGATCTACATTCCGGTCCTCCATTTCCCGGAATTGAATAGTTGACTCCTCCCACTGCCAAGTCCCACGCCCAATCGTGTTGCGAATCCGACATCGTTACTGTTGATGCTGCCATCTATCGCATCTGGAGAGAGGATAATCGATTAGTTAAGAGTACGGTAGATACATAACATGAATACGTGAAAAACGGAGAGTTGTGCACGTTTTTGCCCGCTCATCTACCTCGGAACAGCTCGAAATGAAGGTAATGAGTGGAATGAGTGGGAAATGGTAGGCAGAAAATGAAAGAGGTTGAGGGCCAGGTGAAAATGTAATGAGATATGTTTCAAGAGGGGGCAAGAAAACGATTGGGTACAAGAAGAATCCGTCAAAGAACGAAGGGAATGCAATCAGTGATGAGAAGGAGGAGGAAAGAGGCGTCACAAGTAACGAGATTTAGAGATGAACGTCAGAGCACAACAATGAGAGCCAAATTCCGGGAATGGACGACTCCGAAATGTCTGGGGGCCAAAAAAACAAAAGCTAAAGGACGATTCATCACTCATGGAAGAGAAAGAGCGGCGTTCTGTGAAAGTAAACAAGTTATTCGGATTATGGAGTTGGAAAGGCAAGGATCATCTGAATGGGGGCTTAGGCGCCAAAGCATTTCCGCTTCTACTTTTTACATATCGAACTCCTTTGAAGTTGAAAGATGCTTCAAAATAGGCCCCAGAGACTCATTATCGAATAACCTATTCATTTCTCGGGCGTTCTATTCATACTGGGGTAACGTCCCAACGAAAAAGGCAGAAATCGTTTGCCATGTACGAAGAAACATCGTATGCATACTTCTCGTTTTATGCACTATTTCCCCTCTATTTCTCTTTCTAGGAAAGATGAAGGATCATTGCAACACGGCAAAGATAGAGAAAATATGTATTGGCGCTGGTAAAATACACAAGATTTTTGAAGAGTATCTTCAAGGAAAGAAGGAAGGAGCCGTATAAAGTGTGAATATCGATATCGAAGGGAGTAGTCTTCTTCTTCTTGGTGTGAATCTCGTGCTGTGCAATTAGCTTCCATTTCTTTCTCTGGGAGGAATCGCCTTTCTCCATTGCCCATTCTCACTCGTCAGTTTGACACAGCGAGAGAGCATGCAAAACTGAGAGAATCAGACATTTTGTGCCCCCTGAGAAGACTAGAAATACAGCTCTCCATGGTGACTCGTACGTCACGGAACCCGATGAGAACTAACGGAAAGTGAGAGATCGAGAGAGGACTTCTGATACTCCCTTCCCAATTCTGAGAGGGAAGTAGAGAGGAGAAGAGAAGGAGAAGAGGGCTGGATAGTGGACTAAATGAGAGGGGGAAATGTGGCATTTCTTCCATTAGCCGCATAATGGGGTGTTAATTAGGAAGAAAAGGCCGGGATGCAAATTAATTTTGAATGCATCTTCAATGAGTTGCAAGGAAGCAAATGAGATGCAGTCGCATCAATTATCAGTAGAGTTGTCAGTATATATATTCGCCTCTTCGTTCCATGTGCTCTATCGTTACTTTGACTCGAGAGACGGTATCTACGAGAAATGAGGATAGGGAATCTTCATCCCGACAGCCCTAATTATAATGGCGTCATTGATCGATATCCCATTTGACTGCAGACTAGAGAGACTTTGGATGGATGAAAGAGGAAGAAGGAATAAAGAGAAGTAGCGGGAATTGGAAGGAAAGGGGGCAGAGTAGAAACACGAAAATGGAAGTAGAAAGAGAAATGGGAGGAAATACTTCTTAGAAGCAAAGAGAAAGATAATTGAGAGCGAGAAACGTTTCCTGAGCAACGGAGGAAACTCTCTACTCAGGGAAACTACAATTTCATCTCCCTAGTTGTCAGATTTGGTGAGCATAACTAAAGTATTGGAAGGAAAGGTCAAATATTTAATAATAAAATATTGATGATCCCGCGCACCTGAAACGGGTGCGTTTAAATACTCGGTAAAATGAATGGGCGTGGTCTGTAGTTCGAATTTTCCATAATCCTGCACATTTGGGTGCTCAAAAATGAGTGCCCGCACGATTTTCGATCGTCCGATTCGGCGTGCTTATCAGTAATTTCGTCCTGAGTGAGATGAGAAGGTTATCGTCTCTTCTCTTCTCTTTATCTTTCGTCAATCAGAGAAACGAGAGAATCGCTTACTGAGAGAGACGAGGGATTCATCAGATCTCGATTACTCGGTGAAGTACCCTCACTGATAGGGGGTTCATCTCTCCATTTCACATGCTCCCTAGCAAGTCAGAGAGGGTGAGAAAGTTGAGAATTCACAGAAGCGAACTATTGCTCCTGAGAGAAGTGATGAGATTAGAGAAGGAAAAGATGATGAGTATTGAGGAGTGACCATGCAGATGCTAGCTATAAACCGTAGTTCGGCAGTAAATGACTCTGATCGGAATTCAGAATAATCCAAAGTCCGCGATGAAAAATGATCAAATGTGCGTATGGTCACGCAGCGATCTGAGGTCCAATTGTTCAAGGATAATTTTTAAAGTAGTAAAATATGATCAGCATCACTAGTCAAATCAAAAACATTTCCATAGGGTAAGTCAACAACTAAGCTCTCTTCTTTAGTCGCTCAACGAAAATAAAGTAGACACAGAGTCGAAAGCGAACAACAAGAATGGTCATTCAGTGACTGACTCTCTCCATTTTCCCTTATCTCTCGTACTCTCTCACCGACGAGATAGCGTGTGAAATGAAGAGAGTCGCCCATCAAGCACCCGAACACAGATAGCAAGACGCCAGTAACGGAATAGCAGAGACTTTGATGATGATGGTGACTGATTCTCTTCTCTCTCGCTTTGTCTGATTGGTAAGACACGAAAGGGTCCAAGGCGATTCGCTCAAAGATATGCAGGCAGTGGTGTATGCTCGCGTGCAGTGTCAAATCACAGAAATTTTTCACTTCTTTTCGCTGCACCCCGGCTACACCACTCGAGTTTTGTCAGTTTTGCGAGGTAGCGCATTATTATATTTCACGGTTACCCTAGTTAAATCGGTAGATTTTATCGTGTTGTGTCCCATTCAAGAAAGATTCGAAAGCTGGGAAGCCAATTCGCGGATAATATGTGGACATCTGATTTTACATTGAAATCCACTTGGCATGGTGCCAAAGCCATTCCAAAAGTGCTCCCACGCCGAAAAGATACCGTATCAAGCCGTCACAGCGTGACAAAACGACTCGCCCTTCTGTTCTATCGGACCTTTCCGTGAAGAGATCGAGTGAATAGGGGAATATGTCCCCTACACAATCCTAATCATCGAACAATTAGCTCTAGAATAATGAACATACGTCCAGAGTTCGATAAATGAGCAGCTGTTGAGTTTGAAGAGGAAGAAAGACTCAAAAGAGGGAAGTGATCAGATAACCCATGATCAGGGCAGAAATAATGGAAGAAATTGTGAAATGAACGTAGTTCTCTTGTTGAACAAAGAATTGCGATAAAAAACAGGGAAGAGTCTGAGAGGAAGAAGAGACTGACAGTTGGGAGAAGATTTCTCTCACGGTCTCTCTCACGAGTGAGAAGAGGGCAATGTTCACGCTCTCTCCATATCACACACTCTCTCGCTTTGTCTGTCCGATGAGCGAATAGGCGAAAATGAGGAGAGTGGGAGAATCTCTAGGGAAGTGAAGGAAGAAGAGGACAGTCGGGAACTCGATACTTCAGCTAGAAAAAATGAGAGATCAGAAATGTGCGAAATGAGACAAGGATCCAAAGAAAATCTGGCAATGGCAGGTTCTCGCGGATAGTGTTGGAGCGGAGTGGGAATAATAAGCTGCCCGCCTCCCGTCTAGACAAGTCTTAGGACCAGATATGTCAGAAGGAATGCGCGTCGTAGAGAGATGAGAGACAAGGGCCATTCAAAATTCCGACAAGCCGACTTCCCTATCCTTCCCAATCAGACAACTCAACTACGATAGGAATGGAACTGCATCACAGCTGATGGAGACGATGTAGTAAGACTAGATGAGTGAGGGGAGACAGAATACTACTTCTCTCTCCCCCCCCCCCTCTCCTCCCCTTCCTTCCGTTCCCTCTCCCCCGCCCTCTCTCCCCGTCTCGCTGCATCGATTCCATGCAAGACGGCGCGACAGCTCGATGAGAGGGCGGGAGGAGAGGGGAGAGGGCAGAGGGGCGAGAGGGAGGAGGAGGGAAGGACTTTGACCTACCCCCAGCCTAATTCTTCATACTCCTTCAGAAGTCAGAGTAAAGGAAGATCATGCGGAATCAACAGACGAATTCTTCAACCCGACAGCCGTACTGGAGATGATACACAACAAGGTAGAGCCTAACCGATGTGTGAGGCCTAGTGATCTAGTGGAGCAGTAAGGCTGTAGTGAATGAATGCATCAACAACAACCTTTCTGCTTCATCATTCCCTTCCCTTTCCTAAGATGACGAATGCCACAATAATGAACGATGACGATAGATGATGTGCCCTACCGTTCTGCACGTAGTTTGCACCTACCGTACCCCAATCATACCTGAAGAAGCGTAGATTATACCGAATGTGCCTTGAGACGCTACCGTATTCCCGACAGTATCACATTTTAATCCGAATCAGCGAGATCATACTGTACTTTACAATGATTGCCTAAGCGCAGAACAGATATGTAAGTGACTGCAATCTGCCACATGAAAAAAGTTGTCACACCGAACCTAACAACTTGGCAGCATAACTTAGTCCGCAGGCGTAATCAAATCAACAGGTAAAGTGAGAGTGACAGAAGTAGTAATGGGAAAGAGAGGGGAAGTGCTAGCAAAAGGTGTGGTGAAAGAGGAACTCCTCTTCTTTTTTTTTCGAAATGATCTATCGATAACATACGAAAATTAGTGAACACGTATAATAAAGAGTACGTTCAATCATCGCCAGTTAGGAAGTGGAACCTGATCTATCGAGAGATTGCGTCATCATTAGGTAAACTGAAGGAGCAGATTCATAATGAGGGTCAAAGTCCAAATTGAACAACTTGCGCAAGCATCTGCAAGCATCTATCGCAATGAACTGTAATATAAAAACAATGCAGTACCATTACATCATCAATAGGCAACAATCCAAAAAAGTGGAGTGATACACGTCATCTGCAGACGACGTTTACTGATCCCACAAGACGGAAGCTAGTGGTCTCAACTGCAAACAGATGCACTGTTGAAAGAGGGACGAGAGAGAGAGAAGGATAGAGTATGGAACTGAGAGAGGGAGAGAATGCAGAGAACATAGAGAAAATAGAGAATAGTAGAGAAATGTTCAATGATTACTCAGCAATGCAACCGAACCTTTACTTTATCTTTTATCAACAGTTATTATCACAATCTTATTACGAATTATTTTTTTAGAAGACTAGTTCTGAACATGGAATGGCTTACATAAATAGGGGTGTGAAGGGGATATCATTCTTAGAGAGGCCAGAAAATCTACTCGAGAAAGGGGATAAGGGATGGGTCAGAGATCAAAGATCAGATGAAAGCGGGAGATGCGAATGAGTACTGTACCCTCTCGACAGCGGGAGCAAATTCGAGCCAATCCGATGGTGTATTGGGAAGAAGGCCCATAGTGTGCACCTGCAAAGAGAAATGTTTATTCTATTGTTTTCAACAACTTGTATCTGTCAGGGAAATCTGGTTTACACGGATTAGTTGAATATTAATATCCCAGATATATATGTTCATACTGCATTGCCAATATATGTTTTCAGATACGATATTCCGTATCGTTATAGACCAACAACACACTGACTTCCCATTCTACTGTAGCGATGGTGTTCACTAGTGCTTTCTCTTAATTTCTCGCGTGTTCACTGGACCAGACAAGAGAGATCAAGTGGAGTTGAGATCCTTCTGACTAATTTCCGACTCCAATCATGGAACACACTAACTGAGGGGCAACGAACAACATCTTAGATTAGTGACTAGTCAGGGGAGAGGGAGTGAAGGTGTGGAAGAGGGAATCACGAGAAGATCGGTAAGGATCACTTGTGAGAGGGAGAGGGAAGAGGGAAGAGAGAGGGTAGTCAGAAGGTAGAAGGGGATAGAGGTCATAACAATCATTGCCAATTTGAATGGATTGATTCGATTGAGTGATTCACTGGTAAAACAACGGGGACGAATCACTCTATTTCGACCAGTGATCAATGGTCGAATGTGAACAACTTGTAGGAGGGGAAAAAATCTCATAGATTTTTTTAGAATGTGTAATTTCGAATGCCAGAAGAAACATGAGCCATTTTAGTAGAGA
This sequence comes from Pristionchus arcanus, assembly GCA_900490705.1. Classification (NCBI taxonomy): domain Eukaryota; kingdom Metazoa; phylum Nematoda; class Chromadorea; order Rhabditida; family Neodiplogasteridae; genus Pristionchus; species Pristionchus arcanus. The sequence continues at coordinate 69,597 of LS486699.1, forward strand.
AAACCCGTTGGTTAAGGAACCGAATGTTTAAAAAAGTTTCCTACGAGTTGGAGTTTTGGTTTATTTTCCATGATTCTTCCTCGAAATGCATTTCATTCCAAACTAAGTAACCAAAAACAATTCAAATTATTTAAATAATTTTATTTTAATTTTTGAAATAATACCAACCTTGTAGATCGCGAGTCCGATGGCTCCGAGATTTCCGAGTACGAATACGATCTTGTTGAGCAGAAGATTGCCCGTTTCCTCACTCTGAGAATAAACTATTTTTATTATTACAATAACCAAATATATTGCCGAATTCTAGTATGGGTTCGAAAATGCAACGGTGATTCATTTATAAATCCCGGTGAATCTCAGTTTCACCCTCATCCTTTTCTCACCTCGAGTGTCTGGAAGGTGGCATTGACAGTGAAGAGTGCCTTCATCGGTCGCCATACCATCATCGCCACCATCATCATAGGGAAGATCGACACCTGAGTAAAAGAAATTTGCATTAATATTATATTTATACCTTAATTGTAAGAATAAAATTGTTGCTTGAAAAAAATTTGTTTTACTTTTCCTTATCGTTGTAAACGCTTTCATTAAAACCATGAACATTTCGATTTTTTCGTTTGGTTCGATACAGCGATTTGTATCTACAGCTTCTCTTGAGACATATTTACTGTACAATTAGTTTCTTTATAATATAATAATGCCAATTTCCTCACCGTTCTTCCTGCCATATACATCATGAATGCATTCATGGGCAATGACTTGGCAGGGGCCATGGCCACATCCCATGCCCGCTTCTTCGCCAGATGCGCCTGCTGATCCGCTTGCGTCTCCGCGTCCGCCTGATTAGCGTGAGGATTAGGTGACGCGTCACTCGCGGACGAGTCCAACTATGGTTCACTTTAAGGAAACCGATGGGATTACAATTCTATTTGGAAATTACAAAGCATCTTCAATGAATATGCTTCATGGAGAATGTTCATTCATTTCACTTTCTCTCTAACACCATCTTATTGGAATTGGGGTATAAATATATTCCACGAAAAGAACCACATAACCAACTCATCTACGTTTGAGCCAAAATAGAAAATATAAGAAACCTGTTGGTGAGCGACATGGACATTGATGGAGAATCCGGGTGGATTGTATCCCGTCTCTGTCGCGTGAGAAGGACGAGTTGCGCCCTGATCGAGACGCCAATCGGATAGGGACGGCATCTATAACCAATCTTGTTAGAAAAATTAAATTTTGGCCAACATTATAATAAAATCGGCAGTAACAAATGGACGTTTTTCATATAATGAAAGTAAATTCTATAGAGGTTAGGAATGGCTTGATGAGAGTAAGAATAGTTTCATGTAGGCGTTTGAAGAATTATATCAATAATGATTATTATTGAATAATCAGAGAAAGTAAGGGGATTCAATTTAGGCCCAGATATAAAATCTGAGGAGTATTATCCTGAACTGTCTACACCTACTTGAAAGAGTGAGACGATATGCTAAAAAAATCAGATTTCTGTGTTGCGTTCAGTTGTTCGTTTCGACATTTAGGAAATGATTACATAAACTCAGGAAAGAGAATATAGAGATATATCATACACGGTTGAGAACCGGTGATGGCTACAATGCCATTGCAAATTCAGGGAAACACTTTATAACCGGGCTTCTGGGATACAATAGGATACAGACAAGCTTGTTAGATCGATGGATTGATACCAGTCAAACTAAATTACGCGAGCAAAATAAGTTACGAGCAGCAGTTAATTTACAGATTGGGCAGTGGAAAAAAAAGGAAAAGGTGCGAATGAGAGGGTATTAACAATCAGTATAGTTGCATCATGATACTTGGTTGTTGATAATTAAACTAAAGCAGAAACGAAATACGAGGTAGAAATAACAGATTGGACAGATTGAGATGTTCTACTTTCGGTCAGACAGTGATAGATAGCTTGTGAGATGGCGGAATTCAGAGGGTCGGCTCTCCGAAATTGTCCAATTCAGGAGCTTTCGATGCGAAACTGATGGAATAGTGCTCATTCAACTGACGAAGAAGTTCCATTTCATCCAGACATTCGATACGAAGTACTCTGAATGAGGATAATTGATATAAACACTGATAAAAACCATTACAACGATTATTGAATTTATAAGCTTTCCAGAGGAAAATGACTAAAGAAATGGCTCACTTATTCCTCTCCTCTGCAGGTAGTTTCTTGTGAAAGACCGAGTTCATATCGTCGATAGTACCATGCGTGAAACCTGATTCCACCAGTCTGCAAGAATCGATTTGATATGCTCCAACCAATACGTGTTACTGTACCTCTTCTTCTGTAATTCGATGCTGTGACATGCTTCGATTCCAGGCAGTCTTAGTCCTCTTTTCTCCAGATTATCAGCCATTACTCGACCGAAATCGTCGTTCACGTTTGTCTTCAAGATTTACGTATATAATTAAGATAAAACTTAAAGATTCACGTATATTTCCCACGGACTTTAATCAGTTATGAACAAATTTCTCACTTTTCCAACCACTAGATACTCTTTTATAATGTATTTGCAAATTAAAACTCACCTGTTCATACGAGACAAGGGCGAGGTTCTTGAATTCCTTAGTGAGATGGGAGAGCAATTCTTCACTTTGAGAGACAGACATATAGATGAGAACGCATCTGCAGAAGAATTCGTAATTATTTACTCAGAAAAATGATGACTTCCGGTTTAATACAAATGCGAAAGAAGTGAGTGAGGAAAAGCGACCACTATACGAAGTGATCAGGTATCTTTGTTTCATTTTTTTTTAAACGCTCACTCAGCGATAATGAGTGTGGGTGCATTCCAGTCGACATTAGCCTCTTCCAGTTTGGATTTGAGCTCTGCCCATTGACGAAGATCCGCTCCCACCTTGAAGATTTAGATTAATCAGGCATCACAATTTGGCAGCATATCAGTGTGCTGACTCTCATATTTGACCACTATACTTTGCCTAACCACACGGAAAATCAAAAGCTGACAAACCAAGTGATAATCGCCCGCGTGCAGATCAGTATGCTGATTCTCTTGGGCTGAAAAATAATGCTTAGCAGAATGTCGAAAAAAAAATAAATATGAATATATATATAAATTCACAAACCATCTTCTCTGAATAGTCCGCTGAGTGCACTAGAGTTCGTTCGTCTGATCACTCGCAATTTCTTCGCTGTTACCGATGAGAAATCGACCTCGATGTAGCGAGAAAACTTCTTGCCCTCAGACTAAATCACGACAATAAATCAATGATTTAATTTCAAAAATGACCTTTATTCTCCAGAAGAGAGTATCGAATCCTGATCCGATTGAGACTATCTGAGCTTTTTCTCCAGCTTTAGCGAGGAAGAGATCGACGTAGTGGCGGATAATCGTGATGCGAGCCCCTACAAAAGTTATTTATAAAACACAATACAAATAGAGTTGCAATATTTCCATTTAAAGAATCTTTTCGATGTACGTCGCCAAAAGTATGATAATGACTAACAGTATCCAAGGGAGATTTCGGGATCTCTGTGCACTCCTCGTCCATCTTCACTGCTCATTGAGACAAATCGCGCGAGGAATTCATCCTTCCAATAACCGAGCTGGAATTCGATCGATGGATGGAGATTATCGGGAGATTTACATGCCAAACAAGGTGTAGGCGAGTTCAGTAGTAGTATCACGATCGTTATACCTTGACAGCGGCGAGTTTGGACTGACTCGCGTCGTCGTTCGTCTTCTGTACAGAATAATCGTCGTTGACGGAAGAAGAACGCCTTCGAGCCTTCACCGACTCAGACAGAATTGCCTCAGTTTCCATTGCGAGGACTGAAAACAGATATTACCATCTTGTAGTAGGTGTCAATGAGAGCAATTACGATCGTAAAAACGGCCAAGAATAAAACAAAGAAAAACAGAAATACACGGTGAAAATATCAACCGAACAACAACGATCACAGTGAGACGCGACCTCCCCTCAACCAACAGTAATCGTATTCGGGCGACGTTTTCAGAGCCGGTGAATCAAGTATTAAATTCTGGATTCACAGTGTGTTGAGAAATTTTTTAAAAAAACCCCAGTTTTTGCAATACAATCGTTTAGTATCGCATTGATTAACATGATCCTACTTAAACAATGATAGTATAACATTTTTAAAGAATAATGCACGTAATTCAAATTAGGGACCGTCATCCGGAAAATAAATTTTTGAAAACCGGAATAAAGACGTTGATCGGTGTGTTTAAGTGGTGTCTTTTCCCAACGCGGCAATTCAAATTTTGTGGGCAAATTTTACTTTTCTCGCGATTATCGATTAATTTAGATTCCCGTTCTCCAAATTTGTGCTTAACTAATAGAAAACATATCACATGTTCATCCATTAGCGTCTCGTTCAAAACGTTATTATGGACTTTTTGTAATCGATGCCATTCTGAAACGAAGTTTTTCGCAAAAACCTGTTTTTCGACAGCCATTTCCGTAAATGTCGATGCCGTCTTCCATATTTTTGTGTAATCCCATAAGGAGCGCGGTATGTATCGTGTGACCGCGTTTCGACTGATTTGTTATTACGGGTTTTTAGCTAGACATGTTTGAAGCTCGCGTTTTCCCGTGACCACGTTAAGGTCGTTTCCATTGCGTTAGTCTTTGCTTTCCGACTATCTAAATTTTTGTCCTTGTATTTATTATGCTAACCATTACTAAGTGAGTAGCTGATAGAAATTTTTAATATTTTCCCGTTGTTCTATAAAAGTTACGGATGTCTGAATCAAGTGAAGTTTGAGAAACCTATGTTTTTCGCAGCCATTTTCGTAGATTCGATTCCCGTTTCTCAAGTTCTATTGGAGTATTATGAGGTGGATGGTATACTAGTTCTGCCAAGTTTTGGTTTGATTTGTTACTATGGGATTTTTGCTAGACTTCCTCGAAGTTTGGGCTGTCCCTTGACCAGTCCTAGTTTATTTCCGTTTCTCCTTGTCTTAGCTGTACGACCGAAAATATTTTTATCTTTATCTTTATAATGTTAACCATTACTAAAGGAATCACTTCCAGAAATAGCTAGTAATTTTCCACTGTCCTTTGTAAATTATGGTTGATAGAAGAGGGTTGCTATACGGTAGAAATGAACATACTTCTTATATTGTGTTTTACTAGAGTCCCCTTCCATGATTTGATGTGGAATCGATAGAAAATGTATTAATCATTGTAGCCCTTTCGATTCGTTCGGTTTGTTCTTTATCGAATGTAACTATTCATTTTTTACCGTAACCATGTACTGTAAAATTTATGTTTCGTGGTCCCTATACTCTAGTCACTGCACACATTTCTTAAGTTCCTGCAGATATCTCAAATGAATGATAGTATACGTATGTTCTGTAAATTTGGGCAGTCTCGTGATAAGCATAATTCTGCAATATTCGTTTGAAGTTCGTGTATTCGCAAGAATAGACTTCAGTATGTTCATGTAAAATTCTCAGGCTTAATTGACTTCGAATATTTTTTTTGTGTTATGTATATTATTCCTCATTGCTTAATAGATTTTTTCTAAAGAAATCCTGTGATCTCATTTTGTTTCGATTTTTTTATGACTGGTCTAATTATTAAGGTCAAACTTATCTTTCCTTTTCGAGTTTGTTAAGGATATAATATTCGATACCTTGTGTTCTTGCTACTTCATATAAAGACCCATATTATTTGTTAATAATTTTATGTGTCTCACCCTCGATTGTACCCGCGAAAAATATTTGAGATAGTAGTGAATGTGACTTCTCTTTTTTCATTCGTGGTAAATTCTAATCAGCTCAAAAATATGCTGAATAATGTGTACGAATTCGCAATATTTTAAGTAATAGTTCATAGAAGAAAAATATTGCCCAATGTGATTTTCATCGTCGTTTTGTGATATTAGGAGTTTCCTTGATAAAAATCAATTTTTGTTCGATTTCTGTTGTACCGAGCACTTTCATCTTTCAAGTGAAGTAAGATAGTACAGAGAGCATTGGAATAGCATAAATAGCACGGCCAAGTTCAAATGATTCATGGAAGGGGATTACGGTATGTATTAATCATCGTAATTTCGGGCGAACTTGGAATGTGTGGCTAAAGCAAATGCTCAATTTCTTTAATGTTCACGATTCCTGAGATTATAGTGAAGAAAAAATAATTTAAACGCTGCTTTCAAAAAAATATATAATGACGTAGCAAAAAATAGATGACACGAGGAATCACGAACGCGACGCGCACAACCACGCGTTGCGTGCATCAACGCTCTCTTGTGGGCGGAGCTTTCGAATGTACCCTTGTTTTGCAATAACTTTCCACTAAAGTGGTAATTCTAGATATTATTTCAGAGTCCAGCACCGCATACGACTCTATTACAATGAAAACCAAACCGATTAAAAAATACTACAGTTTTCGATGACGGTCCCTAAATTCAAATGTTTAAAAAGGCAGTTGTTGATGTCCTTCCTCGATTTAATCAGATATACGGTATATTTTAAGATTCTTTGTACTGCTGTGACATTTTTCTACAAACTTTCGACCGTTCTTTGTATATTTTTCGCGTTTTCATCTATCGCCATCCTTCAAAATATGCTTAAATCGTCTCCTCAGCCATGTCTCAAGAGGAGGAGATCGTGGCTTCTATCAAATCCCATCTCAGCGGTCTCAAATACAAGCTCGAAGTGAGTCATCTTTTCTATGTATCTTTTAAGGACAGTTTTTAGACATGTTTTAATATTTAATGCAGAATCAAATATCGTTAATTCCTTCTGAAAAATATTCATTTTAGCGACAAGAAGCTCTCGAGAATCTAACGACGTTCGAAATGCCGTTTGATCGGCTGCGTTCCACCAGGGTACTTGTAGAGATACAATATTATATAGAAAACAAATCCCGACAACTTACGTGCATCATATATCTCTCCCCGCGTGTAGGGGCACAGTCTAATAGAGAAGCTTGATTGTCAACAAGTATTGTTCGAAAATCGTACGAATTTTATTATTAATACAGGTTGTGAATATTAAAATAAGTATTGCAGGCCGGTATTAAGATCAGGGAATGCATGAAATCGTCTCGATTTGGGCATACAGCGAGAGAACTACAGAATAAGTGGATTGCTACTGCTGAACGAGAACTGAAAGCGCGCTGGAATGAGGTTTATTCTTTTTTTAAAATTCTTTTTAATGAAATCTTTGTACGTGTAAATAAAATACACGCAAGTTTCACTATGGCTCTTATCCTATTTTATTTACAGTTGAAACATGACTTCCTGACGAAGGATCAGTTAAAGCAACTAGAGCGGGCCCAGAATCGATGGAATATAAGTTAGTTTCACTTTCACTTTACGTATTTTTTCTGTATATTATATATTTGCAAATTTTTGTGTTTGAAATACAATGCATAATTCCAGAGCACGGGTTAGTTGACCCTTCTGCGATTGCGAAAAAAGCTCCTCCAACCCGTACGGAGAATCCATACCAGAAAGTATATCAGCGTAAGTTCAATCACATTTTCCATGGGGTGCACTTATTTATATCTGTAAATTCATTATTTTCTGGCTATTCAGGCATCGTTCACCAACTAAGTTTATATCAATCATAAGCCTATGGTGATTATCGATTGACAGGTCACTACACTGCTCCTGCTCCATTAGCTATTCCTTCATCATCTTCATCCACTCCTCTTCCTTCTCCATATGGAGCTGCCTCCACTGCCTTCGATCCCGATTCCAACTTCGTCGCCTACAACTACTCAACGGTAGGGAAATAAACAAATGTTTTAGATATAATTCATTTGACTAGTTGGAAGTGATCGATATGGGTATGGTCACATCAAATTTTTCGGGACTCAGCAATGATTTTAAATTGGTCATGTATTCAAGAAAAATGTGATGCTGTTACAAATATGTAGTGAAAACCGTGTATGATAAGTTTTCTTTTCTTCGGACCACTGAATTTGTTTGTTAAAAATTCTCCCATATGTGCTCCATGACGAATTTTATTTTCAATGCGGATATATAGAAAAGTAATTTGTTTCAACTTACCTGCATTTGTCAATGCTGTTAAGTTGGTCGCAATAGTTGTTCTTTTTCGGTTCGTAGTGTGGTATGTCACACTTCGGCTAATTACAATTGTCATTCATTCTTCTCACAGATCTAAAAGTCTTTAATTTTAGTAAGCAACTGAATTTGTGTTATCTGTTTTCGTGATTTGGTCTAAGAGATCATGCTTGACATTGTGAATGGACTATAATCTGTAAATGGGATCAGTACTTCTTCTTCTTCTGAATACTTGTGTTGGATTGCTTCTCAAATTTCCACTTAAATCTATTTTCTTAACATTAAGATGTTATTAAAATCTTGATTTGTAAAATATGCCTTGAAAATGAGATAAACATTCCATGAAAATGAATTGATTATTGTTGAGGTATCGATAAAGCGACCGCGTGGCAGACCTCGCACTAATTTCACTGTCAAGGGAGAGGGCGGAAGGGTAAGCATTTTAAAATTTTATTTAAAAATTGTGTTTTTATTATTTTAAAGTTTGTCTAATATTCTCCTTTACAGAAACGCGGGCGACCTCCCACGAAAAAGCGATACTAATCGTTTCCATTCATTTCTTCACTAATACTAATCTCACCCTCCCTCCTCCATCTCCTCCTCTTGCTTATTGCTCGCTCTCGTCTCACTCTCATCCATCCAATCAATCTCATATCAATCGATCAATGCCTAATCATAACTAGCACAGTCTTATCATTCTAAGGGCACGGACAGGGCAAGATGACCATTCGTAGTTGGTCCATGATGGCCTACCGAACTACCGTATCTCACTCCTTCCTAAGGGGCTAGTGATGGGTGGGGATATGATAGGGGCTAAGTAGCACGTAGCCATTCACTGGCCCTCCCTTCTTCCATCTCGTCCCCCCTCCCTTTACTAGCCAGTCTCTCCGAACCCATTCACTGCTCTCTCTCTTCTCTTCCTCCACTCTCTCCTCCCATCCTTTGCCTCTCTCCCTCCTCTCCACCCTTCCCCCACTCTCTCCCGCCCTGCCGCTCTCTCTCTCTCATCGCTTCGATATCGATCGAGCACGAGGCCCAGGGAGCGTCTCTCTTCCTTTCACCTCCTCTCTCCCCTCCCCTCTCCTCCCCCCTCCCTTCCCCCTCTCCCTTCTCTTTGTGTGTATCGCACAGTGGACGTTGTCTATCGTCTCTCTCTCTCTCTATCACTCCCACCCTCTTTCCCATCCCGCTCCTCCCCTATCAAGGTGTACTATTATCGTTTCCTAGCTTATTTCCTCCATTTTCGACGCTACTTTAGCTCTATTTTGAACTAAGCGTGGTAGGACGCGATTTTAACGAGTCAAAATTTGGTTTAGTATCCCGATCACGCGTGTTTCATGCTACTATTGATGCTGAGGAGTATTTTGGACCCTGAAGAGTGTTTTCCCGTCTGAAACTGACAATTTGCCATGGGTTTTGTAGGGTTTGAGGTCAGAAATAATGTATGGGTGAGGGGATTGCACGGTTTGACCTTGTAAGGGGATGAGAGTGGAAGATGCCAGAAGAAGAGAGGAAGAAGGAGTATACCTACAGGGTATTATCGATCAGTTTTACTCGGGGGAAAGTTGGGGATCGCTTGGGGGGAATCATTGGTTGCGAAGTCCGGTCCGTGTCCTGGTTTCTCTTTCGTTTTCACTCCTGTGACCCCTTCTTTCTTCACGAACATATTCTCTTTCTTCCTTTACCATTCCAAGCCATTACTATTCCTTGTTATTTCATGCATCTTTACAATTTCGTGTCGTTTCCGAGTGTTTAATATTCTATCGCGTTGTTGTATATATTCGTTGCTTTATCCGTTGATTAATAATGAATAAACTGAATTGTAGGTGCTCGAGAGGACACTGAGCTCCTTTCCAAAGAGATCTCAGCAAGATAATTGGAGAGACTCTTCTCCACCCACTCATAATCAATCGATAAATGGAGGATAATCCGTGGAGGCACGGAGAGCAGCCGCCCATGGTAACAATTGACTTTTTTCTATAAGATGAATATAAATTAGCCGATTTTATTGGAAAAATAGTGACATTCTTAGTATACAATACACACACGCTCATAGCAGCCTTTCTATTTATGGATCATATATGTAGGGTACGCGAGTAGCCACAAATAAAGGAAATAAGAAGCCCCATACGTGCGATAGACGCAGGAAACATATCTAATTGCACTCTTCTCGGAAAGATGTAGTGAGGGCAATACGAGAAATATCATAGACAGACAAATCTGAAATACTTATTCCTGCTTGATTTATGTTAGCAGTGATGTGTGACAGATTTGAGCATTCGAAAAGGATGGGAAATTGTGAAACAGGTGATATTCGTCGTCGATGTTCACGCAATGCAAAATTCGATTAGATCGGTGACACTTTAGTAATCGTCGTCATCTTTGCAGGGCTGGCCAATGGGTGGTGGCGCGGGCGCACAACAGTGGGCACACCACTCGCCACAAGCAGGCGGACCCGGTCGAAGGGGCGGACAGAATCTGTGGGACGCCAATGCACTCGGTACGGTATCAACGATTTATCCAGTTAATGATTATCAGCTATTCTTGTATAAATGAACGTAATTTGCAGCTGACAACCTGGGCGAGCTGGGAATCAGTGGCGGCCCTCCTGGTGCAGGTGGCGCGCCGGCTTGGGCACCCGGAGGCCAACCTGGCGCCGGAGGAGAATTCCAGAACAAGACGATCTGGAGTGATCCCCATATGGGAGGCGCCCCCGAACACTCGATGCACCACGCACACATGCAATATCCACGTAAGTGGCGGGCCAGGAAGGGGAGGGAGGGTACGGTAGACAATCACGAACTGATTGACGATATTGCAGAGGGAGGCATGATGAATGGAATGATGGACCCGAATGCAGTTCCCGGAGCAGAATGGGGAATGAGAGGAGGAGAACAACCGATGTGGAGTGATCCCTTGAAGCAGGTGAGATTCATGATTCAGAGTTATTTTTGATTTGTCCTTTCTGCGACAAAAATATCATTACATTGTAGAAAATGTCATAAAATTGAAGAAAAAATATAAAAATTGTAGGAAGAAGGTTACTGGAAGCAGCAAGGAGGCCAGGGTGCACCACAGCAATGGGGAGGAGGAGGAGGACCACCCCGATGGCCTCCACAGATGGGAGGACCTCCCCATCATAGAGGAGCACCTGGAATGGTACCAAGTAAGGAATTGAATTGATTCTTTCTTAGTTTTATAATTGGATGCCAGCAAATTATGTTTATGTATTTTATTGATTATTGAATAAATTGCAGTCGCTGGAGGTGGATGGCCTGGCGGAGCCCCGAACGGTATGATGGGAGGTGGACACAAACCGCCAATGTGGGATAATGGAGGAGGTGGAGGAGGAGGTCATCGAATGGGTGGTGGTGGAGGAATGGGAGGACGAGGAGGAGGACATAGGTGAGAACTTGTTTTAATCACCACAACTCATTTATTGTAAATCTTGCTCTTTCTACACTCAATGTGGAAAAATATGAGCAAATTAGGAAAGAATTTTTAAAGTTGGTTGATTGCAGAGGCAACTACCCGCCCAGACACGGAGGCATGGATATGAGTGTGCCCCCACCCATGGATATGGTAAGGGATTGTTATTTTTTCTCTTTATTTTTTCTAAATTATCGATTACTCTTGTCCCACTTTTTTCTGTAAGTTCAAAAGTGTTCTTGAGACAGTAATGTCTCCGAAGTCATTAGGGAGTTATTACGAGAAAAGGGCCAGACATTCATTAGTGTGAGTGGCTGATTAATGCTTCACTCGTCTTCCTTTCCTAAAGAAATAATCCGATATAGTTCTGCACGCATACAGCGTGCATGTATATTTTATCTTCTAACAAGGGATCATCTTGATATACGATCTTCCTTATTGTTTATAGTAAATTTGATAGTCGCTCTGGAATTAATAGGAATCAAATTGTCGGCGAAATCATGTAAAAGGGTATATTTTAAGAACCAGCACAGCATATGTCACAGTATTTCAATAATAATTAATTTTAATATTATATATGATATTTGTGTCATCTCAGGGAATGATGCAACGGCCTCCACCGGGTGGTGGACACATGTGGAAGCCCGATGGTGGAATGGGAGGACCGAATGGAATGAGAGGAGGACACGGAGGATATGGTGGAGGAGGAGGAGGAGGGGGACAAGGACAGATGGGAGGAGGAGGAGGACCACCCATGGGCAATTTCATGGGAGGAGGAAAACAACAAGTGAGATATACTTAGAAACGTATTGTGAAACGCAACTTTAAATGACAATTTTTGTGCGATTTTATAAGCTTGGAAATAGTGTTAATCGATTATTTGAGATGTCTGACTCACTGCAGATGGGAGACCAATTCGTTGGCCAATTCGAAGATGAATCAAAGATGTTTATGGGCGGAAACGGAGGTGATTTTATTAATTAAATTTATATTTATTTTATTATTTTAATTAATTAAATGTAATAAGTAACCGGGTGATTTCAGGCGGCGGCCAACAATCGGACGACCTGATGTGGCACGATCCGAATGGAGAACTGAAGAAGTGGCAGAGAGATACGGGAGTGTCGGTGAGTTGAGAGGGAGAAGGGAAACATGAATGAACCTACTGGAAATGGACTTGTTTCGATGAAGAAAGGACAATTAGATTGGCTTCTTTTCCTACGCTAATTAGAGTAATTATTTCTATTCTGCAGGCCTGGGGAGATCCTGACAAGGCGGCACTGCGACCAATCCAGAATTGGCTCGTACCCGAGAATGAAGAGGAGGACCTTGAGGTGAGTGATCTTTGATCATTATTCCGTTTCTTACTTAGAAATGTGAGACTTCTGATTGGCTTTGTTATAAGTCGGCATCTCCTTTAGTGATTCCTCTAAAATAGCTTTTCGTCTTGAATGAAACTTGTAAGTGCATATGCACTTTAAAGAGTCGCCTCATTCACACTTCCCCAGGCCGAGGTTTGAATATTTGATGAGCTTGGTTGAAGCGTATACGTGCCATAGATTGAATTCCCACAAGTTTCAAAAAGGGCGCATTTAAGTTTCACTCGCAATGTTCAATAATGAATTCATTGCAGACTGCGCTCTCTCGTTGTCCGATTCCCGCGAAGAGAAACGAACCGATTGCACCCGTACCCGGAGCGGCAGCCCCTACTGGAGAGGAGAATGTGGTGCGAATTTATTTTTTAAAAAGATTAAACACAAAATTTGCCTTTTTTCTGTTGCAAATTTATACATCTGTCGTCTGAAAATTTAGAACATGCTTTCTCTAATTTAGGTTATTGCTGGTTACTTGAAGCGAGAAAGTAGCTACTCATATTGATTGTCAACATAATTCCTCTTGAGCAGCCAACCCCATCGACGTCTCTTCCCTACAATCCCCGCCTCCCTCCCATTCCCTCTGGAAAGCGAACGATCGTTGTGACAGGATGGGGAGATCTTCCCGATAATGACCCCAACAATCCGAATAAACTCGGTGAGTATGGGGAAAGATAGACGAATGAAATTGGAAAAATGCTTTTTGTTGTTGTTGATTCTTGGTTCTTGATGCTGCGTAAAAAAACAGAACAAAAGACGACCTAAAATGAGCAGTGTTAAACCGTTCAAGCATCTGATTGAGAGTTTTTTTAAATGTGGTCAATTCGTGAATTACAGACGCAGTTGGCGAGAAGTGGGGAGAGCCGGGAGCATCGGACACGCCCTGGTATCTCCCATCGAATGCAGGTACGCCATTCGGAGGAGCGGGAGCTGAAGGAGGTACGGTATCTGGATACGGTAGTATCGATTGGTTATCGATCAAAGATATCAATACGAGCTCATTTACAGTATCCCGAATGCTTGGCGGAGGCGCGCAAAACACGGAGCACATTGCGGATCAATTGAGGGTCGCCGTGGAGAAGGTACGGTAGGGGGGCGGTAGGATTGAGGATCTATAAATTCTATACATTTTGATTTTTAATTTAAACTTGAATAAATATTATGTATTCTGCAGGGTTACCTCGACATGGCGGTTCTCACTCAACAGCATCTCCCTCCTGCAGTACTCGCACAGATGAACAGTATGTTCATTCCTTTTTATTTATTTTTTGGATTTACAAGTTTATCGTCCATCAATTGCAGTACTAATTTCTGAATATACGCTAACGTTGCCGTCGCGCCTCGGGCGTAGATAAATTATTATAACGTTGAACAGCAAAACTCCACTTTGTGATCCTCATACAAAGTTTTTTTGGAACTTCTTCGATTTTTGGCCCAGGCAACAACCGCTCTGAATGTGGGGAGGGTGAGGAATGAGAATGGTAGGGAGGGAATACTCTGCGAAAAAGGGCTGGGCCAAAAACCGAAGAAGTGCCGTTTTTTTGAGTTATGATAGTTAAAGTACTAATGGTTTCTGAAAATGGAGAAACCGTCGCGAATGAAACATTAGAGTGCTCAAATGTTGAATTGCAGGTATGCTGGCGAAGATTCCGGCTCTCGAAGCGGCAGAGCAAGATCTGGAGCAATATCTCGAGAATGGTCGACCACCCGGAGAGGTCGATGATGCCAATCCCCCATCGTGGATGACTGAAGTCCAGAAGGTACGGTTGTGGGGAGGGGTAAGGTGGTGAACGAACCCAATGCAATGGAGCTGGATAGCACCATAGTGTAGTGGTTGTGCCCTTGTCTCACCATACATAACCCGTTGGTTCAATCCCCCCACCCGCATTCGATGACAAATCACCGCATTGCAAGAGACAATCTTGCTTGTGGTAGTTACAGCATCGGAAATTGTTGTGAAATTTCGACATTCTTATCTTACGACGTTGTTGTCGAAAGTAGTGTTGGGACTTCCACATTTTGTGTTTTAAATTTTTTGCTTTTGTTTATTCTTAAAAAAATAATATTTCAGATGGAGTACAACACTCTGATGATCAAGATGACGACTGCAAAGATCGAAGTGGCCGATCTATCGAAGAAGATGCAATTCGCCCTCGCTGATCTAAGAGAACAGGGTCAACTCCCTGCCGAAGCCCCGCCCCCTGTCTCTGAGTCGGCCCACGACAACTACCAGTACTCCTTCCTGGGTTAAGACAGATGATCTTTGATCTATCGACCTCTTTCTCCCTTCTTTTCCTTGACTCTAGTTGCACGATGATTCACTCACATACTTTGGGTTATAACAGCTTCCTTTCTCTTTACACCAGTACCAGGTTCTAATACGATGCTCCCCTCCCTTCATTCGATCCATTTCCATCATCTTCTTCCCTTCCCATTTCTCATTCACTCGGTTTAGTAAAAACGGTCTCAAAACACACACGTCTTTTGGTCGCGTCTCTGCCCTATTATCGTTCCTATTTCATTGTATTGTACAAGCCAATATTCGCATGCAACGGAGTCTTCATCTTTTCCTTTCTCACTTCCTCTCAGTTGGAATTCCTTCCCCTATCTCTTCATTGTATCGCATCAATCGCCCATATTCTCGCACTTATTTCATTCTGAGCCTTAAGTTGTCTCGCCCTTCTTCATATTCTATCCATTGGCTTTCTTCTCACTTTGTCGCATTCTTCATTCTGTAGTTTGTGTGTATCGTATCGATTGCGTATACTGGCAATATACCGTACCCCGCTTACTAACACGCTTGTTACTGTTGTTATAGCCCCCACCAGTCTACTCCCCTCTCTCTACTCAGTCCTTACTTGTGGTCATCTCCTACAGTATGATACAGTAGTCCCAATAGCCTTGACTCCCCCCACTCACAATATGCCTTTTCGTGGAGAAGTACCGTATAGCAATGAGCTCTCTTTTGTCGTATCTCGATGAATAATCCTATCTAATCAGTAATCAGTCAGTGGTTTATCAGTGTAGTTCTCTCAGTGTGCTATCCCACTTACTTATATCCCCTCTCTCCATAAGCGTGAGTATCGATTGGATGTGGTATTTCTATCTCGCTTCTCTCCATCTTATCACTTGACCCCGCCCACTTTAAGTCCCGCCCCCCTTTCCTCCCAATTCTTACGATCCGAGACGTGTCCAATATTGCTTGTTCCACCAACCCATCACTGATCTTTGATCTTTGCTACGTGCGTGCACACTCTCAACATTGTTCTGGTCTGGTCCCCCTTTATCCAATTGATCTTTGATCTTCATCCCTCATTTTGACACGTTGTCTCATCATCCCATCATTCTCATCTCTCTCTCCTTCTCTCAAATGACGATAGTCTCTCGCTTTCCTCCCTGATACGGGATCTGCCTGATACTGACACTGAGACTCCGCCCCTTCTCTTCCGGTCATCCACGTGTGTTTATCGATTGATCGTCCATCCGCCTGCAATTACGGTAGCCTTATCCCCAGTGCTGATCGATCGATATGTTGCCTGATCGATTACGGTATTCGCTCCCTTCCCATCGAGACCCACTGAGTCCTCATGTTGTTTGTTCCTTCCATTCACAGTACGGGGTTATTCTAGTCTCAGAGAGGAGAGATTGGAGAGAGATTTGGTATGAATTCCAACTAGGAGTTCAATACCTTCTTCCCTCGATATTCGACCGAATGCCTAAATAAGCCTAGTGGTTTAGTGCCTGTAGAAGAAGCATTGATTGCCTGATCATGAGATAAGAATATCCCACCATTGTCTATCCTATCGAACGAATGCTCACTCGATCAGTCTACCCTCCCTCTATCAGTGCATTACCGTATACCCTGACCCATTCCCCCCCTAAGTACCGTACTCTTGAGAAGACCATCTGCCTATTCTTCACAGTTATTGATATGCCCACATCCCACCACTAGATTGCCACACTTTTACCCTCTGTCTAGTTTGGAAGCTTGTAACGTTTGCGATAATAAAGAAATAAGTTAATTGGTGATTAAAAGAGAAGTTGATGGCGTCAACGACGATGGAATACTGTTGAGAAGAGAGAAGGTAGATGATGAAGGGGGGATGATCAGTGATCGTTAGTTGAATCAGCTGGTCTAGAGGTAGATCAGTGTCACTCGTGTGTGACATCACTGATCACTCTTACTCCCTATCTCTTCCATCGATCGAGCACAAAGAACGATCAAGGGAGAGTGAGACTCCGCCCACAACATGAGAGACGAGAGACAACGTGAGAGAAAAAGAGCGATTTGAATGTCTCTGCAATCTCGGGGTAATCATCAGTTGTCGAGCGGTCGTTTTGCTAGTTCTTCCTAGTTTCCGTTCGTTTTTCTTCTTTCCTGATCTTTGTACTTGACGTCAGAGTGAACCACGGGGATCTCTAATCGCCTCAAGGTCATTTCTTTCGCCATTTCATTTTCTTCTCGTCCTGATTTTACTCGTGTTATTATCCCCTTCACTCAACAATCATCGTGTTCGGCTATGCAAACCTTTGATTGTTTTGTTTTGATTCTAAATCTGTCCACTTTCCCTCCATGGAACTCCTTCCTCCCCTGTTTATGGTTGTTCTGTTTATTCTGATTTATCCTCGACTAACATAAGTACTAAATGAACCTCATTCCATCTCCAGATGCTTTCATCGTCGGTCCTTCGTTCGTCCTCTTCCATCTCTTCCGTTCGTTCCCTTCTCACGGCTGCATCCGCCGCATCCAAGCCGAGACACGATGTGGAGGGACGGTCAGTGAGGGGGAAATTTACCGGCTTGGGCTCCCGGCTTTAATGGAAATATTGATATTGCAGCGCTCCTCCCCCGCTCAACCAGCTGAGTGAGCACGAGTTGACCCTCAGAGACACCGGTGAGCACATTGAATTCATTTTTTATAAATCCCTTTAAACATGCTTCATAATTTTTTTCTTGGTAAATGCGATACGGAAACTGCTCGTATTTTCCATAATTTAATCTATCATGATTGCAGTGAAGCGTTTCTCTCACGACGTGATCAAACCTCTCGTTCGTTCAATGGACGATTCATCAACGATGCACGAGAGTGTACTCAAGGGAACTTTCGCCAATGGATTCATGGGCATCGAAGTACCTGAGAAGTATCAGGGTGAGTGGATGGAGATAGGTAATGAGAGAAACTTGGAGGTATTTGGGAAAAAATTCTTTTTGATGTCTTGAGAGATGGGTTATCAATTGCTAGATTATATCCATTTAGAATCGTAGTGGAGTTGCTCCTGAAATCAGTTTTGATAATGTTCCTTGCAGGTCCCGAGAGTTCCTTCTTCGATGCCGTCATCGTCATTGAGGAATTGGCCAAGGTTTGATCTTTGATCTTTGGTTCAAGATTAAAAACCCCTTCCATCAGATCGATCCATCCGTCTCCGTGTTCGTTGACGTGCAGAATACGCTGGTCGCACCTCTCATCCTCACCCTCGGAACGGAGGAACAGAAACAGAAGTATCTTCCGAGAATCTGCCATGATTGGGTGAGTGAAAAGGGATATGCGGAATTCACTGTGCAACATATCGAACCCTTCTAGGAAGAATGTTATACTGAATCGAAAAAGGCAGTAATGCAAATTGGAATAATTTGCAGATCGGTGCCTTCTGTCTGTCCGAGGCCGGTTCCGGTTCGGATGCATTCGCCCTCAAGACCACGGCTAAGAAGGTAGATTAGTTTTTTTTTTGTTTCTGTGTTACTATTTTTTCATTAGAAGGTATTAGAAGAGAAAACTGAAGAAGTGAAATTGCTCATTAAGGACGGCGACGATTTCATCATCAACGGTGGCAAACTATGGATCACGAATGCCGGCCACGCTTCCTTCTTCCTCGTATTCGCCAATGCTGAACCGGAGAAGGTGAGGATGACTGAGAAATTTGGAATGGGATGAGAGATCTCTGATATTTTCCGTCAAATTTATGACAATGACAATGACGACAAGTAATTGCAGGGCTACCGCGGTATCACGTGCTTCCTCGTCGACCGCAATGCTGAGGGCGTCAGCGTCGGCAAGAAGGAGGTGAGAATAATGATCGATCATCTTTGAACTCTGAAATTTTTGATCTTTGAACTTTGGAGTTCGATAGACATATTAGGATGTCCCATATATTTCTGCATTTTTTTAAATTATCTTCGTTCTTATGAATCGAATTGAAAGGCAACAAAGTGCACTGCGTATAGGACTGGTGTTCCGATTTTTTACGATTGATTACAGTAGGATTCATTGCGCTATCAAGAATGTGCATAAGTTATAGGGAAAATAAGTAATAGGGAGTGCACATGTTTTAAAATCAATATTTTGCTTGATCTCAAGAATGATAAGAGCTAAAATCGAATGTGTCACTAATATCGACTGTGCCGTTGACAATAGTCAAAATGAGAATCAATCCGAATTTTGAAATCGCATTGCGTCATCAATATGTAACAAAAATCATTTTTTGCACTTTTTATTTTTTCTATATATATCAACTTCGTAAAACATTACAGAAAGTGTACCATTAAGTTTCACGTGTTGGTAGCATATTGCATTAAAAAAATGAAAAAGAGCGGCTAGCTAACAAGTGAGAAATATTGAAAAATTCCAAAAAGTACTCTACATGTGATGTCATTTTTTGTAAAATTGGACCACCTTCCTTTATTTGCCATGATAAATCTAGTATTAGTGCTTATAAATTTACCTTACACTCATATACTGTTGTTCCCGCAATCGGGGGTTCCCTACGTTATTCACCGCAGAGTTACAAAATATTCAAAATATCGCAAAAAAATCGTCCATTTCTCTTATTACATCATTATTAGCAAATACTTCCCAATTTTAAATGCATGATAAAATACCTTAGGAGTAGCATGTACTGCAACACAATTGACTATGAAGATATTCATTGAAAATCTATTCGCAAAATTACTTTGAAACAAAATGCAGAAATATGTGGGACACCCCAATATTGATTCTTTTGAGGACAAACTGGGAATTCGTGCCTCGTCGACGTGTCCCGTGAACTTTGATGGAGTGCGAGTGCACAAGAGCGCCATTCTCGGAGAGTACGGAAAGGGTCAGCTGCCAGTTTAGATTGTTATTATTGCTCCTTCTTCGTCGATACTCACACTGATTTGTAACACATTTGCAGGTTACAAGTACGCGATCGAGTGCCTCAACGCGGGCCGTATCGGAATCGGCGCCCAGATGATCGGACTCGCTCAGGTACGGTAGTTGCCATGCTTAGGCGATTACAAACTGATGTTATTTGGACATAGAAAAATAACGATGTTTATCGTAGAATACTCGTAAACGATTGGCAGTAAAGTAAAGCGACAAATTCAATTATCACTTATCTACATTTCGGTATCAGGACTGGGCATGACTGAATCGGGGAGTTCCTGTTTGACTTCCTTATCGGAAGATGCGAATAGGGGACCACTGTGTGGTGCATCTCCATTGGTCGACGAATTCTCTTCGTCCCATGACCAATCACGCTCCTCTTCGGGCTCGGGAACCTTGAAGAAAACAACAGTTTATCGTGTTTTGGACCGAAATTATTGCAATTTGTTTGTACACGTAATTTTGGCCTAACCTTTTTTTGGTTAAAGGGGGAGGGGTTGGATTGAGAAAAAAAAGTTAAGTAGTACCTCTTCGACTTCTTCAGCGACAGGAGGAACATAGGGACGAAGCAGTGATTCAACTGTTGTATTAGGAGAGATGATCACTCGATCACGAGAGTGGGACAAGGCACTGGAAAGGGGGGGGGAATGAATGGATAAGAGTCCCTTTGACCTACCGCAGACTGCCCTTCTTTACGAGGCGCAGCATGCAAATCTCCTCGATGTTCCCATTAGAGAGAAGATTACTGAGTGTTTTACGGAAGAGAAGACCTGCAGATGAAAATTGAAATAGGACTGGAGAAAATAACGGAAGAGAAAGCAACAAACCGGCAGCACTCAGCACTTTCTCGGCATCAATGGAAGTGGGAGGAGTGGAGAGATAGCGACGAGCGATTACGGAAAGTCTGGAAAGGAAGGAATTTTTTTGGATGTTGGTTTGATCGAGAGGATTCCATGAAGATGGGACTCACTTGGGGAACTTGTCGTTGTATGTCTTCCAGTAGTCGAGTGCCTCCAGAGTGACGTCGACGCCGTTGAGAGTTTGTTCGAGATACAGAAGTACCTCAGCGTCGAGAAGCTCATTGCCATACGATGACTCCATCTTGACCATCTGAATTGGTTTAGTGTGAGAAATCTTCATCGAGACTGTATTTTTTGCATCAGCGATACCGAAAAGAACAGTTATCTATTCAGAGATATCTCCTATAGTCTTCAACATCCGGGGGAAGGTCATAAAATAGCAGGGTCGTTCCAAAGATGTGAAGAGGTACACGAAAATGCCCTACTGTTTTCCACTATGTCATTGCATCGATTACCTTGACTGGAGGTTCATCGTCGTCACCGTAGAGGGCGGCACGACGAGAGGAGAGAGATGAGTGGACGGAGGGAGAGGAGAAAGAAGGGGAAGAGGATGGAGGAGGATGATTGGCTGCAATGGAAAAGTATCGTAGAGACTCGGAGAATTGACTGCACTACATATTCAGAGCCATTGCTCGGCTGAAAAACTATAACAATTCCGGAGAAATAACTGACGAAAGAAAGTGGTGGCGACGTTCCTCCAATTGGCCTCGCCCTTGAAGTGAAAGACGGCTGAGGGATCGAAGAAGACGGAGGAAAGTGTGGAGGAGGATGAGAAGAAATGAGGAGTGAGAGATGTGAAATGGGGAAGAATGGAAGCGGCAAGGGAAGAGGTCGAAGAGCAGCTAAAAGTATAACGCATAAATTAAGGAATTGAGAGGTTAGAGAGATGTCCCTTACGTCTCAAGGTGCTTCTGTAGCTTCCGAAGGACGAAGAAGGACTCGGAAAGGAGACGGCCCTCTTGAGACAGCTGTAGAAATTACTTTTTTGATGAAGAATGCTAAAATTGAAAACGACGAACCTCGAGTCCCAGCTTGCCGAACGGCTTTAACACCGTCGCTGCGCTGATGAGCAAAGTAACGTCGTCTGCTGAGAATGGCTGCTGACCAGTGACGATGAGAGTCTCGTTGATGGCAGGCATCTGAAGAGTATTGTTTTTCAAGTAATTGTCAACATGAAGAATTAATTGAGTCTAGTGAAATTGTAGAGGAGTGGTACAATACCAACCGAACTTTACGCAAACAATTACCTGTTCAAGGGCTGATTCGATCAATCGAATATCTCCTCCCCATCGAGTAGAGGGAGGACAGGGAAGAGTGATCGGCCGAAGTGTGTGAGTAAAGCAAATCCTGCGATGAAATATTCACTCAATGGTCTCGAAGTGCATTTCTTACTGGAAGTATTCAGAGCGGAAGGCCTCGTTAACGGGATCGTTGAGCGATTGAGCAAAGTCCCTTATACGCTGGAGCAGCGACGCGCCCTCCTCCCATCCGGCCAGTCCACGAGAAACGGCCAGGGAGAGATGGTGATTGGCACAGTGGGGACTGCAAATTGAGATGATGATGATTGTTGAGATGGAATCTATGGATTGGTAAAGGGGGACTCACTGCCTAAATCCGAGTCCCTCCACGGCCTTTCGCAGATTGCGCGTCCCTCCACAGACGACAGCGACGACGTCTAATTGCTCGTCCAGAATCGTCTGAACAGGATTCATAAACTTCCCTGCCCAAGTGCTCGGATTTTTTGTCATTAATGAGAATGAGTAGCCTAAGCAGTCAAGAATACGAGTTTTCAATGATGACCGTTCTCTGACCTGATCGAGCATGGCTCTGATAGTCTCCGGTCTCGGCTCCTCCCAATTTTGTTTGACGGCGATGAGACGACCTTCCATCTGCCATTTACTCGATTAGTCTCTACTCAAATTCGCTTTGGCAACCTCCCAGAGATGGTTGATAAAGTAGGCAAGCATGAGGGTGAGAGTGACGGGTTCTCGTCGTCCTCCTCTAATGGAGAGAGGATGAGAAGTCCATGTGTCAACGATGAGAGTGACCGGAACGCCAGAGAGTTCCTGAGGAGAGGGGAAGGTCTGATTGAGAATTCCCTCTAGAAATTGGGAAGGTTAACTTACAGCTCGATTCTTCGTGGCGATCTCAGTGACCATCTCGGGGAGAACGATCTGGAAAGCAACGCTTATACTTTGTTCACCAATGAAAGAATGATCAAGATTGATGGAATACTGTGGACATGTTTATGAATATTAATAATTCTCACCTTGGTCATAACGTTTTCATTGGGAAAATTGTGCCATTCCACCTCGGGAAAGAGGGCGAGGAATGATTCGGAGCGAAAGAGATTGGGAGGAGTTGAGGGATTCTCGATCATAATGGCAGCACACTGACGAGCACGACGACCGTTGTGATTCTGAAGAATGGGCTTATAGTTTCAGCCAAATGATTCTTTTCGTTTTACAATTGTGACATGCGTGGATAATATATGAAGCCGTTTGCGAGAGAGTCGAGCAGATTGGGCTGAGTCTGGCACAGCTCAAAAATGTCGATTCTCTGAAACTCTCTGATTCGGGGTTCTTGAGGGTGCTTATCACTGTGGGCATACTCATTTTACATGAAAAACTTCCGTTGGCTCCAGACGACGTCACGTCGATATCGGTTTTTGCTAAATTTCTCCACTAAAGAAATCGCTAAAATTAAGGGAATACGTTTCCCGGGGTAGAATTTGATGCTGAACACGCCTATCTATTTCATTTCTTATGAAAAAATGATATAATTTTTAAAAGCAAAACTTTTTAACCACGCAAAACTGTGAGGAGCGACCTACATAGATCGGACCGGCATGGCTTGAATAGTCTAAGTTTAAAATTTCAGCCATTTTGGTCCCAGAGATGCGTCTAATTTACCTGCAATTTCTGCTTACTATCTCACTCCCAACTTTTTTTCCTGGGACCAAAATGGCTGAAATTTTTAACTTAGACTATTCAAGCCATGCCGGTCCGATCTATGTAGGTCGCACCTCACAGTTTTGAGTGGTTAAAAAGTTTGCTTTTAAAAATTATATCATTTTTTCATAAGAAATGAAGTAGATAGGCGTATTCAGCATCAAATTCTACCCCGGGAAACGTATTCCCTTAATTTTAGCGATATCTGTAGTGGAGAAATTTAGCAAAAAACCGATATCGACGTGACGTCGTCTGGAGCCAACAGAAGGTTTTCATGCAAAATGAGTATGCCCACAGTGGTAAGCACCCTCAAGAACCCCGAATCAGAGAGTTTCAGAGAATCGACATTTTTGAGCTGTGTCAGCACTTGCTCGACTCTCTCGCAAACGGCCTCATATACGGATTTTAGTATAGTTGGGATATAATGCATCCGATTCGGATACCTTCTGATCGCATGCCATTACGTATTCCTCCTTGTGGAATGCCTTGAGATGGGCGATCATTCCCGATGTCGACTTCTTGGCCAGTTTGATGTGCTGAACGTTTTCTAGATTAATGATTCCTCACCATGAAATGTATGATCTTTGTTGGTCCATTCAAAGAGCCATTACTACCGATCAGATCCAAGACTGAGTATGATATGAATGCATACCTTCTTCTTACTCTCATCGCACACGAGACATTCGGCCAATTCGGGTGCCAATCTCTTGAAGAACTGCCACACTTCTGATTTGAGTCGATGAGTGGAAGGAGGAGGAAGAAGAGCGGTGGGAACGGCAGGGGAGAGAGTAAGAAGGGACTGGGCAGCCTCTTCTTGAGATAATTCCTGCATCGTTTCTCTGAAATTGCATACTTATTGAATGCAAGAATCAATAAAGAAGTCGAGAACTTCGCGCGATGGAGGTAGAGTGCGCCTCGCCAATACGAAATTAGAGGGGGGGGGCACAGAACGCAGAGTAATCGCGGCCTTGTGGCGGGAGGCGCCATCGCTCTCCCCCGTAATACGCGAGCGGCGAGAGTGGACAGACAACCAGAGTAGAGAAGAGGGAGGAAAGCATTACGGGAGGGTCAATGGGAAGGAGGCA
>LS486699.1:98355-144974 GCA_900490705.1 Pristionchus arcanus
TTGGCAAAAGTTTGACCCAAGGCTAAAATGGTTGCCACACCGAACCGGGATACGGTAGGATTACTGTAGAATACGGTAGAATAATTTTCTGATCGATTTCAGGCACTTTGGCAAAAGTGTGACCCAATGCTAAAATGGTTGACCCACCGAACCTTGGGTATGGTAGGATTACGGTAGGTTACGGTACGGTACCCACAAAAAAATTTCCTCGACTTACTGTACATGTAGGCACAAGAAACGGATTTTTAGAACGAAAACAGAAAAAAAGTCAGTTGGCGATACCCAACCGCGATACCGTAGTCAGGGATACGGTAGGTTACTGTAGATTACGATAGAATAATTTTCCGATCGATTTCAGACACTTTGGCAAAACATTGACCCAAGGCGAAAATGGTTGACCCACCGAACAGGGGTACGGTAGGGTTACTGTAACAAAAAATCGATAATGGTATACTGTAGAACACATTGGGATATGTTTCAAGGTCAAGTTCCACCATGACCTACCAACCCTTTTTGGACCATGAACCCCGGGTCATGGTGTGCGCGGGACGAACCTAAACTAGGTTGGTCAGTGCGCAAAAAGGTCACCCGCCGCCAGTGCTGGACACCTATGCCAGAAGGGAATGAGAGAGGGAGAAAGGGGGTACCACTCCTCTCCCTCGCACTCCCCATTTATCGGATATTGCGGCGCCGCAGAGAAGAGAAGGAGAGGGAGAGGGAGAGGGGATAGAGAGACCCCACTACGGCGCCGCAATCAATTCCCTCCACTCGCCTCTTTAATTTCGGGCCACAATGTGACTTATGTAATACGGGAAGACCGAGTTGTCAATGCTAAGATGTCTGATACATGAAGAATGAAGAACATAATTCAGTTACTCAGAATAATATTCAAATTGATTTTAGGGATGCTTCGACGCCTCCGTGCCGTATCTCCAGGAGCGCAAGCAGTTCGGATCCCGACTCATCGACTTCCAGGTTTGATCTTTGATCTTTGAACCTTAGACTCCTCCAAATTCCTTCAAAATGTGTGTAAACCATTTAAAATCCTTAAGGAATTTGACGTTTCTGACACTAATACGTTCTCTGCAGGGCATGGCATTCCAAGTGTCCGAGGTGGGCATGGAGATTGAGGCTGCCCGTATGCTCGTCTACAATGCAGCCAGAATGAAGGTACGGTAGGGAGGGATACGGTAGCTAGATGGGTTACGGTTTCGATTGATTTCTCTCCAGGAGGCTGGTCTCTCATTCGTGAAGGAGGCCGCAATGGCCAAGTTGTACTCGTCCATTGTCGCATCGAAGACCACGTCCAAGGTGAAGGATTATTGATTTTATATTATTTAATTATGTTTAAAGTTATAAAATTGATAAATAACATGCTATTGCAGTGCGTGGAATGGCTGGGAGGAGTGGGCTTCACGAAGGAATTCCCCGTTGAGAAGTTCTATAGAGATGCCAAGATTGGTGAGGAGAAGAATTATGATTTTCTGGGCCATACATTTGCAAGGATCCTTTGTAGATTTTTATTGACATTTATGAAAAACCTTGGTGATAGTCTATCCATTAGCCGTGATCCATCGTGGATTTTAGCCATCGAAATACCAAAGGTCGAAAAACGATAATATTTTGA
Organism: Pristionchus arcanus; assembly: GCA_900490705.1. Classification (NCBI taxonomy): domain Eukaryota; kingdom Metazoa; phylum Nematoda; class Chromadorea; order Rhabditida; family Neodiplogasteridae; genus Pristionchus; species Pristionchus arcanus. Next base: position 99,983 of record LS486699.1, read on the forward strand.
GCTGTTTTGTTTTTTATTGATGTATTGCAAGTCAGTTGATCGTTGATCTTTGCAGGTACGATCTACGAGGGAACCTCGAACATCCAATTGAACACTATCGCCAAGTTGATCGATGCCGAGTACAAGGCCAAGGCTTAAGAGTACTGTAGTCTACCGTATCCCCTCCTCCCAGATCGATACCGTATCATTGCATATTGAATCCACCTAGAGGTAGTTCCAGGTTTCATTTCCATTGTAAGATTAGGGCTGAAATATTATCATTTGTTCGTTTTTTTGTACGAGTGTTGAAAGTGCTCGAAATTCGTTTTCTTATCGGTAGATTGAACCATTTTAGAGACTGTTTGTAAACGAGTATCGATTGATTGATTGATTGTTTTTCCCTCTGAGATTTGATAAAGAATTGTGTACGTGAAAGTGATAAGAGAATAGATGGACACTTGTGAGAGAGACGATAAGATGATATCTTCCATTGTTTCTCACTTGCGTTCTCTCGAGGATGCAATTGCAATTTGCAAACATTGAGGTAAACACAATTACATTTGCGTGTTGAATTTCGCATGTTTGTGGACCCATTTGATATGCTAATTGGCGGTTCTACGTGATTTCATGAAGCGAAATTTCAATTGCGAATCTGATGTGTGAGGAGGGAGGTTCCAAGTCTGTAGCTATCGATTCGTGTTACGGATTAAGATGGGAGATAGATTGACAATCGCGTACTCTGATCTAGCTCGCTTGCAGTGTTCTATCGGGTTGTCTGACCAGTATAGACCAGAGAGTAATGAGAGAGAAAGAGCAATGCTACTCTGATCTGGCTCGATTGACCCCTCATTGGCTCTCTACGAGAACAGTTGCCTCTCGTCTCTTCTCTCTATCCCATTCTCCCCTCCCCCCCTCTCTACATACCCATCTGCCCTCTCTTCCGCCTCTCTTTCTCTCGTATACTAACTCGAAAGGCACGTAGCTCAGAGTTTTAGCCGTCAGAAAAGTATTTACCGGGTTCATTGAGACCTATCGCGTGGGCTTCCCTAGTTGTTTATCTCACTATTTCGCTTGCTTTACAACTGCCGAGTTTGGTGGTTCGATAGAAAAATACCACGCCATCCTGTATGTTGCATTGAATTTATTGTTTTCTTGATTTTTCTAGGTGAAACATTGGGGGTTTCTAGATGTTCTCTATTTCTCTGTAGTATCTTATTTCTGCGTTCTCAGTAGGTCGTCCTCTTCTGTAATTCTCCCCAATCCCCCTTCTATCTCGTTCAATCGTATCACTCACTCCATCGCTTGAACGTTCTTTCCACTCCTTCCCCTCCAATCCCCCCCCCCCTCTCTCTCCTTCTCTCCCTCTTCCCCTCTCTACGCAACTGACCTTGCGTCGATTGTTTGTTGCTGCTATTTTAGTTTCGATGGATCCCATTTTACTCATCACACATCACTCACTCCAAGTTTAGTCCTCGATTCATCTAACTCACCTCTTGATTCTATTTTTTTACGTGAATTTAACGTCCAATATCTCTCTATTTCTACAAGTTCAAGAGTTGAACGCACTTCCTCTCTCTCTCTCTCTCTTTTATTGGGAAGTTCTTGATGTGTTTCCAATCTAAAACCTTGAAACAGAATCGATCTATCTCAATTTTACGTGATCCGATTTGTCAAAACGCATTGAATGAATGCGGAAGAGAGTATGGGCTTGATCCTCTGGTCTGATTCAAACGCGCACTGATCACTGATCACTCGTTTTGCTTGTCTCCGTGATTTAATGCCAAATGTACGCCAAATGTCCCATCCGTCATCAATTCTTACTCCTCTCTTTTCCGTCTTCCCATTATTCGTGTGTTCTGCATTTTCATCTACTATTTGAATTACTATACATCTTATTCCAGGTAGATCAGTCTTTCTCAATCAATCGATAATGTCGACTGACACGAAGCAGTTTGGTATTGAGACCGACTCGATGACCCTCCAGAGATATGTCATCCAGGTTTGTTCATTCTTTATCTATCCTTTCACAAAAATAAATTCTCAGCAGGTGAGCAATTCCTCGATCAGGTTGTTTTCTCAATAATTAGCGATTGATCTTCTGCTTTCTGCGTATAGAATCCTGCTCAATTCATATGCCCCGCTTAGTAGTTTTCTAAGATGCAGTCGAACTAGAACACTATAATTCTCCTATTTCTATAATAGTATAGTTCATGCGAAGAATAAATAAATCTAGTACTCATTGCTCTGTGATCTTTGATCTTCTAGAAACACCGCACTGAGATTGCACTCATAGCTCTATACGTGTCCGTAGATTTATCTTTGATCTTTCAGGGTCAGTCGAAGCATCCCGAGGCCACGGGTGACTTCACCAATCTGCTCACTTCGATGCTCGTCGCTGTGAAAGCTATTGCATCGGCCACACAGAAGGCTGGATTGGCCAAACTGTGAGTGGACAGAATTGGTCTTTGATCTTTGTGAAGTATTTCTGAAATTCAGCTGAGAGTATTGAGGAATTGACTCCCAATTCATTTTATAGGGTATCTAAAAGTGATTAGATGTTGTTTTTTTTTAGAGAAAATACCCGTATTCAGTCTTTATCAGAGTTAATAAATATTATTAGTAGAAAACCACAATGCAACGATTATTAAGCCAACCCGGGCTACAGTAAACACAACAACACAGACTATCGATCGATTCTACACTAATCCTACCGCATTCATTCTGCAGTACTCTTCTACAGGTACGGTATCGCTGGAGCGACGAATGTACAGGGAGAAGAAGTGAAGAAGTTGGACGTCCTCTCGAATGAGCTGATGATCAATATGCTCAAATCATCGATGACGACGTGTATGCTCGTGTCGGAGGAGAATGATGATCACATCGAAGTGAGAAGGCTGATTGGTTTTTTTCTTTTTTTTTGGCCCGAAAGTCATTTGAAAATAATTAATTAATGGGGGGGGGGGGAATTAATGCAATAAACCTTGGGAGTGCACTTTTATTTTTTTCTTTTATTTTATTTTTAGTAAATTCTAAATTGGGTCAAATGAGTCATCGCGTGTGAGTCATTGCAGTACAAGATCTTAGCGGAGATAACGGAGATATCCGAGGTTGTGTATTTCGTATTGGTTCGAATTGAAGAGAAAATGGAACGGATATTGAATATTGGATATTGATTATTGACGATGATTAGAACGTGGAACGGGAGAATATTAGGAGCAGCATGAGAGAAGCTGCAGTTTCCTAAAAAAAAATAATAGAAGAAGCGTGGACCAATTATAAAGTATGGAGGAGTGCGAGAAAAACGAGAAATAGAAAAGCGGAAAAACAGAGCGAATCGAAACACGAGAAGTCCGTAGTATTCATAGCCTAATGAATGGAATTCCGAGAATATCGTCTCTTTATATAGACCCGACCTAGGCGAGAGAGTGAGAGAGTGCAGACTGCTAGAGACAAAAAAGATGGAATGCGCGCGATTGAGAGAGTGCAGACGAAGAGAGAAATTTGGAAGTAATATCGGGTAATGATTATCGATTTTATTAATCGATAATTTCAAGACACCTTTTTTTATTCAAATTATGGCATATTAGGTATCATTTTTATCCTTATTGAACGGGGAGAAATGATTTTTTGACTTTAGTGTCTACTATTTCTTTTTTTAATTTTTGAAGCTTTTTTTATTTATTTTTTATCAGTTTGAGCAAACAATTGGAAATTAGTGATAGAAATAATAGAATTTGATTGTCCAATATTTAGTCAAATCATCTCCGATTGTCAATTAGATGCTAAACAACTTTTTTACTAGTGAGAAATCGATACATACCGTTTGATTTATTGAAGAATATGAATTAGAAATTTATCGAAGTATATTGGATGGCGAAATATCTAAATTTCCAAGTCATTTTGCTAGTGAAAAATCGATTCATACCTGTTGATTTATTGAAGAATATGAATTAGAAATCTATCGAAGTATATTGGATGACGAAATATCTAAATTTTCGATTCATTTTAATAGTGAAAAATCGATACATACCTTTTGATTTATTGAAGAATATGAAGTAGAAATATATCGAAGTATATTGGCTGGCGAAATATCTAAATTTCCAAGTCATTTTGCTTGTGAAAAATCGATACATTCCTGTTGATTTATTGAAGAATATGAATTAGAAATATATTGAAGTATATTGGATGACGAAATATCTAAATTTCCAAGTCATTTTGCTAGTGAAAAATCGATACATACCTGTGGATTTATTGAAGAATATGAATTAGAAATCTATCGAAGTATATTGGATGACGAAATATCTAAATTTCCAAGTCATTTTGCTAGTGAAAAATCGATACTTACCTGTTGATTTATTGAAGAATATGAATTAGAAATACATCGAAGTATATTGGATGACGAAATATCTTGATTTCCAACTAGCATTGCGAGGGAAAATCGATACTGATATGATATTGAATCCAGTTGATATTTAATTACCGTTTGAGTATTGAGTAGGTGTCGGGAGGAGAGATACGATAAATGAAATAAAAAAAATACAAGGAATAGTGTCCGGCCTAGGACATTTATAAGGTGTGGAGTAGGGCGAGAAAGATGAGGAAGACGAGAAGGCAGACAACGTTGAGAGTTGCACATTCTTCAGAAGAACAGTCACTTAACATCTTCTTGGTGAACTGAACAAAAATCAACGGAATCCGTCTCTTTTATCCAGAACCCTGGCTAACCACGCCTTTTTTCTGGAGGATTCCATTTGATTATCCAAACGTTGTCGTTGACAAGATATTTGAGATGAGCAATGAAAAAGATCTGTTATTGATAAGCACGAAGATCCACAGGAAAGATTACCGAAGCTAGACAACTCACAACAAACGATGCGTGTTTTTAAGACTTTCATTTTAGAGGTTCACAAGAACCGTGCTTTCACGGATAAAATGACTGAATGAGGTGCCATTATCCAGAGAAGGACGTTGTCGGGCGTAAATTTCCCCCATTGACCTGAAAGAATACTTTTAGCATCACTCTAATCATTGATGCTCTCCTCAGGTGGAGGAACGTCGTCGTGGCAACTACATCGTGACGTTCGATCCTCTCGATGGATCCTCCAATATCGATTGTCTCGTCTCCATCGGAACCATCTTCGGCATCTACAAGAAGGTGAGAGGAATGAGAAAGATTTATGAAATAAAGAGACAGAAATTATTTGGTTAGTCTAATCGAATAATGTCGTCTTTTCAGCGTCACCCGGGTGCACCAACTGTTTCTGATGTGCTCCGTCCCGGAAAGGAAATGGTGAGGGGCAGTGGGCAATTTCTTTGCATATTTTCATATATTCGCATTTATAATAAATCTCTAAAAAGTAATCGATAATTTTTCAATCATCCATTCAGGTTGCCGCTGGCTACGCCCTCTACGGTTCCGCGTGTATGGTCGTCCTATCGACGGGAGATGGAGTCAATGGATTCACTCTCGATCCCGTCAGTATATTTGACATATTTTATTAATTTTGATTCACTAAAAATTAAATAATTAATAATAATAATTCAGTCAATCGGTGAGTTCATCCTCACTCATCCGGATATGAAGTGCAAGCCGAGAGGATCGATCTACTCCATCAACGAGGGATACGCACAGACCTGGAGCAAGGTGTGTTTATTGATTACTTGTTCTATGGAGATCAAAGATCATATGAGACCAAAGAAGTACTATCGACATATTTCAGGGTATCTCCGAGTACATTCGCACGCGCAAGAATCCCGAGGCCGGAAAGAAGGTGAGAGGGGTGATCTTTGATCTTTCGCTGTATCTAGTGCTGAGCTTTGTGTTGTGTGGAGGGCTACTTATCTGTTTTCACTCTCCTTCTATCAGGTGTACGGTCAACGCTACGTCGGTTCGATGGTTGCTGATGTCCATCGTACTCTTCTCAATGGAGGAATCTTCCTCTACCCGCCCACTGCCAGCGCCCCCAGTGGAAAGGCAAGGGCTGAATTCAATAGTTTCAACTACAATTGGAGAATATTTCAACTAATAATTTTTAATAAAATTAGCTGATGAATTATTTTGATTGCAGCTTCGTCTTCTCTACGAGTGCAACCCGATGGCATACATCATGGAGCAGGCCGGAGGACTCGCCACCACTGGTCAGTTAATGTATTGATTTACGAAAATAACTTCTTTTTTAGCATTCATTTTAGTCTTTTTTTATTGTATTTTCAAAAAAAATTCTTTTCCTTTCCGTAACCATGGTATTTGAAATATTTCTTAATTTGTTGATTTATGCGAAATTACAGGCAAGACCCGTATCCTTGACATCCAGCCTACGGCCATTCATCAACGATCGCCCATTATTCTCGGATCGAAGGAAGACGTGGAGGAATGTCTCTCCTACATTGAGAAGCACGACAACTAAGCCCCTGAATCGATAAGTATTACGGTATTCCTTCCCCTCCCATCTAATCGATATTCCATGTTCATAATGTGTTGAGAGTAGTGCTTGTAGAGTACCGTAGCATGTGGTTTTCGTAATTGTTCAATATTGTTCAAAGTTATTGCGATAAAGATTAAGTTTTTATGCGTAATTCATCAGTGTTTATGATTACAGTGAACAAGTGCAGGAACAGGGGCATGGTAAAACAATGGAAGAAAGCATCTATAGAGAGCACCGGAGGAATGGGAAGGAGATCAACGATGAAGAGAGTACCCGATAAGACTAGTAGGAACTCCTTTCCACTCAGTCAATACTCGGTCGATCGGGTACCATACTCGTCTCCCTCTCCATTGATCCTCTTTCACTATCCTCTATCGTTCTCTTGTATGAGGATCGATCCGAGATCAGCAATTCCTCGACGCCATCCAACCAGTAAGTGAGGAATGTGCCCAGACCCTGACAATGAGATGATTGGAGATTGATTTTTGATCTTTTATTAGGTTGCGATGACGCTGCACTCAGTTCAAAATAGCTGTAAGCACCAGGAAATATGTGAAAGAGATGAATACAATAAATTAATAAAATTTGCTTACCTCTACTTTGACTTGCCCTCGAGGCGAGCACTTAAATTCGGGGAATCGAGCTGTGAGCAGTTGATGACTCTTCACTGTCATTTGGATACGATCCGGAATGCCCGATGACTCCATCTTAGCGGCGAGTGAGACCTGAAAAATAACAACTGCCGTTTGTGTTTCCCAAACCTGCTATAGAAATTTGCTACATTTTGGAATTGTTTGATTCAATAGTAGAGACTTTAGTTCAGAGTCCTAAATCAACATCCTTACCGTATGGCCGAAGATACAGTATCGTGGTGCATTGAATCCGACGACTCCCGTGTAGACAGGGCCAGAATTGAATCCCCATCGACAGTGAAGATGCTGACCGGGACGATGAGGAATCTCGTAACCTTCCAGGAACTGAATGATATTTAAAATCTTAAAATGAAGATGAAACACGGATAAATGAGTGATGAAAGGGATGGAGTCCAGTATCGTACCTCTCTGTTCTTCAATGCCACTTCCGCCACATTCCTCACATGGTTCTTACTCGCTTCGGGCACCCCAGATGCAATCATGTACGCGTCTCCGATTGTCTCTACCTGCAGTTCATTTCACTTACAATTAAAGGAGGAGTCCCGCGAGTTTTTGGTTTTGAAATATTCGGAGATGGTCTTTCTTGGCATAATTATGAAGAAACAGTATATGTCGAGACAGATGACGAACAAACTCAAACCTTGTAAGTGTCGTGTCTGCTGATGATGTGGTCGAAGGCTTGGAAGATTCCAGAGAGCAATTTGACTACCTATAAAACTCTTGTTTTTTTGCATTATCTAGCCTAAAAATATTAAATAATCGAAAATAGACATTTGTTATGCTTTACCCACCTCCATAGGAGTGCTTTCCGAACAGAGACTCGTGAATCCGACGATATCCGAGTAGAGAATTGTCGCGTGTTTGAAGGTTTTCGGCTCTACGTGCTTTCCCGACTTGAGATCGTTCGCGATTGATCTGCAATGATAATTATTTTTATTTTCCTGAAATGCTCAGCCATATTCGTTCAGAATCGTTGTTAAGTATCTGATCTCACTTTGGCAGTAACTCCAATAACAAATTCTCAGCTGCAGCTTGTTCCACTTCCAATTGTTGAGTCCTTTCCTTCACGAGATTCTCGAGATCATTCGTGTAATTCTCCAGATTCTTCATCATTTGATCAACGAGACTTCCGCTTCTGAAGGAACGAAGAATATGCAGCATTAGTCAGATCTTTGGTAAGCAACGTACACTTTGAGTGTTGTATCGGTGATCCTCCTCATGAGAATGAGTGGTGGTCGCTGTTCAGGATCTTGATTCCAGCATTTTTGCATGTTCTGAAAATACGAAATTCAGTACATAAAATCACCAATTGATGGCTGTTGTTTGTAAGTTTTGTCATTTTTGTTTCACCGCGCATAGAATAAATATGGGATCATAAACGTCGAACTAACAGTGCTCAGATCGATGTGGACGTCCTCATCTTCAGGTACGTGAATTGATAGAGGAATCTGAATTGGTAAATATTATTGTAGTTAAACGCCTTTACATAAGGCACCAACCTGTTCTTCAGCTTCGAAGTGGAAGAGGTAGTTGGGAGCGTCGCCGACGTTGAATTCGTCGTCTACCGGTACTCCTCCAATATTTATTTTATTTTCACATAATTTTTTTCAGATCTTCTCACCGAAATCATCATCGATAACGACGAATTTCTTCTTGAAAAGAATCTCGTAGAGAACCATTCCGAACGAGAAAATGTCCTGAACAAAATGTAATTCAAATATGTATTTTAAAATTACCTAAAATCAGAATAGATAATATCAATAACTCTTACAGCTTTCTTTCCCATGACATCAGTGAGTTGATCCATCTCCGTTCTTCCACTCAAGTGAACGTCCTTCCAAAATCGACGAATTTCCGGAGCGTAGTAGTGCAGTTCTGAAAGAATTTTTGGAAACAAAACACCATCATGTTCATGATTTTGGTAGGTCCAAGAGTGAAAATGAAGTTACCCGAGTTGGGAATGAACGTCGATTTGTCGGTTGTGGAGATAGTTCGCTTGTGACGCCATCTGAAATTATTATTACGTTCACTGTCTGTTTGTTTCTTATTAACCCGATCAACTCAACAAAAAAAACCTGAAAAGTCCCACCGATTGAGCAATCGATTGATTCCAAATCCGCTCAATTTCAAGATCCAATGGGAATCGATGAGACAATTATTGGGATTGAGTGCACCATGGAAGCTGACGCCCGAGTTGTGCAGGAATTCCAAACCCTGAAAGAAACAATGATCTTTCTTCGAACATTCATTCTCATTCCAGTGCAAAACCAAATGCTAGCCTTCGAACAAACCTTCAGCATATCCCTCACGAACGCTCCTCGAATGTTGTTCGTCATTTTCTTCGCTTCCACTTGTGTCTGTTCCGACTGCAATTATTGTTTTATATTTTTCTTGTCCGCAAAATTTGCTACAAATCCACTCACTCACTCACTGCATACACACACATACACTTCTAAATATTTTTATTGCGTTTTCCCGAACATCTGTTGATCGCTCCAAATCTAATCAAGACGACACAATCGCCTCTCTTGCGCCTACTAGTCGGCTTACCGCAGCCGTCTGTAGTACATCCGTGAGTGTTCCCTTGAAGCACTGCTGCCATGCGACGAACATATCGGGAGAATCATAAGAGATCCCAAGGAATGCATTGATGTTGTCGTGAACGCACAATTTCATCTAAAATATTATATTATTATTATTAAAATTATTTATTTCAATTGCATCCGCCCTAACTGGTGGGTACACCATAGGAATAAAATCGCTTTGCATTTTACCCTGAATAAATAAAATAAATAAGTATTTAGAAATTGCTATTGATTCAACATTTAAAGATGAGTCACGTTATTTTGCACGATGGCCACAGAAATATACTGCACTTTTCTGTCGACCGTCTTCTGATTATCTAGGGAGCGCCTCTTCCACGTTTTCGCTGATCTTTCCGCTTTTCTCAATTAGTTTCTGGATTGAAGTGTGTCAAAGAGAGCTATGATGCACCCGTCTAGTTGTGAAATTGTTGTAGCCCTATTTATCCGGTGCATCCCGTTTTATCGAGTTGTACAAAGTTGAAACTCTCGCGTAATCCAGCGAGAGGACGACAGAGATAGAGAGAGGGAGATCGTTTGACGGTTAATGCGCTAGTTCCCACACCCTTTCACATTGTGAACACACACGTCATACCTAGAATCAGCTTCCATCTTTACTTTTTATGGGAATATCTACAAATGTCGATGCCACGCCTTTTCATTCTTCTGCATTGGGCCCCATAAGTCATTGCTCATTTGAATAATCCGCAACTTGGCTCGAAACTCGAGGGAGCCGATTTTTCACCCCTGTCACTGCACTATTACTCAACGTGCCATGATTTTATGGGATTGTTGTCGTGTTTTGGGAGTAGATTCTCGATGGCAGTCGCCGCAAATCAATGAGACGATGCGGTTGATTGAGATGTGCGCAGCAATTTTATTCCCAAGCGCGCCTTCTTTATCCCTTTTAAGTCTAGCAGGCCAATCACCGAAGCACCGCGCATAAAGTGCGAGAAGATGACCCCCATTTCCGAGCTCTGGTAGCCTATAAACCCGTAATCGTTCTCGTTCACGGGCTATATGTCGGACTTTTACAGTACTGCTCCATATGAGATATTTATCAGCCAGAAGTGAACTCTAAATAGCCCATACTCTCCTTCTCAAGATCTCGAACGCTATTTGGAATTCGATAGTTGTCCCTTCGAATTGATCACTTTCCCTCTTCTGTTCAGCCGCTCAATCGGTTAAGCGTCCAGTTATTCACTCGTCTCTCATTTTACTCGCTCTATCACTCTGTCAAACTGGCCAGAGATCGAGTGTAGAGTGGGAAAAGATTGATCTCATATGACCACTCTTGGTTGATTCACAATCAGTATCGTATCTTCTTGATTCGAGACCATTTCGAGAACATCCGGTTGCGAAAACAACTCATTGTATTTATCTGCCATCAACCTCTAACCGTTTCATTTCCTGTTCAAATTGAGTGACACAGTCATTTCCAGTGAGATCATCAAGTACCAGCCTCTTCTATCGATGCCTCGTTTCCTCATTCTTCTTCTTCTCTTTCTCTTTTCCTCTTCTGCCGACGCCAAAGATGCTAATGATTCCTCGTTGATCGAGAGGCACAATCGATCGGCCGACGCGGAAATCATACAGGAGAGGGTCCATGTCAGTTGTTTTGATGTTGTTGGTGTTTTCCTAATACATTGTATCTTCACAGGTAGCTGAGTTCAAATGGCACTCAACTTCGACGGCGTTCATTATCGTATTCTGGCTGTTCCTTGCCTGTATCGCTAAATTGAGTGAGTGGGCAGAGATCAAAGATCAAGGATGCAATTTACATTTTCAGTTTTCAATCGCGCCAGTTCTCTGACAAAGATCTTTCCGGAGAGTTCGCTGCTAATCGCAGTGGGACTCGCGATCGGAGTTCTGTTAGAGGCAAGGATTATTCAATGGAGTTCAAAGACGTAAAGATCATTCAGAAAACGCAAGTGAACAAGTCTCATTTCACACTGGAGAGTCACTCTTTCTTTCTGTACCTACTTCCTCCTATTATATTCGATGCAGGTATGACGTTCCTCCTGTTCAAGGAGGAAGCATGTTAGTCCATCCAGGCTACTTCATGCCCAATCGTGCTTTCTTCAAGAATTGGGATTCAATCCTACTATTTTCCGTTATAGGAACCCTCTTCAATGCTCTTGCAATCGGTACGAAAATATGACAATAAAAAATATAATAAAAAAATTCAGGATTTTCGCTTTATTTCCTCTCCGGGTTCATTGAATTCTCTCATGCTTTCACGACTTTCGAAATTCTACAATTTTCGTCACTCATTTCTGCTGTGGATCCAGTAGCTGTTATTGCCGTTTTTGAGGTTTATTATTATTAGTTTAGATTTTCAATTAATTAAATTAGGAAATTCACGTGAACGACTTCATCTTCGTAAATGTCTTCGGAGAGGCTCTCTTCAATGATGGAGTCACTGTGGTGAGTCATTTATTGGTTCATTCTTCTTATGACACTTTGGCTTGTCACTTTCAGCCAAAATGTAGCGATAGGCAGAGGGAACAAGTTGATCCCTTGCACAGTTTTTGTTCGGCGAAAGAGAACAATGTCGACTAGTTAGAGGTCATAGTCCAAGAAATTCTCTCGATTGTGCTCTACTTCTACTTCAATCGATCAGAATAACAACTGGAGAGGCGCGAAAAATGTTCGAGATATTACAACATGGAGGGAAGAGACAATCTTTCGATCTCACCCGGGATAGACGTCTCTCTCAATTCCCTATTATCTCTAGTCTAGAGTAAAAGTGCACGTAAATGTACGGAACGAGATTATTTACTCAAATACGCGTACAAGGAAGGATAAAACCATACTCTAACTGGATAGACAATGTTGATAACTGAGAGAATTATTCTTCGTTCTGGCAACTCCTTACGGCCATCAACCAGTGTATTACTGTGCAGTGTAGGAGTGATTACCCGACTAGAGAGCATGGGAAATGAAGAGAGTCTTTACTAACTTCTTCCAATGATCTCCTCTTTCTATCATGGTTGTGCAACAACATTTCCAATCTCCATGCGTGTTGATGATATCATTAAATCGGAGTGGAGAGCACGTGAATGAAAAGAACTTCTCAAGGTTCTTGAGATGTGTGAGATGATCAAGTGATCAAGTGTGAATACTAATGGGATCAAAATATGAATAACGCTCACAATAAGGAATATTTCAGGTTCTATACGAACTCTTCAAGCAGTTCAGCAGTCTGGAAGAGGTGCAGGTGGTGGATTATATCGCTGGTAAGCAGATGTAACAAGATTATCCTACACTTCCTTGTCTGGTTGTACTAAAGGTGAAAAGGGTGACAATAAAGGGAAAGGTGTAGACTGTTCAATGCAACGTGGATTATGTCTCCCCAACCAAAAGCTACGCCCCGCATTCCAAACTGAGACCCAAGAATCATAATACCTCGCTCTCAGGCACGGCTTCTTTCTTCGTCGTTGCTGTGGGAGGTCTTGTCGTCGGATTACTGGCAGCTTTCCTCACTGCCATATTCACCAAGTGAGCTAGTTGAATATTCCGAAAACGAAGCCATCCTTTCCTTTGCAATAGTTATACGAGATGGAGAAAAGACCCCGGAATAAAGATCAAATTTCTTTCAGATACTCCGAGCACGTACTAATCCTCGCTCCATGCTTCATCCTCCTCGTTCCCTACATGGGATATCTCGCTGCTGAGACACTCTCTCTATCGCCGATTATTGCGTAATTATCTAACTACTTGAATATTATTAATTAGTTCCATTTTAGAATCGCAGTGTGTGGAATGGCAATGAAGCAGTACATCAAGGGAAATGTATCCACGAGCGCAGCCAATTCGGTCAAGTATTTCACCAAGGTAAGCATCTCAAGATATTAATCGACTGCTAAATCGTGAAAAAAAAGTTCAGATGTTGAGCTCCAGCTCCGAGACGGTAATCTTCCTCTTCCTCGGACTTTCCACCGTGGCCAAATACGATATTGAGTGGGATCTGTGAGTTTCCTTAGTTTATTCGTCCGTTGATGCATGGGTTGATGTCCACTGATAGTATTTTACAGTCATGTCTTGTGCTAGTCAAAAATGCCTTCAATATAAACATTTTTTCTCTGTGCCTCGCACAGCCTTATTGTTAGAGCCAATAATTGTCTTGCAGTGCCTTCATCGCTCTGACCATCCTTCTCTGCATTGTCTTTCGTACCATTGGAGTCATCATCCAGTGTGCATTCTTGAACAGATTCAGAGGAAAGACTTTCTCAATGGTATGTGAGATATTTCTTGCGGGCACAATGAGAGAGTTGATAGAGAGCAGGTCCAATGAGACCTTTCACAGGTGGATCAGTTCATTCTCTGTTATGGTGGTCTTCGTGGAGCTATTGCTTTCGGTCTTGCCTCTTCCATTTCTTCCGCTGTCCCAGCCAAGGACATGTTCTTGACTGCCACTATATCCGTCATTTTCTTCACTGTATTCCTGCAGGTGAGCCATTGATTTCCGTCCAAATCCCAACCTGGAGTTGGGAAAGTATGACGAAAAATGTAGGGTTCGACAATTCGTCCACTCGTCAACTATCTAAACGTGGAGAGGAAGAAGACGGAGGATCCAACGATGGCCGAGACTGTTTACAATAAGGTATCATCGATGACAAATAAAGACCCTTGCTTTACAAGCAATTAGAGTGCGTTTACTTTACCTTAAAAAATTACAACCAATTCGCCGGCAACTGTTGGATACCACCATCGGTCATCATCGGTTCAACAAAGTGACATTCTAGTACCTCGACTACATCATCTCTGGCGTAGAGGATATTGCTGGACAGAAGGGACATGCTTCGCTAGTTCATGAGTGAGATCAATTAACACCTTGAAGATGATTGAATTGATCTGTGAATTCTCCTTTGCAGTTTCGAGAGACTCAACAACAACATCCTTTGCCCGATTCTGATGAAAGACCATGCGAAGACGAGGGATTTCGACGCCACAAAGGTAAGGCCAATAAGGAAATTGAAACATATATTCCTCATAGAAACACTGTCATAATTGTAGCGGATTATGAAGAGTGCATAATCCTTTGGGTAAGTGTAGACGAAGGGATTTAGCACTCGTTCGGAACTCGGCAATCGATAAATCGTGTTATCAAAAGATTATCACTATTTCAGATCATTCGTGCGTATGCTAAACTTACTCTCCGTGATGCGATGGGAGTTACCAAGTGGCAGCCACAACACAAACAGCTTGCTGCCATTAAGAAGTATGTTATTCATAATTAAAACTAAAACACATAGATATAAATCTTCATAACACTTCTTCAGTTATTAATTTTCCCTAATTTCAGTGAAGAGCTAGCTCGCGCCCAGAAGCATTGCGCTTGCCCCTCCAATATTGGTAAGTACATTGTTGAGTTCACGCGTGCACTTCAAGTTGTTGTCGATACTTAGTGTTAGTGTTAGTGTTCCTTGCTGTTACTGCTTTAGATAATTGCATGATTAACAGGTCACGAGTCGAATTGTCCTCTTGGTCAGCCTAACATGGAGGCACTATACAACCTCTTCAGTCACATGTTCGATAAGAAAATGGAGGAGGTAATATTATATGTTTTCAAATGCACATCTAAATCATTTGTAGATCAAGGAACTCCGGGAGGCAGTATCTCTCCACGGTGAGGAGGATATATGCGATGACTACATGG
The DNA here is from genome assembly GCA_900490705.1 of Pristionchus arcanus. Lineage (NCBI taxonomy): Eukaryota > Metazoa > Nematoda > Chromadorea > Rhabditida > Neodiplogasteridae > Pristionchus > Pristionchus arcanus. The sequence goes on from LS486699.1 coordinate 115,284, forward strand.
CACAGGCGCACCGAGTAAGAATTTCTTTCTTAGTTATACAGTGGATTGATCCTAGAGTAAAAAGAATAATTAAAGAAGGAGTCGCTCGTTCCGCGAAATCTACACGAAATAGCGAATGAATTGGTGCGATATACTAAATATGAGTGTATCGGGGTAACTTGGCATGCATCCAATTCATACTGTCTTACAACAAACTAAACTTGGTTAATTGGGAGGTGTGAGTGTGTGATCGGGTAACAGCATCCAAGTGTTCGAACAGTTTGCAGTGTGTTTTTTTTTGTTTCTCTCCCTCGCTTCCCCATTCCAATCTTCTCACCTTCGTGCTCAATAAATTCCCTTCTCACCGCATCCTCACTTTTATGTTTATTTGTTGACTTGTCGCAACTTGAGTGTTTAAAATAGATAAATAACAAATAAATAAAACATTAAATTTTTCAGGGTGGATTCTCTCGCAGTGCAACAGATCAAGATTTCTCTCGATCGCGCAGTTCGAAGTCTGCGCCACAACTTCCATCTGCCATTGTGATCCACAATGGAAAGGATAAGGACGAACACCATTAATAATTTACTAATTAACTGAATAATTTGATTGCTTAGACCACAGGCCATCTAATAGTTATAGAATTCGAATCTTCATAAGAGGTTGCGCAAAATGAAGAAGCGCTCATGTTTCTTCTGGGTATTACTATACCTCTTCATTGTTTTTTCTCTTTTGTTTTCTTTTTGTATTTTCGCTTTCCATGACATTCAAATTGCCAGTATCATCAGTTAGTGATGAGATTATGAGTCGATTTTTGCGATAAATATTTTTTTCTGTGATTCATTAGCAAGCCAAAAGCAGACTACACGATTTCACCACAGAACGAAAACAATAAATACCTGATAGAATAGTTGTATCTCCTCTCGATTGAAATTGGACCGTTTCTCGATGAATGGATACGTGTAGACGCATGCGAAATTCTGCAGATATTTCACGATGCTGTTTTAAATGATAAGAAAAATAATTACATTCATAATCGTAGCTAGTTTTGTTCTGGGCGGCAGTGGAATGTTCCTCGTGCGAGATCTTTCCGCCTTCAATTTCCCCGTTTCCTGAAGAGACACAAGCTTTATGTGAGAAGGGAACATTCGACAAAAATTATCTGGAATTCATATTTTAGCAATAAAAATTAAATTACATCTCTGCTTCCCCCTCCCGCTGTTCCCGGAGGAGGGCCCAACTCTTGAAGAAGCTGCAGCGATTGAAACGAGTTGTCTGAAATATACATTGTAGTCGCTAGGTTTTATAGTAAAAATTTGGCTGAAGAAGAATATCTTGCTGACCTTGATTTGCTTTACTCTCCCCTCCTTCTGTTTTATTGAAATCGATCCATTGAATGTGAGAGGACGGAAGAGACCACGGCATATCACGAATCTCGTTTCCTTTTCTGAAATTTGATTTAAAAAAACCTCAAAAATCATGGGATTGCCGAGATGAATACGTATTCTAATAATTCCACATCTTTCCGTAATCTTTGGTTTACCTCTATGTACTATTTTATCATGCAAATTATATGTTGTTGTCTTTGCCGCCTTTAGCACAAACAAGGATGCTGCGATTTTAGCTATTGAACATTCTTCTAATGAACATGATAGCAATTCGATAAGTCCACGTACACTCTTCGATAGATGAAGAAGAGAATGGAAAGAACGGCGAGACCAGCGACGATACCGATGATAACGAGAACGGTGCTGAAATGAAGAGGAATGAGGGAAGAACACTCAATAGTTCACACTCTTTCTCTCACTCAACGGTTTCGTCTTTGATTTGTGAGTTTCAAATGTGTGATCGGGTAACAGTTACCCACCATCCCACATTGAGCCTCAGTTAGCCAGATATTCAGTCAGCCTCCTTTAATGAAAGCCAATGCAAAGAATAAACCTCGTCTGTTCACAAAGTTCTCCCTCGAAGCCGCACACGGGCATGTCCAATGGAAGATCCATCGTTGCATTTCCAGTGTCGATCAATCGGGCCACCTGAAGGCAGAGCTCAAAGATCAATTGGGCAGGCATTTTCGAAATGTATTCGACGCGAGAATAAAACGCACGAGTTGCATGCACTGCTTGGAGGAGTCAGTGGGACACTGGGAGCTCTGTAGTGTGATGGAAGCCAGATCTACTGGGTCATAATTGCGAATGCGAACCTGAAATTCTTCTGCTCCTTATTGAATGCATAATTTGAATTTTGTCGGAGAGAACAATTGAAAATATATAGCTAAACGAAACGAAAATCCTGACCACTCTAAAGGGCGTTATCCTATTCGTGACTTCATTGAGTGTGTAATTTCCGAAGGGGCCAATGAAGAGCTGATTACGCACAAAATTGAGCAGACCCTGGGAAGTTTATTATTATATATAATATATTGATAGTTCACCAATTTTATAAAGTCCAATAGCGAACAACAAGTAGAGGAGTAAACATTTTAGTCCTCACCCTGCTGTCTTGAACGAATTTCTGCGCCTCTATCAGATTATTGTAGAAGAAGGCTGTCTCGTAGAGAGTCATGTACAGGGCCAGTTGATCCTGAATATTATATTTAAATTTATCACACAAATGCATAAATAAAAATAAAAATGATAGTGTACCGCGTTGTCGGTCGATACGCCAATCTTGGAAGCAAAAGCGCGCGCTGATGAGGAAGAGTAGCAATCGTTGTAGATCTGAATATGCATTTACTAAGATGATGATTCTTTTCATTCGTGAATGTTCCCATAATTTTCGCATATGGCGAAAAAAGTTGGGTATGGGAAAATGAATGGACTGACGATGACTGCATTTTCGTAGTACGTTTGTAGACTTGGCGTCGTCTTCCATGGCATCGAAAGACCGTTTACGTTGTATCTCAAAGATTATATTTTTCCTGGACCGTTAAAAAAGTTTCATTCCAAAATTGGATGATGTTCTTTGAAAATCTATTGCGCACACAATCTCTCGCTAGAATTCAGATTCAATCGCTAAATTTCCTCTAAAAAATAGCGTATATAATCTGCTTACATGTTGCTAACTAGGACGATGGCATAGTCATACGAAGCGAGATCAGCCATCTGCGCTGCTTGCATGAAGTTGTTGTATGTCGAGATATCCGGACCACCCAGGGGAAGAAATACTGCAACGAAAGTTTTCCCAAATAGTCCATTGTTTCTGTGCCCATTAATTCTTGTCAGTGAGGGCAGTAACATAAACGGAGCAACCAGGTTCAAGAATAAGTGCCGGTTCTGCCCAAAATGTCAAATACTAAATCCTTCAGTATACTTATATCTCTAAGAAAAAATCGAAATGTGGGTTCAAGTTCGGTTAAATTTTCAAGAGGCACGTGACATTAGTGATTTTATGGTAGTGGCCTGATTTATTTTCTAATAACCGGCACAGAAAATATAATTCGTTCCCCTTTTCATTCTCACTTCTTCCTCTCGTCCTTGTCTCATTCAACTGTTTAGATATGGAATCAGGTGGATCATTCGAAATAAAGGTTCGTTGAACGAGAATGGAGATTCCATTAGAGGTCAGATACGACATTATGTAGTTGATTCTGAAAAGAGAGTCATTTCGAATCGCGTTTGAATATGAATAAATCATTGTTATAATATATTTTTGGTATTTTCATTATACTAGGTCGAATTTCTTCTGGCTTGACAAGAAATGCTCATCTCCATTTTCTATTACTTCTCGCATGTCAGACCAGCGAGATAGTACGCGAAATGGATATACAGTTTCTTGAAAATTCATTTCTAGATTGAACTGCGACTCACCTCATATTCCCTTGATTCACGTCGGCATAGCAAGTTGGGCATGCGAAGACAATAATCTAAAGTGCATCGATTGCTTGAAAATGTGACTCAGAAAGGACGAGAAAACATGGATAACGAGGGCACTCCAGGAAGCGGAATGTCGTCTTACTTCACTAATGATACCTTATTCGTCATTAGAGTTCATGTATTGTAGTTCAAAAATGGAAAAATGCAGCAAGAAATTCCTGGTGTTATTCTTACCTTATCCCATCCGAGAATGGTCAGAGCCGCCACAAGGTTTGCAGCGACGTTTACGGACGATCGAGTAGTCATCTGAACAGTTTTTTTCTAAATTCTGGCATTTTTATTTAGTTGTTCCTTCCGTCCACGAAGAATAATTTAATTAATGGTTTAGCTCAATTAGGCTTCGTTATCAAATTTTCACCAAGATAAGTGATGTTGTGCACAAGACATGTTATCCTAGGATGGTTGCTATCCCGAGCAATCAATTAATACACCCGACTCTCTTAATTCAACGCGATCTCTGAGCTGTTAGACTGAGTGAGAGATCACTCGAAATGAAGAGAGTAAGGAAGATGCGTGACTTGGCACATGAGGATTAGCAGTGAGAGAAATCAGAGATGTAGCGGAAGGAGAATGAAAGCAATGAACTACTTCATGAGGTATACGAAAAAAGGGAAGAGTACAAATACATAATAAAACACACAATATTCTCACGAGGTATATTATTTCAGTATATTATTCGGAATGAAATAAATGGTAAACAACATGCCTGCACTACAGTATTATCGAGAGTATCTGTCATGGTGTTGTCCTCCCAGATATTAAACTGCATTATATTCCATTGGAAGGTGAGTCTCGAAGTCATTTCCAAGTCTGAAATCAAAGCTCTTTCACTTGATTGATAGGAGAACGAAGAAATCAATGGGCTCGTTAGGGTTTCTTTAGAGTTATGCGATTCTGATAGAAATGAACGCAGGTAAAATTTTCGATATACTCCATAAATTTAATTTCTTTATTTTTTGCGGTCAGTTTGTTGCAGAAAAGAATGTGAGCTGGGGCAAATCTCTGACCCTTGAAGCATGTTGGACCGAAGACTGCTGAGATATTCTTCTTCTCGTAGTCTTCCACCATCGCAAACGTTCCTGCGCCCTGAAAAGGAATTTTTTACGTGTTTCACAGTTATGAATGTTATATCCTTAGATAGGCAACATCAATAGTCCACTACTGACATAAACGTACCTGAATTCCATTGCTACCGCATGCGGATGTAGTGGTTGTGGGTCTGCAATGGAAGTAGTTTTTATATTATTTATAGTTTCCTATCGTATTTTAATCATGAGTGCGTTGTAATGAACACTAACTGAAGATTGAACATTCTTCCACTCTGTCTTGAATCACTGATCGCCGTATTGAGTACATTCGAGGCTTGTGGATACGTAGAAGTATCCGTCACGAGACCGACCTGAACATTGATAAAATTAATTTTAAAATATGTTTTCGAAAATAAAACAAAAAAAACCTGAATATTCGTCTGGGGCATTCCCTGCTGCGCTCCGCACAGTAGCAGAAAGATTATTCGTCTCATTCAGAAACCCGCTTAAAGAATGTTTCAGGAACAATTCGAAAATATGGGGAAAATGTGAGTAAAAAGAACACGGGATACGGCGAGGGAGTTGAAATGCTGTAATTAGGAGGTAACTCATCCTCTTCTCCTCTCCTTTCCCTCCTCTCTATCGATATCTACACGTTGTCAGGGGAAACGAATGGATGAGACGTGTGAAGAAGAAGATGGAGATCATAAGGGAAGATGAAGAGGGGAAAGGATCACCAACGAAGCAGATTCATTTTAATTCGAAGTTGTCTTCGGAACTAATGCCAATAGAGAATACTCTGATTGTATCAGAGATGGCAATGTAGACGTACTTGTTGATACCTTTTTGTTGAATAATTGGTATGTTGGTATGTTTTTCCATATAGATGTGGCACTTCTTGCGCCACATGTTTTGTGAATTCAATACTATTTATATATTATATATTTATNTATATTTATATATTTATTTATAAATTTCTTCATGCTGAGTAATTGTATCACAAGGGGAATCAGATTGGAACTGGCATAATAAGTTTATCGACTACGTCAGCACCACCTTCGAATGTTGTTCGTTGAGGGAAAGATACGGACAAATTCATCCATAACATCAGAACATCGCTTGCAATGACGTCATTATCCGTTTTGAAGAGTCTACTCTACTGATAGAGAACACATCTAACAAAAAGCCATTTTTTGCTCTAGCTTCTGTTGTTGTCAGAATTGTGAGTCAGTTCAATCTCAAGATGAAAAGGTTAGCGCTAAATTAGCGCTGATTAGCACTTTTCCTTTCGGCGAGAGAAAGTTTCCGTTAATTTCTCACAATTCTCTTCCAAATCGATCGAATTTGTGATGATCACTCGACTTGACGTCCTAATTATTGGCTTTTGGCAGGTATATTTACTTACATACTTTGAATGGAATATGCGCAGGCTCTAAAACCGTAAAAATACACGATAAAGAACAAAGATCATCAGGTGCTTCTGATCTCGAATGTGCAACTATTGATGCCCATCTTCCTCAATTACATGCCGAATCAGAAGTGCGATGGAACAATTCCTCTCGAGGCTTTTTGCTATGATGTATGATTGAGTACAGAGCCCTACCTCTTATTTTCTAACCTGTCCGAAAGTCGGAACTACCCCCTGCGGTAACTCTCACTTTCGCACTCCATTTCTTATCTCTAACAGTCTGTTATGCTATTGTCACTCGATAGACTACTACACTTTGCTCCAAGTTGTCCATCAAGATTTTGAACCCTCCCCATTCAGATCGTCGGAAGGTGCTACAAGTGCTTGGAAAGGTGCGGAACTGATCAGAACGTGTGCATAAATAATGTAAGCTGTTTTATTCCAAGAATTGAGAAGCAAACGTTTAGACAGATGAAAGAAAAGTTGAAAATTCATACTTCAGGAAACGTGCTTTCATGACATCCGACAGCGCTTTGCTTTCAAATCTGCGGCCAATGAATACGGTCAATACTGCAATCCACGAATAAGGGTATCGACTAATTATAATCTATTTTTAGGTTAGACGAACGCTTTGCACAGTAAACGTTCCTTGTGCAATAACACACATAATATTGGCAATAAACAGGATATTGCAATTTCAGTTATTCCGGGTGGAAACGATCCAATTCGTCGGTGTGGTACTCGGAACGGTTATGTTCGGACTACTTTCAGGCAAGAATTTCAGCCAAAAAAATGGCAAGATCACAATAATAGCAGGTATTTTGATAAGAGATTGAGATTTACACTACAGAAAGACACGGTCGTCGACGAATCCTGCTAATCGCGTTGGCCTTCGGACTGCCTGCCCTGTTGTTATCGGGTATTCATATTTTGCAACTCATGCAATTCAATCAACGTTTTACCTACGATATACATGTAGGAACATTTTTGTGAGAAAAAGTAGACCGTTGCAGGAGAAGTAAAGCACGTCGTCTGGTTCTATCTCTTCCGTTTCTTTGTTGGTCTGAGTAATGGAGCTGGACTCATAGTGGGATGGTGAGATTTTCAATCAGTTTGGTTTTTTTAAAAAAAATCGTTACGAATATGATATTATATTGCGAATACGCTTCAGGTCTTACGTATCCGAACTGATTTCTGCCAAGAATCGCTTTCTTTTGCGCATCGCTTCTACATGGGTAAAATTCACCTTTTCTATGTTGAATCAACCTCAATTTCAGCCTGTTGCTCGAATAATCTTGACTCTTGTTTGCTTTGCAACTGGCGAGTGGAGAATGGCTACGAGGGTGATTATTATTATTTTTATTTATTTATGTATCGTAATTACAAAGTTTTGAGTATTTGCACTATGATAAACAAAAACAGCAGACAATGCAGGAAGAGGAAATTTCCAGATACTTTTCCTACTCACTCTTCCTCTATTTCCCGTACTCTTCTTTGTGCTGCCCGAGAGTCACGTATGGCTGGCTGCCAAAGTAATTTGCAATATTATTATTGTACCGCAATGCTTGACTCACATACCTAGGGCCGTCGCGACGATTATGACACCGCCATGGCAAAGTTGAATATGCTGGCCAGATGCGTTTACGTCAGAAGTGAGCTTTAAAATGTATCAATAATTACAATAAAAATGATCTTGCAGAAAGCGATCATCACTTCGCTTCCAAATCCGTTCGAATGGGATTGAGGAACGGCCTACTGCAGATATTCTCTCGCTATGTGATCGGAAAGCGAATGATCATGTTGTTCTCATTCTGGTGAGATAAGACGAGGAAATTTAGATAGACTCAATGAGCGTTTCAGGTTCGTCACATACTACGTTCGATACATTCTCGATCTCAATTCGGATACGATGTTCAAAGATCGATTCTTTGCCGGCCAATTTATTCTGTGTGGAGTGCTTGTGGGCACTACTATTGTGAGGTTACTTTATATTAGCAAGCAAAGCTTTCATGTAAAATATGGGTCTGATTGCTGATTTAATTTAGCTGATTGGAATCGCCAATTACTTATTCCCCGGAATTAGCAGAAGAATTGTACATCTCGTGGCACAGGCTGGAGTTATATTATTTGTTGTCATACTCTTGATCCTCTACCGCAATGGGCATAAGGTTTATATTTCTATTATTCCACATGCTATCAAAAAACGGATTTTCTTGAAGGGTTCAACCTTGTTCATGTTTATCTGGACCGCTGCAACATTCTCAATTGAATTGTGCAGTGAAGTCTGCCACCTCACAGTCAATGAACTCATTCCGAACGAGGTTATTCATTTTTATATAATATTATTTTGTAAAAATAATTCATTTAGTCACGAGGCGCAGCATTCCATGCTTCTTCGATTATTGCCAGGATTGGAACTGTCGTGTCAACTTTCACGGTAGGGTTCTTAACTTCTCGAACGTAGACACAAATATTTGTTTGAAATGGGACAATTTCAGCACTTTGAACCTGAGCTGTACGTCATCGTGATATTAGTCAGCATCGCAAATTGGTAAGTAGTCTTCCATTTGGTGATTCGAAATATGTTTTCCAGGCTAGTCTCGTACTTCTACCTTGAAGATGGTAAAGGAGCAAGAGATTCGAAGGAGGTTCGATGTTAAATTAGTTTCGAATTTGAAAACATAAACAGGTTCCTCGAGAGAAAGTGTCACCAAAGTCGGAGAAGACTCAGCGGTCAGATAAAGGTTTATTTTCTGCGAAAATCAAAGGAAAATATTACTTGAAGGCGTCGTCCCCAATCAGGAGAATATACGACCAGAGACAAATGAAAATTCAAACAATGGTCAAGCGACAACGGAAAGTGCAACAAGAGAAAAGGACGATTTGGGATTCAGTGATCTCATGTAAGTGATTACACTCCACTCTTCTTCTGGAAAATCCCTGCCAGCAACGAAACAAAGCCCATCCTCATTTTGAGAACACCGTATTCGAACATTTCCAGCACTTTCTTCTTCCTGTAATTTGATAATTTTATTTTTGATGGTGCTGATGATCACAAACCTTTCAATAGAGATTCTTAGCCGACGGTCGAGATACCAGGTTGCATCGCCTTTCTGATGGTTAAATTTGAAACGATTTCAACGAAGGTATTACTAACCATGCACTGTTCTAAATTTAGCTTCTTCAGTAGAGGAAATACGTAGGAATGCGTTCGATCCTGTGGCAGCCACAAGATTAGATCTTTATCGGATCTGAATTGCAGTTTACTGATATTCAACGTGAAATTACAACTCACGTTTTGTTGAAATCATCTAACTTTGGGTCGAAAGCACGAAAGTTCTCCTCTTTCGCTGCATGAAGCTGAAATGCGCTATCACACATCATAATTCCATTTAATTGATACCATAAAATCATCGTCTGCCCAAGCACTGCTCAACAAATAGATGTCTCGAGCCCATGCAGTTCCCTGAAAACGATCTTATTTGATTACTTCACTGGTTCACACCTTGGGAAGAATCCGTAATGATTTCTCGGGGAACTCAACGCGGTCGCCAATAACCATTCTGAAAATATTAACCTATCAATATTTCTATCATAAAAATACCTTGAACAGGCTTCCATTGAGAACAACTCGCGTGATGATTCGGATTGATTCCAGATCTCATAGCACACCTTTAATTTATCTTTATTTGACGCTAAAATTGATAGTTTACATCCTTGATCTTGCTCGGTCCTGGTGCGAGAAGCTCCATTAGATAAGGCTGGAAATACATTTATTTATGGACGTGCTCCAGTCTAAACTAACATGCAATGCTCCATTATCAGTTCCGTGTCCAGTGACATTCGGCAGTTTGAATTCCCATAGAGCAAACTGCCCGACGAACCGTCGGCCGATATCCGTGTTTCGAACGAGATACGATAGAGCAGCGACCTTGAATATTATGATATCATGTGCAATAGATAGATAATTACCTCCCAATTGAAAAATCGATCGAAGAGTGTGATATCAAAGCGAGGATTGATGTATTTCTCAAGCAAACTTGAAATAAGATGTGGTTTGAATCAGGGAAACAGTCATGCACGCACATATTAGGATTAATCACAGCAATGTCCGCATCCATTACGAAAAGCCATTCATCGGGACTAGAATTATAATTACAATCTAAAAGCGAAAGAATTAAATTACCTCAGATTGTGTCTCATGAACTTCTCAATGGTGCAATGACGTTTGAAGAATTTCTAAAACTCATTGATCTCGTATTCAAAGTCTCTGATTTCGCTGAACTCACATCTTTATGATTTTGACATTCCTCATATATATCATCAAAGATCATGTAGAAGGGATATTCATGCAATAGTGAGTAGCAGCGGAGACTAGAATTTAAAAGAGATTGTTGACTCTAAAGGTATCCGAACCTATTCAGCGCTCTGCTATATTTCTTCATTGCATCGGTCCCCTGTTTGAAAATAACAATTATAGAAATATTCATAGATTTTTCCTTTCGGGGTTGCGCTCGAATGGCCAAAGAATTTTCTGACTTGGTCAAGGACCGAGTAACGAAGGGGCGTTTGGTGGTAGTCTGCTTTCGTTCATGGAAATCATTAGATGGAATTGGAAAAAAATTGACGAACAAACTTCATCTCGATGCAGTCTCAGAGTATTGATTATGCTGACAATCGCCCAAGTGAAGAATAAAAGTGTGATGAGAAGGACGAGAAAATGGACACAACGCATCGATAGATGGAAGAATGCTTTTCACCAGTCCTCTCGAACGAGAATTGTATGAGCTAAAGCCCAGCGGGAGGCCCTCTACTCAAATGTTTCATTATTGCGAACCGCCCGAAATGGGATCACTATCCATATTCGAGGGGCGGTTAGTACTGACGATCAAAATGAATTCTTGTTTCAGATTAAGCGATCCATTATGATTGTCTAGATATGTAACTACTTTTTTCAGATTCTGGACCACTTCTGCATCTAATCCAAGCTATGATGCTGCTGTTGCAGAAGAAAGTCGAATTGATGAAGAAGACGATGGGAAAACTGACATTACGGGTGATTTGTTTTATTGAGATTCTTCTGAAAAAAATCGGAACTTCTTTTACAGAGCTCGCCGTGTGCAATTCCCTCGATGGCTCTTGCTACTTCCAGGAAATAGCAATCGATGCGGATGAAGGTACAATTAGAATTGTTACCGTATTTTGGATTTTCATGCTATAAATAACTATAGCGAACACTGAAGTCAAAACGGCCGACATTATCGCAAATGTAGTGGAAGAGGAAACGCATACAGGTGACATTTGCTATTTAGTTTTTCATTAAAATACTGTTATTCGCAGGTGTGGGAGAATCGAGCGATAACGATTCGGAGGAAGATCTCACTGTGATTCGATTCTGAATTAATCCATTGCTGACTGATAAACGCTTGCTTTTGACCATGGTCTTCCATAAAACATGACACTCTTTACACTTTAAAGGTTCATGTTCACTTTTTTAAGCATCACGTTGTAAAAAACACATCTCCGATCTCACAATTCACACCCCATCACTGATTCTGCAAATATGCCAGAAGGTATAATTTGATCGTCACATTCTCATCCGATCTTTTACTCGGATATCTCCACTCTTCATCACTTTGCGGGATTACTTCTCTTGTCACTATCCTATTCCTGTTTTTGTATGCCTTCTACTCGATTCCTTTTGCTTATATCATATTTTCATTTTTCCCGAACATTTCTGAACAAATACATTCCGTATTCAAATAATTTCCATTCTCAGAAATGCTTTCTGAAATACCTCGTGAAGTGCTCTACAATGTCATTTCCAATCTGAACTGTTCTGATCGACTCAATCTTCGTCTAACAAATTCGACAATGTATTCGGCAGTCACTAGAATCGATCTTCATGTAGAGACTATCGTAATCGAGAAGGTTTGATTACTTTCTAAACTTAAAACATAGAAACCTATTTTCTCCTGTTCATAATTAATTATATTTTTTGAAGGATAACGACTCGTTGACTGTTAAATACGGCGATGATTTCATTCTCAATGCGAATTTGAAGAACGATGATGAGATTCAACGTCTTCTCGAGCCGAAAACGATGATATTCAGGAGAGCCTTCGCATCTCGAGTTATTCTTGCTCTAGTGAGTATTCTACAGTTATTTCACGACTGATCACTAAAACATGCATTATCGAAATATTTAGGATTCATCCGACGATAATACGCTCAATATTGTCAATCGCCTATTGGAAGGATGCATAGTAGGGTTGGCAAAACGAGTCCAAACGCGAGTCCGAGACTATTTCATTCCGAACTTTTCGGACTGACCGGAGTCGCGGACTATCGATAGTCCGAATGATGGGACTATCGATAGTCCCAGACTATGCGTAGTCCCAAACTTTGAAATATGTTTCAGAACGTGTGATCGCCTATTCTCTCCTCCCGCCCTCTCCTTTCCCTCCATTCCTTGCCTCTCCCCGCTGTTTTCATCCCGGCGCGGCTAGAATGCGCGTACCCTACACATGGGTTCGATTTCCCTTTCACGTTGTCTCTCACGACTTAGCGAAGCTATAGCCGTCGAATCTTAGGAAGTATCTTAAAATAGGCTATTCTCAATTATGGTTCGTCCTGGTTCCGGCTCTTCTCTGTTGCACCCCACTCCTTATTGGACAGTCCTGATATTGAACGCTGACAAACTGTCAAAATTATCAGCTGAATCAGACCAGAGCCAGTCAGAATCTGCACAAAAAGACGTATACAAGATTAATCGGTCAAGTCTCAATCCCATTTGTTTCTTTTTTTCCCACACTAGAAACCAGTAAAAGTTGGGACTATCGATAGTCCGAGCCATTTCACTCTCGGACTATCAATAGTCCCGAACGTGAGAGATCATTTCTCACTCGGACTCATTCCAGTCTCATTGCGCGCGAAGGAATCGGTAGGTTCCGACTATTTCTGCCAACCCTAATGCATAGTCGATTCACTGGACTATTGTTCATTCAGTGCAGAAATTGATGAGAGGTAAATGATCCACAGTTTAATATATTTTCTTTATTTATTTCAGAATTTGCTCGTTTCTATCCAATTTCAATACTGGAGAGATCACTCTGTTCACTGATGAGCCTTGTATCGAACCTAATTTACTGCTCGCAATCGATCGACAAATTCGCATCTATAATCTGGTTCGAATAATTACTTATTTAAAAAAAATTTGATCGGCTTCATACGCATTATCATGTAATATATAACCACTTTTAGTGCTCCTATTGGATCTCGAATTTAGACGATAGAGTTCTCTGTGAACTGAATTCAAGTGGAAAGTCAATAGTCGATATCACCACGACTAACGCCTTCCAGAGAATAGTTAAGGTAATTAATAATAAAGGATTTTTTTATCTAAGTAATCAACATTTCAGACCATTTCTACATTGAAGCATCAATGTACGTCGTATACTGTACAATACAATGCAATTGATAACATTTTCAGTACAATAGGTATCCTTTGGACCGATGAGGGTTTGAAGAAGAATAAAGATGTAGATGGGGTAAGTGGTAGAGAGATAAGTGGTAGATATTCGTGTGGGGTTATTAAAATTGTCCGCCCTATTGTACCCATTATGTACAGGAAAGTGTTTTTTTGTTTTTTTTTTGTTGTTTTTTTCGTTTTCATTTGACAATGCTTATTCTTTTCAGGTGACCGTCATTTCTGCCTCTGGAATCAAGTGCACTCTCGAATATGAGGGAACAAGCATTGATATTTACAAGACGTTTTTAAAAGATTTTCCCGAGTCACCGTGGACTTTCCACATCACGAATCTAAATGCTGTTTTGTGATATCGTGCAATGTATCAAGCAAACCACGTAACAAAACCATGCACTTTAAATTACAATTTTACTTCGCGTATTTTAATTTGTAACAACAATAAATTCACATTCAAATAATTACATTCGTTCATCACAGTCCAGATTGTGCCAGAAAGAGCAAAATACCCCGTGACAGAGGGTTTGGTGTTGGTTGAGCATTTGACATTGATAAGTGCATTTTCGTCTCTCGCAGTGGTTTAGGTGAGTGGACACTGTCCCTCTGTCTCTCTCATCCTTTTCTGTCTCTTTCCTTGCATTCACCGAATTTCAAGGGCAAAAAATCGTTTCAGGTTCGTATCCTTTCCCTCTTTGAGCCATTATTTCTCCAATTTTCAAATCTCTGCTTCCGTCATAATGTAAAAATTCTGCTAACCTTTGAAAGACTATGGAAATGTACAGCCTAAAGACTGGTTGTAGTATGTATTTGTTCTCCAATTGTACCTATCCGATACGTGGTTATATCCTCTTCATTTATTCAGTCCAATTATGCGAGTACAAGAGGAACTAGGGGTGAGGGATCCAATATCACTCGAAACGCTAGAAAGAGTACAGATGAATAGAGTAGGTGGAACTCCCACGCCAGATGAGAATTGGGGGTCAGAGGTTGGGAGTTCGAATCTCACTGGGATTTTCTCGCAATGACGATTCACCGTGACACATTGATCACTTCCGATACCCATATTTGACATTCATTTCGGTCCCTTTTTGGCTCAGGAATATCACCCAGATATTGTTTTCTCTGCCCTCATTTGGGTTTGTTGTTCGTTTCTCCCCTTCGAGGGTGGCACCAGCCTCTCATCCACCCACTCTCGATACACTCTGCGTCTCTGCCCTCGAGAGAGCGGTTGTCACCAAGAGAAAAATTGCCTTGAGGGCAATAAATCTCTGGTTTCTCTGTCACTCTTTTCCGTTCCGATCTCTTCTCAGGGCAGATTCACTTATGACTCCGCCCCTCGATTGTTTTCCAGTGCACTTTTGCACTAGTGCAAAACAGTTGAGGGGCGGGACATATCGAGTTTGCCTCTCGCTCATTTTCTGAAAAACGTTTCGGGAGAGACCCCAAAGTCGCTTTGTGATAGTGTCATAGCATTGCCCCTGGGTGGTCCATATCTTCCAGTATTTCATTGAATCTTCTCGCCTTTGACTCGTCCGAGATCAGAAATGTTCCTTATGGCAATGCTTATCGTAGAAAGATCTGCAGGAGAATAGACTAGGGAATAGGAGAGCGTAAATGATAAGAATGAGTATGCCGCTGATAAAAACTCTCTCTTCAAGAGCTATCTTTTGACCTTCACGGTTTTTGTTCGCTCGTGCATTTTTCTCGGCTTTGTCACTATTTTCGATTTTCAGGGCAAATCGTGATAATAATGGATGCGGCTGATCATCTTGCGAAGAAGGGAGAAAGAACGGTGAGATTGCAATTCTGGGTGAAATATCAACTAAACAATGATTACAGGCCAAAATCTATAAGTGCAAGGAGTGCGAGCACTCCTCCGAGACCAAGGTTCGACATTATTCGATTTTAATTATTTATTGAGAAATAATTAATTAAAGAGATAACAAAACCATTAAAGGAGGAGCAATGGACGCACGCTCGCTCTCATATCCCTTCTGACAAGTTGATGAGCTGCGACAAGTGCGATTTCGTTACCGAGTACAAGCACCATCTGGTCAGTCAACTTTTTATTGCAATTTCGATGTTAGGACAGTAAATCGACCCACCGGAGGAGCGTGTAAAAATTCGTAGATCCTAGAGGGATTTCTGAATGGTCTTGTCCACTCAGACGCGCACTAAGCAACCATATCACCCACGATTAATTCCACGAAAATTCCGAATGTCCTGATAAGATTATCTTTCAATGACTGGCAAATTCTAGATGGCAACCATATTCCAGGAGTACCATCAGCGCAACCACGTTGGCCCCAAGCCATTCCAGTGTACTCGATGTGATTATACTTGTGTGAACGATATTATGCTCACGAGCCATATGAAGAGCCATAACAATGTGAGTGTTGAGTCAATAATTTGAATCAGGCCATGACTATGGAAAATAATGCATCTCCTTCAGGTCTATCCATTCAAATGTGACGACTGTAACTATGCCACCAAGTACAATCATTCTCTCATACTTCATATGATGAAGTATCATCATAATCGACGTGTGGAAGTGAATGAGAATGAAGAGATCGCTCCTATCGCAGCACTTTGAGTTCTTTACAATGAATGATATTGTAATGACAATAACTTTTAAATAATCACTGTATGCAAATCGCTAGTATTTCTCACTTTATCTACGTCATTCTATCTTCGATCTACCTCTCTGTATTTGTCTACCTCAAGAAAGCATAATTACCTCATTCTCAGTCCTGAATATCCTGATAAAGCGCTTATTTATCGCTCATCTTTTGTCTCATTTGGATGTTTTTCGATGAGAGTATGTATGGTTTTAAGATGATAAGCAATTTTTTCTAACTCCCAAAAGCAATTTTGTCACGCATATTTACTGTCTACAAATTATTCTCGTATGATTATCAAACCTCAAGAAGATCAAAAATAGTTGTTTGCCACCATGAAATTAATTAACACTGCTTTATCATAGGTACAAAAACAATAGGCAATGTAAATCGTGAACAAGCACACCTAACTTCCATAGAGGAGAACGATATTTATAGCATCGCATGGGTTATGACTCAATATCAGGGAAGGAGGGAGGGTTGTCCTCTATACGGAGGAATGATGTCCTCTGGGGGATCTTCTTGTGGCAGCAGTGGGGGTCTTCTTCACCGTCAGATGATTGCAGCGAATATGGTGTTGCAGGTGGGTCATCGTTCTGTAATAAATACCGTATCATGTACTATCGTAGTGAGACCATCCTACATAGAGTTAGAAACATGGATATTTCATCTCTTAATTTCACAAGCTCTCTCACAACGCTGACCAACAAAAGACCAAACGAAAGTCCTATTCTCGTACTTCGAATGAAGCTGTCAACTGTACCTGAAATTGTATCCGCACACATCACATTTAATTCCGATGTGTACGGCCAAATGGTTGCACATATGGAATCGAGAGACGCACTTGAAGTCGCAGTATAGACACGATATGAAAGCCTGCGAAATAGAGAAGTTAGTGTCGAGCTGGCACGAATGGCAAACAATACCTGCATCGACTCACCTGACTTTCCGCACATGGTTGATTGGCGACAGAGGAAACCATCATCTGGAAAAAACCACAAAAACGTGTGCTTAGAATCCGAGAAATACTGAGGAGAAGTGAAGGAAACAGCTGATGGGGAGGAGTCATAAGTGAAAAGATATCTGCCCTCAGAAGAATTTGGAACGGGCGAGAGCGACAGAGATACCAGACATGCCCTCAAGGCACTTTTTCGGTTGGTGACAACCGCTCTTTTGGGGGTAGAGACGCAGAGTAAATCGAGAGTGGGTGACAGGCTGGTGCCAGCCCGAACGGGAAAAACGAACAACAATCCCAAATGAGGACAGAGAAAACAACATTCGAGGGGTTTCAGAACCAGTGAGGGGTCGAGTTGAGTTCGAAAAAAGGTCAGCAAAAACTTACCCCTTCGCTATATTTATAAAAAAATGCAATCGGTTGGCCATCTCCCATCGCGAACTCAGTTAGCTAATATTCATGGGATTCTTTCTTTAACAAATTGGATAAAAATAGCTAAAATAAAGAATGGAACCTGAAACGATTTTTTGCCCTTGAAATTCGTTGAACGCAAGAAAAGAGACAGAACAGGATGAGAGAGAGACAGAGGGACAGTGTCCACTCACCTAAACCACTGCGAGAGAAGAAAATGCACTTATCAATGTCAAATGCTGTTCTTCAGCCCTTCCAAACCGTCTGCGATGGTATATTTGAAAAAAAAGACATTCCAAGTCAGGGCAAATACAGATTTTCTCTAATTTCTGTAGCACTCAATGAAGTACGATATCAGTTGTACAAACAATCAATTTTATTCTGGAAAATTAAACGAGGGTATTCACAGAAATTTAGGTAAATCTTCACCGAGTGAAAATGATCTTACATTTATTCGATCTGTATTACTGTAGTACTTGAATCTAATTAATTGAATCAAATTGAATTAATTAAATCTAATTCTATCGTTGTTCTAATAGTGAGACGCTCGCATTCCCTCTGGCAAATCTCCATTACTTTCTGGAATGCGTTGTTTTCACTATCAAATTCGTCTTTTATTTTCTTTCAAGGCATAATATTTCGCACTTGCAAAAGCAAACTCTTCGTTTTCTCATCGAAATATATATTTCTATAACGTGTTACTAGATCGTGATTCTGAAGTGAATATGGCGGAAGCAGTAACGGAGGAGATGAATACGAAGGTGAAAGCTACTTGAAGATTCATTGAGCGGCTATTTTTTACAGACTTTAAAAATGCCAACCTCCGAAAAATTGTGCAATGTTATCCAAAAATCAGTCCATTTGTTGCAAGAGTTAATGAAGAGTAATGTGAATCCTGAGGTACTCCCAAATATAATTCATTAATTAATAAATACAATTTAGAAGCTTGGAATCGCGTTATCTTTATTGATGAAAGAACGAGTTTTGGTTCCGAGAAGAAACATGAAGAGATCTTCTAGGTTTGCTATCATTATTAATACTTTTAACTGAAGATAATGCAGGTTTGATAAGTCTTCTATTCGAAATAACGGTAACAAACTTTCTGAGTTACTTGAACAGACGATCGATTGGATGGTCAAGCGAGAGAACAATCTAAGGAACTTTACTGAGATTAAGAAGGTTGATGTAAATTGTCTATCTGAGAGACAATCTTGATACAATTCCTGTCAGGAGCATATCGATTCGTCGTACGATGTAAATACTGGAGAAGAGGATGAAGGCAAGGATGACTATAAAGAGGAATCATCAGATAAGCAATGGCCAGCAAGACTACCCGACGGGAGATTTGTAACGTCCGCAAATCCGAAATCAAAGCCAAGAAAATCGGCGGAGCGACCCCGGGATTGTGATATATGCGGGAAGATTTTTGGGACTCGCGGCTCCCTTTGGCACCACAAAAGACGCCATCGAGGTTGATCAAACATGAATTCACATGCAAACTATTAATTGATTGTTGCAGATGCCAATTTTAAGAAATTCGAGTGTGAAACCTGCGGAAAAACTTTCGTAAGTAAAATTGGGCTCCAAGGTCACAGAAAATTGCACCTAGGTAAAACTGATCCTTATTTCGTATGTCTCTAATTCACTAATTCAGAAAACGTAGAAGATAGACGTCCGTTTGAATGTGATATTTGTGGAAAGAGATGCAGTCATGAAGGAGCTCTTAAAGATCACAAACGTCGAATTCATTCAAGTAAAAATAAACACTTTACTTTTTTTGAACTTTTTTCATTATCACAGAAGCATATCTCTTCAAATGCGATAAATGTGACAAGGGCTTTCATTCTCAATACGAAATTAAGAATCATATGCATAATCACGAAGGTATTCATTCCTTTTCTCTCCAAGCTAAGACATTCTAATGTAAAAAAATACCGAGCGGTTTTAATATCTGCAATATTAATTAATCTTTAGATGATGAGAATTTGAAGAAACCTTACCAGTGTGATACTTGCGGTGTGCGTTTCGCAATCGTAAGCTCTCTGGATAGACACAAGAACACTCACTTGGGTTAGTTTGAATTTCACAGATTGAAAATGCATCAACTTTTTATCACTGAATTTGTTAAAAAAATCGCTTAGAAATTAATATTAGTATACAAGCGAAGTCCCTCCACGCAAAACAAAACCTCATTCTATTGTGAGCTGAATATTGCCATATTAAGCCGATGACGATCCTCGAAAAAAGAAGTTCGAGTGCGATATTTGCGGAAAATCCTTCAAAGGCTCACTCGAAAAACACAAGAAAACACATATCGGTCAGTTTACAGATGAAACATGCCTAACAAGTAAAGATTGAAAAGACATAAATAATTGTTCTCAGATGAGAATGATCCAGAACAAGCAGCTCTGAGACGACCGCATAAGTGTGAACAATGTGGAAAAGGATTCACATGCTCTGGTGATTTAAAAAGACATTCGATCACTCATACTGGTAAGAATATTATCTAATTGTACTATATTTTATAATAATTCAATTAAATAGATAGCAAATTAAAAGCGAAGAGAAAATTTTCAGATGAATGGCCCTTCACGTGCGATGTTTGCGGGAAATCCTTTCAATATGAAAAGACATTCAAGCATCATCAGTTTATTCATAATGGTCAGTTTTCTCATGTTGTGTTTCTTCTTTAAAATATTAAATGATTGATTCCCATCCAGGGAACTACAAGTATAACTGCGACGTTTGCAAGAAAGGTTTTATAATCAAGCAAGCCTTACTGACGCATAAGGAAAAGTATTGCAAGACTAAGTCGTGTCCTCTGTGTCCAACGAGATTCAAAGATGATATTAGACTTGAACGGCATCTTCAAAGACATAAAGGTGTAGAATTCAGTTCATATTTTATAGTTATCTTGTCAATTAGAAATATTTTAAAAAATTCAGCCGGAAAAACGTTGCTCAAACGACCAGTCACTGAATTGAAATTTGAATGTTCCGAGTGCAATCGAAAGTTCAAATCTCAATGTGCATTGGATAAACACGAGCTTGACCATTTAGGTGAGGCCTTTATTTTTTCAATTTTGCTAAACAAGATAATTTGCAGATGGAATAGAAAATCAACGTCCATTTACATGTCCTTTGTGCGATAGAAGATTTAAAAGAAAGTCGGATGTGAACTTTCACAAGAGAAACCAACACGCCGGTTAAAATTAAATTATTCTGAGGAGTTGACAAATCTTATCTTTTCAGAGTCTGCGAATGAAGGCGATGCTTTAGATTCGTTGAGTGTAAAGAATAGAAAGATGAAAAGAGAGATAAAATTGGAAGAATCGGATGAGGAGGAGGAATTTTTCGAAAATGATTCCTCGCAAGATTCAGAAAATGAGGAAAAACATGGTGACAAATTAATCATGAGCAAGCAGTGATTTAATGGCATCGAATTTGAGCACTTAGATATTTCCCATTTCAACGGTCCTTTCTTAAAAATAGCATTGTTTAAATTGTGACAAATATGCTGTACTTTTCTTTTATAGTATGATTTATGATAGCATCAACAATGGACTATGATGAATTCCTTTCGTCTCCACTCTATGAAACTATTTGTTCAGCCCGCATCATCCTATTATCTCGATTCGCAAGTGATGCGAAAAAAGTGATAAACGATTTAGATATAAGGCGGATTTAGCTGATGCTTATCCAGTTTTTCATTCGTGTGCTAGATCAGACGAGATCGTTTTTGAAATGTGTTCTCTCATAAGGGAGTTGCCTCTCGTCTCTCGTTTGACCAACTGTTCTTTTCCATTCGCCTGTCAATATTTCCTATATTGCGCCAGAATGTGAAATTTCCTCTGGCACTGCTCGCTGCTTTCCATCTTGACATTTCCACATTAGGGCTTGACTTTGGTTACCGTCTGCATTACTACTCAGTGTCAGCGAGAAGATTTTGCTCGTTTCCTTACCACTTATGTTCAGATTTCACAAACTTTCCATGTACATCAGTATCGGTTTGGATATTTATTTGAAAAATGAAATGTATCGTTACTTTTCCAAATGACTCTTCTTTCTTCCAGGTATAACTGAGCTTTCAAAGAAAATGGAAGATATGATAAAGAAGGTAATGTGAAAATTAATGATAATACAAAGCTAATAATAATTTAAAGGTTGTTGAAATGTCTTCCTCGGATAAAATGGGAAAAATTATACAGAAATCAGTATCTCTATTGCAACTTTTGGTGAAAAGCGATGCGAATCCAAAGGTATTTTCAGACTCTGATCATTTATATACAATTATGTGAAATTTAGAAGCTTGGTCTTGCAGCAACCATACTAAAGAAGGAGCGAGATCTTGTCGCGAAAAGTGACAGAAAAAGGTTTGATAAACTAGCTAACAAACTTTGAAAAATTCTTTTTGAATTGAATTGTGTTCAGGAAGGGTTCTATTCGAAAGAACGGTTACAAATTATGTGAGTCTCTTGAACTGACGATCAATTGGATAGCTAAGAAAGAGACGAATCGACTGGGTATTTTTGAAATTAAGAAGGTGAGCCATCTAATTATTAGGAAATATAAAAAATCATACGTATCTGAACAGGAGTTTCTCGATTCTTTGTATGGCGATGTTAAAGATGAAGGGCAAGATGGTAAAATTATTCAATCAATAATAGAACCCGAGTTCAAGGAAGAAGTTAAAGAAGAAGAGGTTTGCAAGTCAAATAACAACGCTTGATGTGAATTGATCATTCAGTTTTCTGGATCAGAAATAATAGATGACAAGGTTGATGATAAAACGAAGTCATCAAATAAGATATGGCCAGCTAGGCGTCCTGATGGGAAATTTGTAACTCCCGCAAAGCCAAAGTCAAAGCCAAGAAAACCTGCAGCCGAGAGGCCTAGGGAGTGCGATATTTGTGGAAAGATTCTGGCAACTCGCGGTTCCCTTTGGCACCATAGAAGTCGACATCGTGGTAGGGTATAATTTTTTTAGACTAAATGTCGAAATATCTGGGAAAAACAATATTTTTAAGAAGCCGACATGAAATTCGAATGTGAAACATGCGGAAAAAACTTCTCGGGCAAAGTGGGATTGTATACTCATAGAAAGTTGCATTTAGGTGAGTATAAATAATAATCGTAATATTTGTTCCCATTTTCCTGTAATCTTTTTTTCAGAAACTGAAGAAGAGAGACGTCCATTCAAATGTGATATTTGCGGTAAAAGATTCAGCCAATCCGGAGCCGTTAACGCACATTTTATCCGAAATCATTCTAGTAAGGATTTAAAAAAAATAATGAAATTAGTTTTTTCACATTCGTAAACCAATTTCACAGATACTTTTCTGTTTAAATGCGAGCAATGTGGAAAAGGTTTCAATTCGAAGAAGCAATTAGACGATCACATGCACAATCATGAAGGTTTGATCATCATGCAAATACTGAATTATGAAGTATTCCTATTTGTTTACAGATGATCAAAAATTGAAGAAACCTCAAGAGTGCGGGATATGCGGAGAACGATTTTCACTTAAAGGATCATTGGACAGACACGGAAACAAACACTTGCGTGAGTTGAATTAGTTTCTCCATGACTTAATGAATGAAATTGCAACGATATTTCGCGTGCTTCCTTTTTCTGTACAACTACACATCGTTGAGATTATGTAGTGCAGCTTGAAATTGGTCCTAGCTTGATTGAACTGTTATTATTTCAGCTGATGACGATCCTCGTAAGAAGAAATACGAATGCGAAATCTGCGGCAAAATTTCGAACAGTTCACTCGCAAAGCACAAGAAATCTCATTTAGGTTTGTTCACACATTGGGCGCTTTTTAACTAAATTGCACAATGCTAAAAAAATATTTTTAGATGAGAACGATCCAGAACAGGCAGAGCGAAAACGGCCACATAAATGTGATCAATGTGGAAAAGGATACACATGCTCTGGTGATTTGAAGAAACATTTGATCACTCATACTGGTTAGAATATTGACAAAATTTATTTTATAATAATTCAATTAAATTTTTAGCAAATTGAAAGCGAAAAGAAAATTTTCAGATGAACGGCCCTTCACGTGCGATGTTTGCGGAAAATCTTTTCAGCATGAAAGGACATTCAAGGATCATCAGTTTATCCACAACGGTGAGTTTTCTCATGTTGTGTTTCTTCTTAAAAATATTAAATGATCGATTCCCATCCAGGGAACTACAAGTATAACTGCGACGTTTGCAAGAAAGGCTTTATTATCAAGCAAGCCTTACTTACACATAAGGAAAAGTATTGCAAGACTAAGTCGTGTCCTCTGTGTCCAACGAGATTCAAAGATGATATTAGACTTGAACGGCATCTTCAACGACATAAAGGTCACGAATTCAATTTTTAAATTTGTTATCTTCCTTCAAGAGACAAAGTGTCATTCCCTCACCGAACGAACCCTCCCTGATGGATCCCGTCTGGTTCTCGGCCCCAAGGTCCCTGGCAAGAACATAGGAGGAGTTGGTTTCGTGATCCATTCCCGTCTCGTCTCGTCTATCGATTGCCTAACCGTCCTTTCCCCTCGTCTTGCTGTCCTTTCCCTTCGCATCGGTCACTCGTCCATCTCAATCATATCAGCGTATGCTCCCACATCGGCGGCGAAGCTGGAGGAACGAGAGACATTCTTCGAAGAACTGGCAGAAGTGTACAACAGAGAGAAGAAGTCGTTCTATCGAGTGATCGGTGGCGACTTAAATCTTCGATCCAGTCCAAGGAGAATCGGTGACTTCCGAACTGGACCCTTCCACTCCGATTCTTCGGGTGATCCCGACGATCTTCTCCACGATCTCCTCTCTCGCACACGCTCATTCCATGCAAACTCCTTCTTTCAAAAGAAGTCGAGTGCACGTTGGACATGGGAATCTGCTGGAGAAGAGAGAAAGACCCGCCATGAGATAGATCATATCATCGTCAGTCGTCGATGGATGGCACAGGATGTTAGTGTCGTGAGAGGATTCTCCTATCCCTCCGACCACAGACTCCTTCGCGCCAGAATCCGACTGGATACGAAGATAGAGAAGAATTGGAAGTATTCCCGTCGCCAGAACACTCGCCCCACCCTCGACCCCGCCCTCTTCCAGTCAGCTATCGAGAGATACAATTGGAGAGAAGACCCTGACCCATCCAGAGATTACGACCTGCTTTGTGCAGGACTCAAGGAATGTGCCCGCCATTCTGAAGTGCCACCCATTCCCCCTCTCCCTCGTCTATCGGATCGATCGATCTTCTGGATCAAGAAGCGAGGAGAATGGAACCGGAACCCCGCGAGTACGCCCTTCCAGAAGACCATGGGTCATCGATGCGCCCAAGCATTCGTCAAGGAGGACATCAAGGCTCATCGACTACGAGTACTGCTACAAGCAGCAGAAGAGAGGAAGTCCATCAAGAAGGCCAAGATGAGTCTCTCTAAAGGAAAGAGCCCAATCGAAGCAGTACTGGATAGTAATGGAGATGCCCTCACGAGTAGACCCGGGATAGAAGAACGAGTTAAAGAATTCTACTCGGATCTCTTCCGTTCGCAGACTCCAGTCCCTCGTTGCCCCTCCCCTCCTCTCGATGATCCATTGCCGATTCTGCCATCGGAGATCCGAACTGCTATCCGAAAAATGAAGAAGGATGGAGCACCAGGACCGGATAAGATCACAGGAGCGATGCTTCACTCAGGAGGATCTGCTCTCCATTCCCTCCTCGCCTCCCATTTCTCCCACTACATGGTCAAGCAGGTCTATCCCGTTCAATGGAAGACGTCGAATTCCATACTGATCCACAAAAAGGGCGACCGAACGGATTTGAACAACTTTCGCCCGATATCACTTCTCTCACTACCCTACAAGATCTTCACGAAGGTCCTTGTGACGAGATTGGAGCGGACCCTCGACGAGAATCAACCAGTGGAGCAAGCCGGGTTTCGACGAGGATTCTCGTGTATGGACCACATCCACACGCTCTCCACAGTAATCGAGCACCATAGAGAATTTCACCTCCCCCTTGGTCTGATCTTCGTAGACTACAATAAGGCTTTCGATTCGGTGGAGATACCGGCCGTCCTCAACTCTCTCACTCACAGTGGCGTCGACCCCTCTATCGTGCATTGCCTGGAAACTCTCAATACCGACTGTTTCACAGAGATGCGCCCTTTTGAGAGACCCGTCCGCATTCCGATCGGAAAGGGAGTCCGCCAAGGAGACACCATATCTCCCAAGCTGTTCACTTCCGTCTTAGAAGATTTCATGAGACATCTGGACTGGACGTCAGACGGAGTTCTCATCGATGGAAAGCATCTTTCGCATCTTCGATTCGCCGACGATATTGTACTACTCGGGAAGGATACTGTAGCATTGGAGAGAATGCTGACGGAACTGGCGGAGTTGGGAGAGAAGATTGGACTATCGATCAATCGCAAGAAGACGCAGCTCATGAGGAATGAATGGTGCACTGGACCTGGTGTATCACTACACGGAACCACCTTGGAGGAGACGGATGCCTATGTCTATCTCGGACGGGAATTAAGGATTGATGGAACGATGAAGAGTGAACTAATCCGACGGAAACGATCGGCGTGGGCAGCATTTGGAGCCATTAGAGAAGTCACTTCAAATCTGAATGACTCAAAACTCCGCGCATCTCTCTTCGATTCGCACGTTCTCCCTGCACTCTGTTATGCTGCTGAGACATGGTCTCTGACGAAGACTACCATCTCCTTCGTACAGAATGCCCATCGAGCTCTGGAAAGATCCCTCGTCGGCACAAACCTGCACACCATGCAGCAGACACGGAGAAGCAGTGTGGATATTCGTCGCTCCTCCCTACTCACCGATCCGGTTGACTACATTCGGAGAGCGAAACATCGATGGGCAGGGCACGTTCTAAGGCGAGACGACGACAGATGGTCGACAAGGGTTACTCAGTGGTTCCCTCCCCCCGATCTCATCCGACCACCAGGACGACCACCTGCCAGATGGCGAGATTCGATCGAGGAATACGCTCGGATGCCTTTCTGTGTTGTCGGGCGATCTACCAGGTCTTCGTCCAATAAAACTCCCTATCGCCACTGGACTACGCGCGCACGCGATAGAAATGAATGGAGGACTTGTGATCCACGCGGCCCAGCCCGTTGAAGATGGATCTTCTAAGTATCTAAGTAAGTATCTTCCCTAATATAAATAGCCATTTTTCAGAAGGTAGAATTACGATAAGAGCTGCGACCGAATTGAAGTTTGAATGTTCCGAGTGCAATCGAAAGTTCAAATCTGAAGCTGCGTTATATTATCACCAACTTGACCATTTAGGTGAGGCTTTTTTTCAACTTTGCTAAACAAGATAATTTGCAGATGGAATAGAGAATCAACGTCCATTTAAATGTCCTTTGTGCGATCGAAGATTTAAAAGAAAGTCGGATGTGAACTTTCACAAGAGAAACCAACATTCCGGTTAAATTTGATTTATTCAGGAGAGTTATTAAATCTTATCTTTTCAGAGTCTGCGAATGAATGCGATTCTTTCGATTCGTTGAATGTAAAGAATAGAAAGATGAAAAGAGAGATAAAATTGGAAGAATCGGATGAGGAAGAGGAACGTTTCGAAAATGATTCCTCGGAAGATTCAGATAATGAGGATGAGCACTCATCAAGCGATGATCATGATTACAAATCGGATATGAGCAAAGATCTATGCCATTGAAATTTGATTTATTTATTTTTTACATCGATGTGGCTCATAAAAATGCAATTTTGAGATTTTTTCCGTCGCTAATATAATTTTAACTGCGAGAACGGATAATCGATAATGATCAGATGGAAGGTCATTCAGTGTATACAACGAACAATGTGATGTTGCAAACATAAACTGAATAAAAGAGAGGGGAAGTAGTAGTTAGCCACCATTCGACAATGAAGATTCTTCTTGTACTCTTCCTTCTGTCGGTTGCATTTGCAGAATTAATGCATCGAAGGTATTCACGGCAATTTGACTATCTTTATATAAAAGCAGTTGGTGGTATATTTTTTTACCAAACAATTTCCTAAAACAATTCTCTATTTTCTTTAGTTCATCTTGTTATCTTTGTCTCTCTTCAGATAGCTTTCCTCGAATCAAGCTCGTGAAGTGAAGAAATGCGTTGATGACGTCCTCGATCACATGACCCGTACGGTTGTAATTACTATTATAGATTTTTTTATATTTCAGAGGACAATACAACAAGAAAAGAAAGTGAAGACATATAAGTGTCTTCTGCTACTGAATGAACAGGTTAATTTAAGCTGTGATCGGTTGAGGTGTAATAGATAAAATTATTGTCCCGATGATAATAATCCTTTTTCTCCTCTAATGAAATGTTCTCAGATTACGCAAATATTTTCAATCATGGTTGAGATGGAACCCGAGATGGCTGCTTATTTACCAAGTTATTTCGGAAAGTGTGCTTTAAACTACTTGAAGGTATACAGATCTAATAATAATGTTCAAATTGTAATTGGCGATCATTTTAGTTTATTGATTTATGAAACCTATTTTTAGAAGCTGACCATCCCGGACTTCACTTCAACTGGTCTTAGACTTAAAGATTGCGCCTCTGATGTGCTTAAGCTCGTTTGTTTCGAACATACGAATGCTGTTACCAACGATATTTTCAGACTTTATTTGCTGGTAAAGGAGCGGGAGATGATGTCGGGAGATGTTACAACTGATACTTCGCTTCGAATTTGAATAGCTTATTTCTCCTTTCTAATCAAAAGAAGCACTATTGCATACAAATATATATTGTTTTAAAGGATAAATACAATTCCGAATTGTGAATTAAAAATTAATTGAGCATTGAGAACTTGATGACCTATTTGATGTTGAGTTTCCGAAAAAAAAATCCCTGATAAGTTCATCTGTAAAATGTCTATTGGCCTCCTTTTCTGGACTAGATTCCGCCATCACATCCCTTTCATGGCACAGACCCTTACATTTATCTATTATTCTTTCCCCAATTCTCCTTCCTTTCCCCAACCTAAGGTAATTCAATACGAAGACGGGAGAGACTATTTGCCGAAACTTTCTGCCAAAATGAAAGAGAAGTGCGTGTGAGATTATCATCACTTTCGTAAAAAAATTTAGGGAACAAAAATGAAGTTCACATTCCGGATATTTCAGTAATGCCCAATTCATTGCGAAGTAACAAAGTGGAGATCTACATTCTTTGACCTTTTTTGTTTGGTCCCTCGCTGAACAAAACGATAATGAATGGGCTGGAC
The DNA here is from genome assembly GCA_900490705.1 of Pristionchus arcanus. NCBI lineage: Eukaryota > Metazoa > Nematoda > Chromadorea > Rhabditida > Neodiplogasteridae > Pristionchus > Pristionchus arcanus. Next base: position 144,312 of record LS486699.1, read on the forward strand.
ACAAACAGCCAAACCCCCGTTCGCTCATTCCATTCCCTCTCACAGTTTCTTCTTCTTCTAATGATTAGTCGCACTTCCCTTATCATCTCCCTATCAGTTCCTACACACTTTTTCATTCGGCCGTACCATCACTCGTACCAGTGATGAGAGAGGGAAAGGAAGTGAAGAGACGAGAGACAGGTCAGATGAAGAGATGAGAGAGTAGGCAAAGGGTAGAGACGAAGTAGAGCTCCCACTGGGGGAGAGATGCGAACTGATGGGCGGAGTCTGCGAAATGGAGCTCCGCCTCCTTTCGCTTGGGATGGTGAGTCATCATTGCTTGCTAATACAAGATGCTTGGAGTGAGGCGTGTTGCAACATACTAATGAAGTTGTACGAAAATTACTGGGGAAAAATAATGGTGGAATGTAGCTAGATATTGATGCTCGTTGACAGGAGATAACAGTGCATCTTGAAGTAAACTTAGTGAAACTTCTATCTCCGATCCCCCATGTGTTCGACCCCCCATCCCCGTTCTCGAACCCCCTTCTCTTTCTGTTAGTTCTTTCACCCTCATTCGGTTGTTATTCAGTTGTGCCCTGAGGGGGGCAGAGGAGGGGGCGGCGCGAGAGGGAGGCGTACGAGCCCGTACCACCCTTCCACCCCCTCCCCTCCCCCTCCTCC
>LS486699.1:147216-185401 GCA_900490705.1 Pristionchus arcanus
AGATGGAATGGAGGGAAGGCGAAAAAACTCTCTTCTGCCCATCCCCTCCTACCCCCAAAGTGCAACAACAGATTTGGAGTCAGTCAGGGGAACAGACAGGGAAGTGACACAATCCGTTCCCTTGCATAGGCAATGAAGTTATGATACTGCAGTATCATAACTTCATTACGTATGCGACTGCAGTATTGTTCGAGTTCTATGACACATCGAAACGTCACGAGAAAAAATAACCATATTCGTGTGACTATCCGACGATCAGTATTATTCATCTACCGTACCCCTCTCCCTTCCTTGATCTACACCCTCCCCCCTCTCCCTCGATACTGGGGGAGGGGAGGGATAGGGTTTCGTAACTTTCTCTTCTCCCCCAGTGCTGAAACATTCTCGCTCGCTTTTTTGCGAGGCTCTCTGCCTCCAAAATCGATGGGCTTCTGGGGGAGAAGAAGAAGGGAAGAAGAAGGAAAAGTGAGAGAGAGAGAGGGAGCTCTTTTTTCGCAGTCCTGGGGGAGGAGAGTTGTCCTCAAGAACGAAGGAGAGAGGAGGGAGGAGAGGGAGAGACATAAGGGGAGGAGAGGCGGGAGGAGGGGGCTGGGGGTAGGGGGAGTCGAGGGAGGGAGGCAAACATTTCACGTGAGGATAGAGCGTTTTTTGAGCCGTGGAGCCGTTTCTTTACCCCTTTCTCTCTCTCTTCCCTCCCCTCTCTCCGACCCCCAGTCGGCCTCCCCTCACCCCTAGCTGTGTCTTTCGTTCAAAGTGAGAGAGAGAGCGAAACGTTTGCTAGTTCGCTTCTATCTCTTTTTCTTCTTTCCCCTCCTCACTAAGCGCTCAAAAACATTTTGTGATACTCGATGCGTGACCTCGTCACGTATCGTTTTGTGTGTGCTTTTTCACTTCCTATCTCCCGGACGCCTAGATTTCCCGGCTCTCTGATCTACCATCTACCGTATCCAGTCCTTCTTCGGGTCATGGGATTGAACTGGGGGATAGCTCTTGGACGGGACAATTTCTCAGTCGAACGAACACGCAATGTTGCCACCAAATGAGAAAGAGAGAGACAGAAGAGGGGTCCTTTGAATTTGCATGGGAGCTTTCCCCTTTCTCCTTCTTCCACTCCCGATAGGCAACTACCCCCCAGCTGTCGAGTCCCATGCTGGTCCTTCCTCTTCTCTCTCAAAAGGGGAAATGAGAAGATGGACCGAGTCTGTTTCAACCTACCAAATATCGATCTGAACCATCACTTTGATTCTTCTCTTCTTCTCTTCTCCTTTCTCGGCTAAAACAGTTCACGAATCGCATCGCTCTCTTTTTTGTCTCTTTTTGTGTGTGGAGAAGAAGAACGCGTTCCCATCTCTCTCTCTCTCTCTCACCGGTTCCATTCCTTGATCATCCCTCCCCTCCAACCTTATCCCCTCCACGCATCGGTTATTTGACAAAGTGCAGCTCATTTTCGAGAAAAGCCCTGCAGCGGCTTCAACAACAACATGTTGACGGAATGCCTTCTTTTTTCCTGCCTGTCTGCCTCCCTCCAAATGTCCTCTCTGTTCAACGGTCCCTTCTAGTTCAACAAGTTTATTTTTATGCCCCGCGCCTGATTCCAGACTGCCTTTTTCGCACGCAGATCTGTTATGTTTGGTCCATACAGTCCCTTTATTCGGTCTGAATCCTGCTGAACTCGTTCAAAATCGAGACAGGGCTCCGGAAAGTCCACCTTTGCAGGGGAGGGGGATAGTCTAGTCTCGACTTGTTTTTGTCCGTCTATGCAGCACAAAAACGTAGATCGTTGAAGGGGATGGGAAGTGGTCTGTACTAAGAGGAGGAAAATAGGTTGTTCTTCGGTCAGAGACTGCTGTACAAAAAGTTGGAAAAAACAGGCAACAAAAATGCAGGAGAAAAAGTGCGATAAATAGTGGGTGATTAACGTCATTTTCTCCCTTGTCCGAACTTTATGTTGACTTCCTCCCTCCATCCTCTGTATAACAGGGCACGACCACGAAAGCAGCACAGTCGGTTTTGCAGGAGTTATAATTGTCTTTGGTTTTTTTTCTCGAGATTAGAATTGTCATAACCCATTCCTCCTGCTTTTCCGTCGTCATCAGTAACGGTAAAGTGCACGAGGAATGAAGAGACGGATTCTTCATGATCTCCCTCGCAATCTATACTCATACAGTTTTTGCAATAACCCGAGAGTGGTTTGCCCTGAAGGTAGTGCAGAATAGGCAATGCTCATGCACTTTCCATCGCAATTTTCACGCGCAGAACAGAAAAGGACTGATGAACTTTGGCGTGGAAAAACGTGACCGGCACATTCTCATTTTCCTGCCTTGATTAAATTTTGGCTGGGATTTATTCTTGGAAAGTAGCATCTTGATTGCTAGCATTGAGTGTTTTTACTGCTTTGGAACCCCTCAGTTAGTTAATGATTTCATAAGGAATTTGTCCTCTTAGATCACGTATGCGTAACAGAAAATTTCTTGCAGCAGTCCATTCCATTTCTAGGCTCATTCCGATCTCCGAACTATCTCGAATCGTTCAGTTCTCAAACGGGAGAAAAACATCCTACAGTGAAGCCCCACAGCAGGGAAAGTTCACTGTAAGGACACTCGGTCTGGGCGCGAAAATCCTCCCCTTCCCTTCTTCTTCCTTTCACCTTCCTCCCTCCCAGCATTCCGAACCACTTTTGAGGACAACACCCAACCAGAAAATAGAACGTTTCCCCCTTTCACTCTCAACCTCCCTCCCCTATCTCTCCCTTCCTCTCCCCTACCCGTTCTCCCCCCAGCTATGCAAATTTCTTGTTGTCCTATTCCTCTGATCATCTCAAGCTCCGCCCCCTTCACCTCTCCCTCCTCCTCCTCTCCTTCATCACTTGTTTTTGTCCCGTGCACTTTTTGCCCTTCGTTTCATCTTCTCTGCAGTCTGCTGTCCATTTCCGCGTACGTCGCCTATCCACTACAGTACTTGTGTAGTCTCAATCCGATCGATAACTGACTTTCTTGGTGGTCTCCCCTACCGTATCCTAGGGGGTAGGTCAACCGTCCTTCTCATTTTCTCCCCTTTCTCGGTTGTTCTCTGACCCCGTGAGCGTGCGTTGAAAAAGGCGAAAGACAGTGAGCGGAGCCGAAAAAGTCTCTTATCACGACGCTTATCACACTTTTTGTTATAGTGATTGGGTGATGGGAAGGGACTGGGGGAGAGGGACCCCATCCCTTCACCCCTAGGTCGATTAAAGACAAGAGAAATCGAAGAGAATCAGAGAAGGAAAGTGGGACATCATTGCTGATAAAAAATTGACATTGTCAAGTGAAGGGAAAATGGATAATGACTTCTTCTTCTCTTTTATTCCCTCACGCGACAAATTTATCCTTCTTTTTTGATAGATTTTCCGAGGATTCTTTCTGGATAATTATGCTCCCCACCTCATTCTTCTTATGACTGAGACGCCGTCTTTTCTTGGATTTCTGCACTTATCCGGAACTATTTTCCGATTGCGATAACAGTCATTTTCATTCGTTCCGTGTTTACTTCCATCTCTCATCTGCTCACAAAAAGTGCAATTTCCTATTAGTTGCCTCTGCACACAATTCTACCGTATCCTCACGTCATTCAGGTAGGTCATTCCTCGATAGATTCCTCTCTCTTTCCTCATTCCCAGACCTCATTTTCCCTCTCCAGAAAGTCGCTATGTACTCTATCTCCAAACCGTTGAGAGGGTACCGTATCCTTCCGCTCTCGTTAAGCCTTTTCTCCCTATTTCGCGCACTCTTTCCATTCTTTCTCTGCCCTCTCTGCCGCTCTCCTCATTTCGCCCGCTCTCTCGTCGAGCACATTTTATCCGGCGTGCCCACTTTCCGTTCCAAATGTGACCTCGGGCGATGACCGGAGGGCGGGAGGAGGGGAGAGAGAGAGAGGAGAGAGGCGGGAGGAGGGAAGAGAGTGGAGACGACGAGAGCAATGGTCACTCTCGAACAACAATACACATACACGCGCCAGCCGGCCGGGGGGAGGGGAGGGAGAGGAGGGGGGAGGGCGGGAGGAGAGATGGCCCCCTCAGGGGGGTTCTCTACCCTCCTCCACCCGTTCTCGAACCTCTCTCTCTCTCTCCTCCCTCTCTCTCCCTTCTCTGCACTTGTTTACTGCAACACACCACCCCTCTAGCAAAGAGAAGAAGGGGGAAGTGGAGGGCAAACCCCTTTCCATTGCGGGTTATCGTCTTTCCCCTATATTTCCCATATCCAGCGAGATCAAAGTACCGTATTTCCATCCAGAACGTTTGCTTCGATTCTTGGTTCTGTTTCACTCTGATTTTTGCGCGTTTTGACCCATTTTTTGAATTTACAGTACTCTCCCTCTTCGCTACAGTATACCGAACAGTTGTGGTCTCTCTTTTGGCGGCATTTTTCGAAGGAATAAATCGCCTTGGAACCTTCTCTGTCTCTTTCGCAGTCCTTCCTTCCTTCTCTTTCTCTGTTTCTCATAATGTCACTTTTTCGTGACAAATGAGTAGAGTGCCGCTTCGTTCTTAGCTCATTTGCATATTTCTCTTGCTGGCTCAGAGATGTTTCTCAGCGATAGCATCGAACAACATACAAACCCAGACTTACTCTCCTCATTCCGCCTTATCTCTCGTAGGTGAGAGACCGAAGTGATCATGCGAAATGATGAGAGTGATCTCCCGCTGTGCTGAATGATCTACACATTTTTCAATGACTTGCAATCGAACGGTTCTCATCTCACTCATTTCCTCCTAATGTTCCCTTGACGTGCTATGATCCAATTGAATAGTGAAGAAGAAACATCTGTCCCCCTTCTTCCTCCAATCCCATTTTTCGAACCGTTTCTTCCCCCAGTTCGATACCCTCCATCGTCTCTTCTTCTCCCTTTCCCTCTCTCGCGCGCGCCTCACTACCAAATTTCAAGGGCAAAAGGTTCGCATTAGGAGTGTATCTTTCCTCTTTTTCGACCCATTCTTTCACCCCCCCCCTTTCTCTTCTTCCTTCTCTACCTTTCTCGCGCTTTTTCTCGCCTGATAATCTTCTGATCTTTAAACTTTCTAAAAATGGAAAACCCAAGTCTGCACTGAAGTCATCATCACACTTTTTCTGCTAGCCGTCTCGTAGATTTCCTTAATTAGAAGCACTTTCCTCGTGTCTGCACTCTCTTCCTTTTCCCTGCTCTCTCTTTCTTGCTCTGCCCTCTTGGTAGGTCAAAAAGTGCATGGCTGTGCAGCAGGTAGCATGGCACGAGACTGCTTTTAACGAGACGGAGAAGGGGGGGGGGGATAGGGGGAGGGGAAGCAGTCCCCCTCCCCTAGCTTCTACTCCTTCTTCTTCCCACAAAAAGGTCTTGGTGAGGACATGGGCACTTTTGCCAGCAGCGCACACGGGACAGTCGACGAAAGCTCTCCCATATCCACCTCCCCCTCCCTCTCTCCATTTTTAGCTTCTCCTTGTCTACCCAGATCCTGATGCAGGGATCACTGTATAATCTTGTAATATAATGTACAAAGATCTCGTTCTTGATCATGCAAAAAATGTACCTGAAACGAGCGTATTCGCAGGTTGACCGATTGACGAACTTTGGTAGTGTCAGTCACCTTCCCTCTACACTCTCTCTTCACTCCTTCCACTCCATTTCTTCATCCATTCGCCCCTTCTTCTCCAATCGTTTTTTGCCCTTTTCCGCTCTCGCGGCCCTCTATCCCCTCCCCTCCCTCTCCCCTCCCCCTCCCCTCCCTCTACCCTCCTTCCCGTCACTCAACGAAAGCGTCGACGCAGCACTTTTTTCCGAAAATATGTTTGTCCCGCCCTCTCTTCCCCTCCTCTTCTTCGTCCTCTTCTTCTCCTATGATGCCCTTCTGCAAGGGGGGAATGGGGAAGTCGAAAATAGAGTAGACCTCATCAGATCACTATTTTTTGCCGTAATCGCCGTGTCTCGTCGCGATCTTTCCTGACTACTGTAACCCCTCAATTATCGATTTTGCAGGATGCGTCTGGTCTGAGTGAGACAGAGAGAAGACCGTCGCCCTCGAATACCGTATACCACATCACACCAACAATACTCCCTAGTATTCGTCGACCTACCGTAGTAGTGCAGCAGACCGTACACCACACACAATACACACAATGGCGGACAGCACGCCGACGCTTGCCGCGCACACGCCCTTGCAGGTGGAGATATATTTATACGATTTTGAATTCCCGCGCGATCTGAGAAATTAATTAAAATCTGGTCATTTTCTGAAGGCAATTGAAAATATGATTTAATACCGGCGGGAGATTCAAATTCGAATTGTTGCAGGTGCCCCGCGTCAACGACTCAGCCGCGTCCGATTCCGTCTTCAAGGTTGCGCCCTGGAACTTCCTGCCCAACCAGACGGTAATCAAAACAACAACAACAACAATAATAATAACAAATAAATTTCAGAACCTCTTCTCATCACTGGCCGAGTTCGGAGCACCTCAGCCAACTGCTGATTACGAGAAGAAAGTGTTCGAATGGCTTCCTCCTACTCCCGCGGGAGATCATCAGACGACGCCCGTCGGTGCATGGGAGAGTCCATCACCAGCAGCTGGACTCCTTCGACCACAACCACAGAAACCTGCGGAGAATGGTTCGACCCTTCCGTCTGCCTCCCCTCGATCGGCCTCTCGCTCCGAATCTCCCATAGACGTCGTCTCAACGTCTGCTTTCTCGTCCGTCGATCAGACCTCGCCCGCCAAAGATAACGATGGTCAGTCCTGTCCAAATTTCAACAGCGAAACAATTGTTGCCGAATCTTGGCGCGAATTCAAATATTCAAATTTCAGCCGAGATCGTTCGACCACAGCCGCTGCGCGTCGACTCGATGGATGCAAGCGTGAAGTACGTTGAGATTAATTTGCATTACTGTCTGGCCGTCTAGGGAGTGCAGGGAATAGATAGAGTGGAACTGATGCTTCTATTTCTATTTCGGCTTCACACTCCTTTTCGCCTCGTCAGTTCTCTGTCATGGCTATTATTCTGTACTTTCCCCCGTCTCTGCACGATCTCTCCCTTCCTTCTCTCTTCTCTTCTTCCGTCTCACATTCTCTTTTCGACGTCAATGACCGTCTCGTTTACTCCTTCTTTCGCATTAATTTGACCAGGAGATCTTTCTCTCCTGCACAAGCTGTAGTAACTCGTCCAATGCACTTCACAACACAAACAGGAGCAGAGAATCTGTTTTTCCAGCTAGTCCATTGCGAAAATCGCGCACTTTTCGCCACAGTGCATGAACACAGACTCGCGCCAAAAACAGACAAGGAAGTGAATAGAAGGGACCACAAATCGGCTACTATTATCTCCTCCTTTCAGTCCTCTTCTCATCCTCGCTTCCGAACAGCAACATCAACTACAGCAATCGCAGCCAATCGTGACCCTAGCCAGTGCATTCGGCCTGCCCTCAGGTACGGTAGCCAAGGAATACAGTCAGTTATCAATCGACCGATTGCAGATACCGTAATCATGTCCGCGGAGCCGGGGCCATCATCTAGCGCCCCGTCGGAGCAGCCCTCATCACAGTCCAACAACGTCAGTCCGCCCAGCCGTGGGTGCTACACTCGCGCGCCCGGTCTCGGACCGCCCCCTGAGGTACGGTAGTGCGATCGAGAACTGAGATGGTGTAGGCAGGATACGGTAACGTGCATTTACAGACGCCGACGTCTGGCAATGGCACGGCGAGTGCATACGTGTGCGCCGTTTGTGGATTCTCGTGCGCGAGCAAGTTCCACTACAATTCGCACATGAACACACACGGAGATCATCAGTGCACCATGTGTGATTACACCAGCAGGTACGGTAGTAAGGATTACGGTAGTCGAAGGGAAGGGAGATTACGGTAGTTGTCGTTGCAGGACCGAGGGTCGCTTGAAGAAGCACATGCGCGAGTCGCACACGGTGGAGCAGCAGATCGCTGCGGGTCTCGAGATTCCCGAGACTCCTCAATCGTCCTCATCGACGAACAATTCGCCTTCCAAAGAGGATGGAGTCGTTCAGCCGACTGACGCTGAGATGGCATCTGAAGGCCATATTGACATCGGCCCTTCAACGTTGTCTTCGACTCTTCTTGGAATGATCGCCACGTCTCAGGCATCTCAGATGACCTCAGCATTGGAACAGATGAGAGCAATCACGGAGCAGCCTCTGCTCGGAGATGGTAAGGAGGGGGAACAGTAGGGGGTTACGGTTGCAGTGATTGCGTCATCAATATCCAATTGTTCAGGTTCGAACGAGGGTCTGTTGCTGGTAGGAGCTCCTCTTGGATTCGTTCCGATGAAGGAGGAAGGAGGCGGAGGAGGTGGAGGAAGGAGAAAGCAGAAGGTTTACAAGTGCAAGCAGTGCCCTCATCTCTCCCAGACCAAGGTTTGTTATTTTTAAAATTTAATTAATTAACTAAAATTAACAATTAAAAATATTTTAATTAATATTACTGAAATCATTAAAGGAGGACCAATGGGCACACGCTCGCTCTCACATTCCATCGGACAAGCAGATGAGCTGCGATAAGTGCAATTTCGTCACGGAGTACAAGCACCATCTGGTGAGTGCCGGAACCATATCCATATCCGGGAAATAGAACCATCAAATTACCGGTCCCCTTGCAGGAGTACCATCAGCGCAATCACGCCGGGATCAAGCCGTTCCAGTGCAAGAAATGCGCGTACACCTGTGTGAACAAGAGCATGCTCAACTCGCACATGAAGAGTCATAGCAATGTGAGTAATACTATATTCCGGATGAAGAATTCCCGGCTCTGAGAATTCCCGGATCATACATTTCTTGCAGGTGTATCAATTCCGCTGTGCCGACTGTAACTACGCGACGAAGTACTGTCACTCACTCAAACTTCATCTGAAGAAGTATGGACATCGACGTAATACTGAAGGAATGAGCGATGCTGATCTTCTCCAGTCTCTCAGTGCCGAGAACAGTCCACCTTCGGTAAGTAAGGGAAGGGGTACGGTAGTTCAGTGGGTCATTCTCCAGGTCAACATTGTTATTTCAGATGCGCAAGGACTCCACCGCTTCGATGTCCTCATCTCTCTCCGGTCCCTTCACTCCATTCTCGGCACTGATGAAGAGAGAGGAACCAACCACTCCTCTCGCGACTCCTACGAGTAAGTCATTTTCTTGATAGACGACGAATAACAAACATCGCAGCGATTACTGTAGCCTCACCACCGCCTTTTCAGTGCCCAACTTCGGACTGGCTCAGGCCATTCCGACGTCGCAGAGTCTCAGCTTCGCAACGCAGATGCTGTTGAGACAACACCAGGTACGGTATTCCCACCACGGATGTCGATCGATAACTGACTTCTTTTTCTTATCTTAGATTTTGCAGCTACAGCAGATGATGCAGGAGCCGTCGCACAAGTGCTGCATGTGCGAGTTCACTTGCGGGTGAGTCGACGTTTCCCAAACGTCGTCTTCGATTACTGTATGTACACCACGAACAGTTTCTTGTTCAGATCGAAGGAAGAGATGCTCCATCACAACATGTCTCATCTGCCTCAGTTGCTGTCGAACAGCAATCTCTATCAGGCACTTGGAGTGCAGGCGACGCTGGGAATTCCGGTAAGGGGTGGAGCTTGAGGGGGGGGGGAGTCCAGAGAGGGCGGAGCTTGGTGATTAATATTATCCTGATTCAGGACCGTTCGGCTGACGACGATCATCACACGACAACTGGATCTCCATCTGGAGACGATGCTGTCTCTCACTCGAATGGATCAGCTGGATCACCCCTTGGATCTGGCAGAGGATCCAGTGATGAGGGAGAGGGCGGAGCTAGCAGGTGAGTGTGGTGTAGTGTGAGACGAGATTTACTAAAGGTCGCTTGTTCAAAACTGAATCTGAATCGATTGCAGAAGGAAGAGCAAGCCGTCGCGCATCGCCATCGACGACATTGGACTGCAATTGATGGACAAGGCCAGTCCCGATCACACCACCGTCTCCGTCATTAAAACAGTCGAGGTCAAGCAGGAGGAGGTACGGTAGTCACACCCACGAGGTCTATCGTCAACTGATTCCTTTCCAGCCAATGGACACTGGTGATGAGCCATCGGCAACGGCAGAGTTGAATTCGTCTTCTGAGCAACTGGTGCTTCCTCTCCCTGCACCTCAACCTCTGAGGCATCAACTACTGCAGTTGCAGCACCCTCTACTCCTGCAGGCGCAGCATCAGGAGAATGGAGGAATGCCCGATTCGGGAGCACTTCGACAGGCCTTTCTCAATCATCTCATGAATCAGCACAGACAACAACCGGCTGAGTTGTACAGATACGAATGCAGACACTGCTCCATGGGATATGCGGACACCAACATGCATAGAGTGAGTAGATCGAAGCCTCTGGATTAATGCTTCCGGATGATCAGCTACTGAATGAGAACTAAAAGTTGACTAGGCATTAATTCATTTGTGCCAGTATTTTCTCAGGCCCAAACGCGGATGAAAATTAGATTGAATCTCACCTAGTAGCGTGAATGGGCGTAGTCAAACAGGGCAGACCATAATTATTTCTCTTACAGGTGCACATGTCATATCACTCACTGGATAATCCCCTCCAGTGTTCTCGATGTGGAATGGTCTGTGCCTCTGCTCTCCACTTCAATCTTCATCTGCTACAGTCGAACCATCTATAAGCCCATTGCTAGACCACGCCCCGGTACCCCCTGAAGATCCCTGGTACCCGAGCTTCTTCTGTTTTCCCACTCCATCTCATAAGTGTCAAAGTGTATTCTTCTTATTTTTTGGCAGCGCGCCTCAGGTCTTTCGTTTACCATAGTAAATGATCCCATCTCGTAATTGTCCTCGCTGCCTATGGCAAGCACCTTCTCATTATGTACCGTTGTATTCATTACTCTAGTAGTCATTGTAGTCGTATTCTATGTGAGTTGTCTCCCTTTTTCCTTTTTGATTTTTGTTGTGTACTCTTCACATGATTGCTCTCCTTATGATTCTTTCTTATTTCCGATTCTTTCTCGTTTCTATTTTCTCAGTTTCTCCATTCCGATTCAGTTACCCGCAAACGGACCTCATCTTCTACCGTATCCCCACTCTCAAGTACCGTATTCGATACATTATTGATTCCCGCTTCATCCCACTCTCAGATTCTACTACAGTATCTACGCGTGTCTCCTGTACTAATCCATCCCACTTTGCTCTCCTTTTCTCTCTCCTACGGTTCACCCGCAAGCGCTCAGGGCATTAGCATCTTACCGTAGCTACCGTATACATTCGTCGACTAGCCGTTCGCACTCACTAGTACACCACCAGCACACGTCACTAGCACACTACACCACACACCATACTCGATGCCAAGTAAGCACTTTGTCTCGGACCTCAAACCTCTTTTCTCTCCTCTGTCATTACGATGTAACCTCTCAATACTAATCTAGTTCACTCAAGATTGCCAATTTGTCCCATTTGCATGCTACTTGTATTCATTCAATTGTTCGTATTTCTCAAATATCCCCTCACTTTCGATATCCTCTCTCACACCCATTTCAGTATCACCACTACTAATGTTCTCATCCCTCCTCTCTCTACGTTGTATATACCAATCGACAGTTTTCACTCCAAATAGCCTTGTTATCGATCGATTGATTCTCTTACAGTACCCTCGGATATCCTACCGTAATCTCTCACTTGTATTCGTTCGGATGACTCTGACGCTCAAGCCACGAGTCTCTACGTTGACCTCGTATCCTCCTTCGCTTAGTAGATCATTGTTTGTAGCAAGGCTCAGCCCCCTTTCTTCCCGACTGTTTCATGAGTTCCATCGATCGATACTATGCAACCGTTCGTACCTCACCTCGATTATACTTACTCTCATTGAAATACCTCTAATCTTGCTCTTGCTTGACGATTCTGAACTCTTTTCCTCAAGGTTATTCACTACTGCCCCTGCCTCATTCTTCTTATTCTGATGACTCCTTCCATTTCCAGTTCTATGCACTTCCATACTGATCAGTGATAGATTCGAGCGTATATGATAAAGTATAGTAATAATACATCCATTGTTTGGGGACATATACTACGACAATGTTCAGCTCAAGATGAAGACAGAGAACATTAAAGGAGGAGTACCATGAATATCTGGCAAACTGAGGTCTCAATGTGGGATGGTGGGTCACTGTTACCCGATCACATTTTCGAAACTCCCAAGTCACCATTTTCGTTTGAACTGAAATATGAGCATTTGGCTGCGTTCCAAGTGACCCTGAAGTTCCGGCACCCATGCGGTTCGTGGGACTCCTTCTTTAATATCTAGATCGATAATTCCCAAAAACCAATATTCCAATAGGTAATCATCAACTCATTTTTGAAAAAAACTTGTCTTTATTACGTATTATTGAGGCGCGGATAAAGCTATTTCCATCATAAACATGAGAACAATCGACAATTCACTGGGACAATGGAATCCATGTCAATTTACAGATACTATCGAGAGGGCAAGAACAATCGAAATTCGTAGTCTATTGAAAGTGAGGGCACTAATACCGTATACATCAGTGGTGCGTCTACAGTACTCTGGATGGTGCGGCGGGTGTGTGGTGTGCAAGGGGCGAGGAATACAATCATGATGAGTATTGCGTATTGCACCAATTGGCGGATCCTTGGTCTTTGCGTATGGGATGAGAGGGAACCTTGTGAGTAAGTACTAATGGAAAAGGATGAGGGAGATCAGAGGTAGAACCAGGATGGTGAAAAGGGAGGATACGGTAGCCGAATCGGGTTTGGAATCTGCCGGTTCCCGGTTCTCAGATGGCAATGGATCGCCTACTCGAGTGAGGGCGAAATCAAGCATTGCAGATCGACTATCACGAGTGATCACAACTTCCTTCGTTACAGAGAGATAATCGGGATGGTCGACTGTCACCTGCAAGAGAGGATATGTCAACAGTGATCTTTGATCTCTGATCTTTAGACTAATACTACGAAAACTGAGTTCCCTTTAGCGATACGGTAAGATACGGTATAGTATCTACGGTATTCAATCGAAAACTAGTTGTTATAAGCCCAGAGCATCTTCATTTCGTGTAGTAGACTTGATAAACCTGATACGGTAATCACATACCGTATAGTTGCCAATATTGATCAATCTCCAGTATTCTCCTGCTTCGAATGAAGTGACAATCTTCGACGTCGTATCGATACCAATTGTCGCCCCGACGATGGGAGAACGAGTAGCCGCATCGTACACGAAACCGTGAATTGCACTGAAAATTTGATCTTTGATCTCTGATTTACGATCATTAAAAAAAAATGGTTGCTCATTCAACGCCCAAGTAAAGCGAGAATCGGTCACCAGTGGTCTTTGATCTCTGATTTATGATCATTACTAAAATGGTGGCTCACTCAAAGCCCATGTAAAGCGAGAATCTGCTCTTTGAACTCTGATCTTTAGACTAACAATACGAAAACCGAGTCCCCCAAAGTCTACGCTAAAGGGGGAATAGGGCAACATTGATCTTTGATCTCTGATCGCTGGACTACGAACAGTGGGTTCCCTCAGTTCTACGCGAAAGGGAGATGGATCAACATTGATCTTTGGTCTCTGGTCTTTGATCTCCTCTTACTTGTGAATCTGCATGATGTAGTGGAGTAGCGCGTATTTGTTCTCGTCCCACAGCATCTTCAGTCGAGATTTCGCAGGGAATTTAACGCAGTTGATTTCGACCTGCAAAATAAATTGAATAAATTTGCATCCGCGTCAATTAGCTACAGTATTTCCAGTATCGATCTACGAACTACAGTCAAACTAAAGAAGGATATGAAAAAATTTGAATCGTCTCCTGTACCGTACACCGTTGGGATCAAAAGTACACCTTACCGTAAGCTCCATGCAGTTCGTATTCACGTAGTTCCAGTCCTGCATACCACCAGAGACGATGTACCTAAGAAGGATTTGTTGCGTTACTCTGCATTTTGAAGAAACCTGTCTTTATGGTTACGACGAAATGGGTATCGAACTATCCGCTAGCTAAAATATGCACATAATAACATTCCTCACCACTCAGCTCCATTGACAATGCCACTCTGCGGGTCTCCAGTCAATTCCAGCTGTGGATTGAGACAGCGAGGACCCTGAACGAGTGCATTTATTGGGGTTGATCTTTGATCTTTCTTCATCAAAGTCAACGTTTTTCTCGATTCCAGTAAGTCTTCAACTGAATAAGATGACTAACCGGTTTCCACATTCTCTTGTGTGCTCGTGCGTACGAGTATGCGAGCCGGACGAACAATTCGTTGTCCGGAGCTGGAGAATAAGAGGAGGAACGACGGTTACGGAGACTGCAAAATCGCATTTTCACTCCTTATTTTATCTTCTTATCCAAGTCAATACTTATCAAAGTTTAAAAACCGAGCAAAAAAATTTAGAAGTCTGCAAAAAAGTAAGAACAAAATTTTGAAAATGAATACTAACCGATCAACGGGGGCGTCATCGAATGGATAATTGACGATGGCCGTTCCTCCATGGAGATTGGCAGAGAGCACGAAGGGGATAGACTTCGTCCAACTGAGAGATCAAAGATCAATATCTATCTCTTACTAGCTTTGAATCCATTCTATTCAGGTCACTATAGAAGAACATAGCTATAGATGCGCCAACTGAAGAAAGATCAAAGATCAATGTATAATTCTTATACCATTACGGTAGAATACTGTATCTCAATCGATCGCTCACCTCATCACAGCCGCAGTCTCCGGCTGCGTCCGCCTGTTCTCGTTGTTGATCAGCTCGGGAAATCTGAATCTTGGTCTTTGATCTTTGATCTCTACCGTAATCCAGCTCACCGTGGCGGGAAGTTCCGATTGAGATCCTGTCCGGCGGCGTTCTGTCGACCGCGTACACCCGAATCGTCGCCTGTATCGAAAGATAGGATTAAGGTAAGGTACGGTAGCGA
This sequence comes from Pristionchus arcanus, assembly GCA_900490705.1. NCBI lineage: Eukaryota > Metazoa > Nematoda > Chromadorea > Rhabditida > Neodiplogasteridae > Pristionchus > Pristionchus arcanus. The sequence goes on from LS486699.1 coordinate 162,142, forward strand.
TATCGCAAAGTGATTTTTTAAGAAACAAAAAAAATACCTTCAATGGCCTTCTCGTATCCGTCCGGGTTCATTGTGGGCATGAGATGGATCTGAGATTTATTTATTGAGCCCACTTCGTTTTCTTATGCAAAAAATATGTCATGATACTACTGTAATCAGTATCGACCGGCGTAAATAGATCCCATTCAGCATTGCCATAACACAACGACGGTAAAATTCTCTAGTCAATCAATAATCCCCTCACTCTGGTAGTGTCGAGCATCTTCCGAATGTACTCATTCGTTTCGTAGTTCTTGAGGAGAATCTCAGCGAGATAGACGAGGAAGACACGACCGCTAACCTATAAGGATTCAATGATTACATAAATTGAAATTTCAGGGATGAATGTGTTTCAATTTATTTTCTGTATTTTCATGTGAAGACCAAAATTGGAGATTTTTTGAGACAGATAAAACGGCTGTTTTGATGAGCTTGATACAGACATAATTCTACAATTTTTAAGAGAATAAATTGCTCACCTCATTTCCGTGCATATTAGCTACATATTTGAACTCGGGGATGCCCTTCTGATGCGCGTGAGGATACTTTGAGACGACCAGAACGTATCTGATGATAACACGTTGAAATGATCTTTGATCTTTGAACAGAAATGAAATGGTCTTGTCCCCTTTTTCACAAGGAATCCCAAAACTCTTGACTACAAATCACACTCAAATTCAGATAGTCAGCGATTGAAATAAAAAATAAAGACAACTGACAGTTCTCTATTCTGGATGGACTGTCCGGCGCTGTAGAGATCCGTCAGATGGGGATACGCCTTGTGAAGATCCTGAGATTGAATCATTATTTCAGAATAAATGTATTGCATTTTAAAAATTTCAGTAACACTATTTTTACAATTATACTCAATAACGGGCTAAAAGAATACTGACCGTCAATTTCTTCTCTAGATCCTTGTAGTTGTAATGGCGAAAGTCAATGAAGGAATCGTTGAAATTCCCGAGCTCCGCTCTACAAGAAATCGAATCATTTTTTGTAGATGTCTATCGTTTCCTTGTAAGGCTTGATAACGTGACAAAGCACTTTTTGAGACGTTTTTTAGAAGAAGGAATCAAGTAAATTCCGGAAAATACTCACATCAACTGCTCGTAAGTGGTGATGTCATCCTGGTTCTCGAATTGGTTGATGAGATACTGAAAGAAATTAAATATCATGGAATAAAGGAGACCACGATCTCTGTTTTCCAGCGAACCCTATTTCATTATACTTTTCATCTGATCTAGATATCATGAAAAAGATTGGTTTGATCTTTGGCCTAATTGATACTATACAAATTTCGCCTTGGGCAAGCTACAAAATGAAAAGAATGCCATCTGACCTTCTCAACATCAGTTGATCTCTCCTGTCCGAGAGTGAGCGGCTTGGCGAGTGAATTTGAGACGAGAAGAAGGAGAGCAAAGAGGAGATGATCAATCATCTGAAAGTTGATCTTTGATCTCTTGATGACGCCATCTATCTACTATGATATATAGAATAGCTCACAACTTTCCGGCTCCACACAGTATCGTATCCTGTACTTGCGCATCCACTTTCTCTCGTTGATCTGAAGAATTATCAAGTTTAAGAATCGACAAGTTTCGAGAAGATGAGATAACACGAGCGGAACACGCGAAATTCGATCGGAAAGATGAGCAAAAGGGGATCGGATTACGTGTAAGACGAGAGATGGGAAGTGATCTACCGCCGAGGTGAGAGAGAGTTCGGAAGTCAGAATGTCTCCTCATTCCGCATGCTCTCTCGTCACTCTGACCGGCGAGAATAGGAGGAACGACGATACTGATTCTACATCCTAACAGCCCTATTCAGTAATGTCGGTTCTAGGGTGGTCCGACGATGAAGTAGTGTTAGAACAATGAGCCTAGTAACCAAACGGTCACTTTGCATGCAATAAATCAAACGAATTAGGACAAAAATGGGTACATAAATCGGGAGCGCATTAGTGGTAAGTGGGGGCGCAAAGTTATTGCAGCAGAGAAAGCGGCAAAATTATGGAATGTGACCTCAAGCGAGGCGCCGAAACGGTAAGAAGAAGAGAATGAACAGGGATGAATCTCTTCCCTTTGAGCACTCTCTCGATGGGAAGAGATGACGAGAGAGTAGGGTAAAGTGAGAGAGTGCTTGAGATAGGAATCTCCTTCGATGCGGCAGGGCCGATAAGCAACGGCGCCGCGGGGTCACGGAACGCGTGAGAGAGCACGCGGAACGCGGAGAGACGCGTGAGAGGCGCCAGACGCGCGCACGCGTGAAAAAAGAACTGCTGCTCCCTTGTTCTACTAATGCGGAGTGGCATGTTATCTTAGCGCGCGCTAGGGACATTTGAGAAAAAGGGAAGGGCGTGGGTTCAGGTGCTTGCAAGGGGATTTATTGCAAGATTTATTACAATATAGGAAAGAACAAGAAGCGCTTCAATGGTTTGAAACTCATGAGTGAATCAAAACCTGGTCAAAGATACTATCTCTCCATCAATAAATAACGACAGTGGCAAACATTGCAAGTGAGCGATAACCTCGATGAATCAGAGGAAAGTGAATGACAATTCAGAATCACCTCTCCATTTCTATCCCCGTTCAGAGAATTCCTAGTTGAAAAGGAACAAAAGAAGGAAGAGAATGCACATTGATGATGTACTTCGCGTATTCATGGGATTGCACATCATTCTGCACTGGAAAGGATGAGAGGATAACGAGAGAGGGGGAGGGATGAACAATCGGATGGGAAAATAACAACCATGTACATCAGCAGGGGTGGTGATTGACAAATGGATTGTTTCGAATGCCCCAGAGGCGATAAGAGATTCAAAAATGAATCGCTTCTTCATTGGCCGTCCCTACATTGCAGTGAATCGAGAATCGTGAGAAGGGAATGGATAAATCGAGCAATCGAGGAACATCCGAACGAACTCCGGATAGGGAAAACTCCACCGTGTTCTTCTGAAATCGACTAAAATATCTAGATAATAAGGGAAAATGGGGACTTAATCGATAAGGGCATTCCCTCTCAATCAGGGAATTCTCATTGTGATCAGGTGACAAACTGTACTCATCCCCATAGATCCCTCCTTGAAGGGGCAACATCGTCAAGGGTTGAGAGAAGAGATAAGGAGATCACGAGAGAGTTCAGACAGTTAGAGAAGACGAGATAGCATGGGGAATCGAGAGAGTCATCGTCGTCCAAATAGATGCCCCCTTCACTTCGCATGCACTAATTGAGAGGCTTTGTTGTTCCCTCACTTGCAAACTTTGCGCGCGAGCCATCTTTCCCCCGCGCAAAATTAACACCCTTTCAAAGCGCCTTTTTCACTCTTCTGCAAAATGGATGGGTCAGGCGCCAGGAGCGGACAAAAGGCTGGATCAGATGAATTGTACCGTCGCTTATAAGTGATCCCCAACCCGTCAATTGACCAGGCTACATTAGGGAAAGGGACTGAGAAAGGGAACGATGATCTATTGGTCTGAGAACCGAAGGGATCAGGGTGGGACTCTCCTCGTTACGCATGCTCTCTCACCGGCCAGAGAAGGATGAGGAGAAGTCTCGTTTTTGCCCATGGTCCTATACTGTGAAACAGGAAGGAGTTGCGAAAACCGGGTGTGTGATTGATACAGAGCACAACTACGCAATATGTACACAGAGGGGATCGAGTAAAATCCTCCTCTCGAGTACTGGAGGGAATGAGGCCAATTCATGAAGGAACTCTCTTGGTCTCTCGAGGTAAAATGGGAACTTCTTCGGTTTTTGGCCCAGTCCACAACCGCTCCGAATGTGGAGGAAGTGGGGAATGATAATGGTAGGGGGGGGGAATATTCTGCGAGAAATGTCTTGGCCAAAAATCGAAGAAGTGCCGAAAATGACACTGATCAGGCAACGGAACAACTGTGAACGCGCGCGGCAACAGGAGCAAACATAGTGACTCTAATCGTTTCGAATTCTCATTCGGCGCGAGAAACTGAAATAGAAACGAGAAACAATTCTAGTAGCGAACACGCAACATTCCGGCGCGAGAGAGAGAAAGGAATGATATGAGGAGGGATTGGCATATTTCGCACCCGAATTAGCGTGTGAGTCGACATGCAAAACAAGAGGTCGAGAGGGGAGGGACGGGAGGAGAGTAATGGGAGGAGGAATCTGATTCACCCCGAAAACTATGGCTAATCTGACCTATGGAATCGACATTCGAGATGGGCATTCATGTCTTACAGTGAGAAAACAGTGCAGACATTGCTATCTGAGTGGTCAGAGAAGAGGAGAGAACACGAGAAATGGAGAGAGTGACTGAGAGAGACAAGTTTCTCAATGGGAAGAAGCATACAACGAGATGCGATTCTTTGCTTAGTGAGGAAAGGGATATGCAAATTTCTTGTAGATCAACCACCATAAAAAGGAGTGATGCGGAGGGAAACTACAGAAGAGCACAGTTGACAGTATTTCCCGAGAAACTTTGTGAATTGACTCAGTGACACAGAACTACTGCTAACAGGGAGAAGAATTCTCCTGTTCATTCGAAGAGCTATTTCGTTACTCTAAGTGGCGAGAGAGTGCGAGGAAAAAGGAGGCGAACTCTTCATCTTCATCAGTATCCGAGTGCTGAATCTCGAGATTGAAGGCCATTAGTTCCCGAAGTAAAGATGAGCTTTGACTCGGGAGGCTCCTCCTCTTCTTCTTCTTCCTTCAGTGATAGATCAAATTGATGGGTGGTGATTACGGAAGATTTAGGGGAAGAGATGATAGGTGTGAAGAAGAGCGAGCGAAGAGCGAAGACAATGGAACAACTGTTCAGTGGAACCAACGAGGGGTTGGTTCTGGCACCAGTATCCAGAGATAGATCCAGGGGTAAGGCGGTGGGCACCGAATATGGATCCAGAGAGGCGATGGACCCAAGCTGCGATGTCAAAGGTCTGCCACCGCCCCTCGTAAATTACAATTATGGGAAAGACAATGGTTCGTCACCTGTTCAAGAGTAAACCAGTCCGAGAATTTGGGCAATGAATCATGGTGCGAAAATGTGCGCCCCAGTGATGTTGCAACAACGGCAGGAACAATTGAGATGGGACGGGACGATATGAAGGGGAAGGGCGAGGAGAGGAGGGGGAATACCAGAGTGAGATGGTTCGAAGGTCTCCGATGGGTGAACGTGATATATTTGGGGCCATTGTGCATGCACTTTTCGAGAACATTCTTGCGCTTTACAGTAGTGAGAACGCGTCATAGGAATGGGAGGTATTGTTTCGTGGTATCAAGATGGGCCCTGGGCGAGAGACGAATTTTTGGGGAAATTGTGAATAATAGGTAGGGTAGGGTAGACAACGACAGGGTTTCAATGGGGAATAGAGTTCGAAATACGAGTAACCGACTCTTGATTTCACGGTAGTCAGGGAGGACAGCTCGCGAATTGAAGAATTTCCCGAAATTTGAACTCTTCTGGACATGTTGATGGATGTATTCAGAGTGAATAGATCAAGGGACATGATCCCCTTCTCATCCCTCTCCTCCTTCTAGCCAACCAACTGACCCCTCCCTCTCTCGTGTCGAGACGCCTGTTACACGAGAGTAAGCGACAAGTAAGCTCCCTGGGTTGGGATCCGAGTGGTCCGAGGGATCAAACCCCAGTCCCTGCCTGGCACCGATCAGCTGGTTCCGTGGAACCGAATATCCTCAGGAATCTATATTGCGAATCAAAACGCAATTCTGAGATGCTATTTCGATTCTGTCAGATAGATGTTTAGGCAACAAAAAGTAGTCAACCTTCAATCGCTGGCCTCAACCCATCGACGTCTGCTGTTCAATTCGTGCACAGATGATGGATGGGAGACTTAGTTAGGGACGTCAGTCTCTTCATTTCACGTGTTCTCTCGTCACTCTGATCGATCCGAGAGTAGAGGAAATGAAGAGACGAATTCTTCATCATGACAGACCTAATCTTAGTTTGTTGCGAGTCGAGAGAAGAGAAAGAACGAAAGAGTTGTTCTTTCGTCTGAGGACTCGTAATAAGAGAAAGGGAAGGAATTGAGATGGGTTCGAGGAAGAATCGAAGGCATTCGGAAAGAGAGATTCTCTATTCATTCACTTTCCGTCTTCTCAGACCACGCTAGAGTCGCACGCCAATAGAGGAAAGGAAAGTACAGAAATAGTCCTCAAGAAGCACCCGATAGTTCGCCATTGGTAATATAATGAAACTGTCCTTATCCCAAATGCTCTCTGGTTATCTATAGTTTCAGTATTGTCAGAAGCACGGCCACAGTTCAGACAGAGTCCTTGAACTACCCCTGTTAAGGGCTGAGATTCTCTGATCAAGGCAATGCGAGTACTTCACTTGCTGCCCTAGTTCGATGGATGCCAGAAGCACTGCCATAGTACAGATACTTCTAGTGCAACCAGTGGTCAGAAGAAGCGACACAAGATTTACAAGGGGAAGGAAGGGACATTGGGAGAGGAAGGGGAAGTGAGTAGCCACGCTTGCCTCTCGCCCATCATTGCCATTCTTTACGCGACATCCCAAGGGATTTCGTTGAATTTGGAGTGAATTCAGTTCGTGGAAAGGGGATGGAAACAGAGAACGGAAAAATTCACATGGAGTATCGTTGTTTCTCGCAGAGATGAGAGGACGAAATAACAAAACGAATAAGGATAGAATACAGAAGGAACATGGTCAGGAATAAACACGACAAGGAGACGAGTAAATGAAAAAAGGAGACCGTGAATGAAAAGGGCGCCTTTGGCCCTGTGAAGTGGCTATCATTCACCGGCCTCTTCCCATCTTTCCCTCCTCTCTTCTTCTCTAATTCTCACCATTTCGAATGCTCTCTCGTCTCGGACGGGCGGATTTCTTGACTGAAAGCGCGTCCGAGTCAGAGGAAGAGCAGAGGAGTGATTAATGCTTTTCGCACAGAGGGGAGAAGAAGAAGGGGAATCACGCTGGATGTGCTCTATCAACTGATGGGATTGAGATAACAACTGATAGGACTGATCAGCTGGTGATGATGATTCACTGATTATACTAGAAATGATCGAAATCTACAAGCAAATCAGTGGTCAGAACAATTTCGAAACAGCGGAAGACAATGAAAGGGGCGACCCGGGGAGAGCGGCAGACCCATTGCGAGTGGGCGCCTGTTGCACAGTGCCACAAGTAATGAGGAGCACCATCTCACTTTCCCCTGATCTCCAGCTTTCTCTGACTGACGAGAGATCGGGTGAAAGTGAGAGACGGCGGAGAGGGAGGAGCACTCTCTCCTTTTCGTGTTCTCTTTCGCCTTTCTCTGTTCGAAGCAAGAAGTTAGAGCAACTGTCGTGGAGCAATGTGAGAAGCTTATACAGAAGGGAGGAACGGTTTATGATCGAGAGGAAGGAGGAGAGGAGGAAGGGATGGTTATGGGATCGGGAGGGCTTAGATCCGTTTATCCCTCCCGGAAGATGTAATTGAGATTCTTATAAACTGTGCGAGAATTGGGCAGAATGTAACCCTAGGAAATAATAATAATTTATCTTCGCCCGAGGCGCAACGAGATCGAAAGTGGCATTAATAAGGTGGAATAGCAGAAATGAAGAGCATGAAAAATTACTTCGAATACCGAGAAAATTGTGTAGACGCAGCAAAATATTCGCGCGTGATAGAACGAAGAAAGTAACTGTCCGAGTAGTGAAAAGACGTCTGTAATTATGACGAGAGACTCGTTTGATTACTCGAAAGTAAGAGTGATGAGGGGAAGAAAAGACATAATTCACTCCGATGCCTAATGGGCAACGCCTGTGTGCAATGGCTAAGTAATCAGAGGATAAGTAAGAGATTTGATCGGGACTAATGGCTAAAAGTACCGATCAAGTTGCGAGGAAATAAATAAGTGTTTCCGCCCAATTAAAATTGAATTTGAAGAATTCTATGAATGATAATTACAGTTCCGGATGGATTCACTCCAATTAAAATTTCTTGAAAGAAAATCCAAGGAATTTGTTCTTCCCCCATGATCTTTGATCTTTCCCATGCATTCATAAGGGGCATTATTACCGCCTAATGAGCTGATGGTCACAATCTGCCTCTTTCCTTCTCTTCTTAATTCCGTCGCTTTCATTTATCCCAACCCTTCACTCTCAATCGGTCACATCTGGCTCGTTATTCAGAAGAGAGTGGCAGAGATTTCAAATTGCCCTCCTGATGAGAAGATGATGGGAATGGGAAAATGAGACAATGTGGAGATTATTGTCTCTGAAATGATTCATGTAATTATAATCTGTTCGACTGTTGTACTGAAACTGAGTCGTGGTGACTCATCAAAAAAAAAGTCTGACTACATGAGGACTCATTTATGGATGAGGAGCATCGTGGGCCGCGACTCTTTCTGTTGTTATGGGGAACAAGAGAGAAGAAGAAGGGAAGAAGATAGGGAAGATGCAAGCTGAAAAGAACTCCCACTGTACTTTCTCTCTTGTTGCTATTTCATTTTTTCTTCAAAAATATCACAATTGTTATTTTTATACATTATGCTACAAACGTCTGCCCTTATCACTTTTCCATTATCTCTTGCTTCTCTGACCGGCGTGAGAGCATTGTGAAATGAGAGAGTCAGCAATTGCGACATCTAGTTGAGACCCTGAATCTGTCTTTCTACATCCATTCACGACTGAGTGAACTCACTGAGTCATAGTGTGCAGTGATTTCCGGTCACTCTCTCTCTCGTTTAGTCCACCCGTTGGCAGAGTTCGAACAACCGTCTCTCAATTCCAAACAATATTCTTTCCCCTTCACTGTCTGTTTACCTCTCGTTTATTTTTGAAAGCTTTGTTTATAATTGCATTACCATATTATTATGTTCAGTCTGGTAAACAGAAAGACCTTTTTGAATTGTGTAAAGTTTGAAGAACGATTTAGATTGGTTTCAGATGGCCAAACGGCCTTCGGTGATTGACCTTCGAAGAGGAAGAATAACTGAGAAGGTTTGATCTCACGAATATTTTTCGTCGGCATTTCAGTAAAGGTTAAGGGAGAGGCATAATATGATATTATTCTTGAAAATAAACGAGATTATTGCATTAATTATATTATTTCAGGTCGGAGAAACCACAGCGGCCGATCAATTTCCGAACAAAACACAGAAGAATGTCGACCTCTCCAAATCGGTTAGTTTCTCTTATTTTTCTCGAAGCCACATCTCGTAAACAAGCGTGCTGTGCGCCAATTCTGAAATACCATCCTGAAATTTGACTTTATCTCTCGAATATTCTTCAGGTTGACGATAAACGTCGTACTCTCGATCGTCTCGTCGCTCGAGTGGAAGCACAGAGGAAGAATCGAATTGATCTCGATGGATATGTTAAACAACTTCAGACGACGAGGAACACGTTGAATGTGAGATACTAGGATATGTCCTGTTCGCCATTCACATAGGTGAAGGTGTACCCAAGTCAAGCGATTTTACAGTCATAAGACAGCGCTAGGTGGGACCCACTGGTATGACCAACTACCAGCTGCCATACCAGGATAAATATCGACACTTATCTGTTTCTATCCGTAATTGGAGCATATTCTCCGGTTTACTCCACCTCATTCTGATGAATAATAATAATTCCCCATTGCAGCAATCGCGCACGGTTCACGCGCCGGAGCTGCGCGATCTCAACGATCGACTCGCGAAGATTGCAGTAACGAGAAACGCGCTGAAGAAGGAGACCATTGGGGTAGGCCACGCCCACTTTTCCTTTTTAACGCAAAATATTCATCAAGATAATGAATTCCAGGTCGAAGACACATCTAAAGAGGAGGATTTGGGTCGTAAGAAAATGATGGACGCTATTGCAGTTGCTGAGAATACACTGGAGAAACTGGAGAAGAAATGTTATTGAGAAGATTTGATTTTTCATGAAATTTTAGTTTTATTGTGCAACTCAAATGTCTAATTCAGTGGGCGCAAATGCCGATTCGATCTCCGTAATCGTTCGTGAGACGAGTGAGCAAGAGGAAATGAATGCAAGTGTGCAGAAAACGATGGAGGAAGACACCAGGACTGTAAAAGTAACCACTTTCCTTTTTGAAATTTCTACTTTTGAAGAAATATATCCTTCAAAACAAACTTGCAATGCAAAATAGTAGCAAATCTGCTTCAAAAAAGTAATATATTTGGGATGTTTTGCAGCAATTGGAAACGTATCTGAAGAAGACGATGGACGCAACCTTCAATGAACAGAGAACATTGGATGATTTCCGATTGGGAATTGGAGATGAAAAGAGAGAAATCGAAGGAATGAAGAGAAGGATCAAAGAGGATAAGGTATGAAACAATACTTTCTTATGTTTCCAAAACTCTAATCCGTTAAATTCACAAACACAGGCAAAAGATCGATCCCTGTCGCAGCAGCTGGATGCTAATCTGAAGAACGCGAAGAAATCGGAAGAAATGATGGAGAGACAGGTGATAGTAATTCATCAAATTCTCCCAATTCCTTCTTGTATCCCTTATGTTTTTACTTAAAAATCCTGTCAGCGGATATATTTTCCCCGAAATTTCAGCCCTAATGTCGCGCTGATTTAGAATTCGACCATCGTGAAGACAACGGAATCGGAACTACGAGAGTTATTGGAGACAACGAAGAGAATGCATTCAGAATTGAAGAAGAATGTGAATGATGCAGAGGAGAAATGGGTGCAATTACAGGATGAAGTGAGATTGTCATTATTAGTAAACATAGTTAGAATCCCTATATATATATATATATATATATCCTCGAATTCAAACGAAAATAAGTTACATCATCTCACTGACTCTTCAGTTATCTTCACTGGAAACCACGCTCGCAAATTCGAAAGCGAATGAGAAAGTGGAGGAAGCAAAACAGAGAAGATACGAGACAAAGATTGAGATTTTGAAGCTAGAACCGTACGTTTATTACAACCAGATAATAATAATCAATTTACTCCTAAATGAACTTTCAAAAATATATTTTGTCAGTGCACCAACAATGTACACTACGTACGAGACAATCGTGAAGGGTCAAGCAAAGAAGAAAAAGAAGGGAATTGAGAATGGAGAGATGACCGAGAGGTTGAAAATCACTAGAAAGTAAGTGATCTCTACAACGTTTATGGCGTTCAGCAGCTATATAAATTTCTAGTCTGAATTTTCTCTTAGAATCGAACTGGAGCGTGCAAAGACTGCTGATGCAGAGAAGAAAGTGGAGCGATTAAAGAAACAATTGGATGTTAGTTTCTCCTTTTTTGATCTACGTCGCCGTAGAATTCTTCGTGTGATCTCTCAGCATGACGTCCCTTAATAAATAAAAAGAGGGGGACAAAATTCAGGCAATCAAAGAGGAGGAGGAAGAGAATAGTACGGTGCTTGGAGACGAATCAGAGTATCCTGATGGAATATTCTCTGATACGGAAGAGGAATCAGAAGAAAGAGATGAAGATGAAGAACGATCGGTGAAGAAGAAGAGGTGGACATGTTGTATCTTCAGTGATCGATCTTTAAAAATCAGAAAGGACGAGAAAATATGAATATTTTCAGTAGAAGCAAAAGCGAGGCGCCGTCGGATGGGAAAGGATCGAAGAAGAAACGAAAATCATCAGTGGATGGAAATGAGGACACGAAGAGAAGGGCAACGGTAAATTTTAGCTTTGCATCAATATCAGATATTATTGTTACAATAATTTATTGTAGCTACAATTTCATTAGAGATAACAAAGGATTTTTTCTGGAGTCTATGACTCAGAACAAAATAAATAATTTCCAGTTAGTTCGTGAACGAGAGCGAGAGGCTGCTGCAGTGATCGATCGAGAAAGCAATCAGATTGAGACTGAGGCTGATAGGCTGCATCGGTGGGTGACTACTATTCTTCCATCATCTTTGTCTAGAAACATAAAGAAATTTATAAATTGCAGTGAAAACGTGCAGATAGAAGAGCGAATCGGGCGGTTGACGGAGGAGGTTCATGTGAGCGATTTGTTCTCTTCACAAATATTCAGAACATTACTTTACAGTCACATGGAATTGAGGAGCATTATTTCAGAAACTTCAATACGAGAAAGTAACTCTTCGTGAACACATTGCCGAAGTAGAGAAGAAGATGGAAGAGGCAGAGAAAAGGAGGGAAGAAGCGGAGAAGAAAGGAAAGAAGAGGAGTAAGAAAAAGGTTAGAACAACTGATACATTTTTTGAAAAATTTACCTTGACAATTTTATAGAACGAAGAATCATCATTGGACATGGTTCGACTGCAGCAAGAAAGAAGAGAGTTGGAACTGCAGAGGAATGAGTTGAAGGCACTTCTCGCTGAGGTTGACATTGAAACAGAATCTAAAGGATGACATTTATTTCAGTTCAAGAAAGAGTCGACTCGATTGAATCACGCCTACAAAACGATGCGATCGTGGAAAGAACACACTGATTTTGAGGTAAGTGTTATCTCTTTTCGGGTGGACGCCGATCCCATTATCATATCAGTCATTTCCGTATCTCAACCATACTTCCAGGCGAATCGACGACTGGCGGACGAGGTTCGCACGTGGAGATCTACAGTGAATCAGGTAAATAGCAACGATGAATTTATAGAAATTTGAATATTTCAAGGCGGAAGTAGACCTCGAGGCGCTCGCTCATCTCGTCAAAGAAGCTCGTGCAGTGAATGGAGCGGCGAGAAGAGATCTTTCGCTGGTGAAACCGTATGGTTAGTTGGAATTTCCAGCTTTTAGTTAATAAATAATAATCAATTTGATTGGATTTCAGAAGAAGAACACGAGATGTTCATGCAGCTGCGCGATCGAGCGAGATATCTGACGAGGAAACTCACTGAGGTTGGGAACTATTAAATTCATGTTTAAAATATTTGCATATTTATTCAATAATTTGCTTGTTTGTCTCAAATATTTTTACTTTTCAGGAGAAATCCCGTCTCGAGAGTCTTTCCTTCTCTGATGGATCCCACATGGTTACGTTTCTAGGAGACTCGAGTAGAAAATAATTGATAATCGAGTAATTCATTGTCTTTCCAGTAGAACCTTCTCTTCTTTGTAACATGTAAACATTATTTTCATATCGAGTGTTTGCTAGGACTGTGATAAACCTACTCTGGAATTGTATGAATATCACTTTGCCGAACATACATTTGAACCCTTTTACCGTTTTTGCTTTGAATGGGGTGAAATTAAACCGCGACGCGGCGCTCCACGCGAATTGCGATGTTTTCCGTTCGTTCACTGGGGGAAAGGGTTGTTGTTGTTCAGTTCTTCTCGCTCTCTCTCTCGTTCTTTCTCTCTTTTCCCCCTCTCTCCATTTTCACTTCCATTTCTTCTCACTTGTAAACATGTCGACAGCGGAGAGCGAGGAATTGGAGAAGTGAGCCATTTACTATTATTATAAAGATTTTTGCAAAAAAAACACTCAAAAATTCAGATTGCGCGAGCAATTAAGATTGGTCAATCAGAAGAATGAAGAGTTAGCTCGAGAAAACGAAAACCTTAAGGTGGGAGAAAGAAATTTGATGTACATTTAGTAATACTTTTGAGAAACCCCCGCCGGAGAAGACATGCGTCGCCAGAGCAACCTTCGAATTGGAGAACATCGATCTGCTAGACGATAATTGTTCAGAAATCATCGAGGTTGGAAAAAAAGTTGTTTTTTGATGCGATAATTATGTTAACGGTTCATCCGGTGAAAACCCAGAAGATATCTTCAGATGTGCGGTGTGAAAGTATCGATGCATACTCAACCTATGGATGATAACAACGACACAAAGAAGATATTCTTGTAATTAATCATTATTTTTAAGAGAAGAACATAGAAATTTCAGATGGTTTCAATTGGAATCTCCGACTCGACACAACGCAACCATTTCATGTATAATTAAGGTGCCATATTCTTTGGTTAGAATTAATGCAACTAGTGAAATTCATAGAATACAATTTGTTTGCCCCCCCCCTCCTCTGCCTTCCTCTTGTACTAATATTTCAAGCTCTCATTCCACCGTGAAATTCTATTGAAACGCCCTTAAATAGATAAGCTATAAATAATAAACTACTTATTATATATTTTTACAATATAATTTAAACTTTATATATTTCCAGGCACACTCTACCTTTCAAGATATTCAGTTTGTGAAACTAAGGGAGGGAAAGTCTACCCAGTCGACGCCTGTTATGTTGAGAGGCTACGTAATCTAAATTGGACGAGTACCTTCAAATATTTCATAATATCAGAAAATCGACTATCGCTCTCGCTTGAATACAGACGTTACTATCACCGCTGAGATGAAATTCATTCGCGATTGCCGTGAAGATACGAATAACTTCAGCAGCAGCGAAAAGTTTGTTGATGTCAAAGTCGGCAAGAAAGTGAGAATTCGTATTTAATTATTAGTTCGTATTAGTCTGTACTTGTACAAATTTTCTAGATCTTCAAAGTAAATGCTTCGTATCTTTCCGCCTGGTCCGAATTTTTCACAACATATTTCGACTCTGAAATGAAAGAGTCAAAGGAAGAAGTGTTCGGGATTGAAGTAAGTTAACACATCATATCCCGGGTGTGCAGTTCATATGTTCACAGAAAGTATATCGGTTCTTCTTCGACATCTCTGTTATAGACATCCCCTTTCATTAATATATTATATATATATAGTGATTGAAACATGCGCATCAATATTTAACTTCAGGGTTTCACAGAGGAGCAGTTTCAAGAAATGCTAGATGTAATCTATCCTACTTCTAAGCCAATCGACCGTTGGAATGTTGAATCTCTCATACAGATGGCTGATAGGTTCATAATGCCTTCGGTAAACTCGCCTTCGTTTATTCCTATTTTTTTTAGATAGGAGCCCATTCGCGTGAAAACGCATAAGGGTTAGCACAGAAATGTTCTGATTCCGTTTTCCTCTTTTTTTGCTTAGTAAGTAATTTATTGGGACTTTTATGAATATTCTTCATTATTACATCTTTCAGCTAGCTTCTCTGGTGTCCCGCCCCAACTTGGATCCAAGCAGAATTAGGGTTTCCAAGTTGCGTCCAGGCCTGGGCGCAACTTGGAAACCCCGCTCTCTCCATTTTCCATACTCTCTCGTTCTGTCTCTTTCTCTCGCCCAAGTTGGATCCAACTTGGATCCAACTTGGGTCACCGAGTTAGAGAAAAAGAGAAAGCGAGATAGCATGGAGAATGGAGAGACCAAATGCGATTTCCAAGTTGCCTCCAGGCTTGGATCCAAGTTGGGGCGGCACACCAGAGTTGGAAGTGTGAAATGTTCTTGGCTGAAACATCGAAACATTCTCTAACGGATCTGCTTCTTCTTTATGCCGCTGACAAGTACTCACTTCTATTCACTAAGAATGTGAAATTTTTTGAGATTTCTATCGTATTCATACACTTTGCAGATTGTTTTGGATCGCGCCACATCAGAGAAGCTTCGAAAAGTGATGACACATGATCATTACAAATTATTCTCTGCTGAAATGAAGCGAGATATCGTCGCCAGGTTTGTGCCGCTGCCTATTAAGTTCAGTGTCTATTACCTTCATGTAAATATTAAGATATGGCGAAGTCGATGTGATTACTCCCCGCGTACAGCCCGCAAGAAGGAACAATCGTCAGAATAATCGACAGAGAGATGAAGAAATGTCCAGAGATGATGACTATACAACATACGATTATGAGGGAAGACGAGTGAACCGTCGTGGCAGTGACATGTGGCTAGAAGACCAGTGGCAAGAAGACCAGTGACATGTGGCAGGAAGATCAGTAGAAAGCCACGCATGATTACAGTAAAATAAATAAATAAGGTTATTGTTGTAAGTTTTAACCCCAAGGGAAAATTAACGATCAATTTTGTTGAAACTCCGGAATGTTGTAATACAATCTATCTATATAATATTTTGAATGAAGTTATATAATGGTACATCGTTCACAGTAAATTGATTATATTCACAATCAAAGCTTATGTAGAATGTCTTTATCCACTTATAGTTTCATTCGATTTCTTTCTTGTTTATCTTCGTTGCTTTAGCCGAGCAGATTCTGAAGGTTAGGTTTCTTCGCTGATTCTTTTTGAATAGAAACCGAATGAAAAAAATCTCTGACCTGACTGACAACATTCTTCTTATCGACGATAATCTCGATCATTCTTCTATCGGGATAGACGAAATTCTGTTTGCACAGATCTCGCATCACTCCGAGATTGACGAGTACCTGAGTAGATCAACAATTGTCTACCAAAATGATGAGAGTATGCCTCTTTTCATAGTCCGGCTAATCTTCATTGATGATTTTGTGAGCCAAAGGAAGTTCACCTTGTAGCCCTCCGTCTCTCCATTGTCTCCTGCAGCAGTTGCAGCTGCCGCAATCTTCGGCTCATCAGGAAACGCCTTAATCGGACCACGACGGACGGTGGATGGTGCGGCCTAAAGAGATCAAAGATCAGAACTGAGCCGTGTCATCTCGACTCCAACCTTCTTCTCGTCCTCTTTCTTCTCATCATTCTTCACCGTGCGAGTCGCGCGTCGAGCCGCGTTGTTGGGTGGGCCCTCAAAGATCAAAGATCTCTTTTCAACGATCAAAGATCAATTCCTCCTCACCTTCACCGTCTTCTCCTTCTCACTCTTCTCCGTATCCGCTCCTTTCGTCGTTACTTTCACAGCAGAAGTTGCCGTCTTGGACGGAGTTGCGACCTTCTGAGAATACGATAATCGATTACCGTACCCTCCTTACAGTACCTTTACAGTAGTGGTCTTCGCGCCTCCTACCATAGTCTTCCTGGGTGGGGCGGGTGGAGCTGCGGTCTGACAGTGTGTAATTGACAATAATCGATCACTGATTCACTACCGTATCCCTTCTACCTTAGCAGTCCCTACGGCGGTCTTTCGCTTCGCAGCGGGTTTCTTGAGTGCGGCATCGTTGGTGGAGAGACGTGCGATTGGCTTCGATGTACGACCACTACGACTGGAAAGAGGACTACGGTAGAGTATTTTCGAGGGAGAGGCCATTGTTGAGTATACCGCACGGAGCGGGCAAGTATGGGAGAAGTGAAAAGAGAAAGAATGAAATTTAGAGAAATGAAAATAAAAGATAGATAATTGATTTAGCTATTTTCAATTCTAATTATCTCTATTTGACTCTATCAACGCATTCAATCAATCTATTGTCTACTCTGCACCCCTCCCTCTCCTCCACTCCTCCTCCTCATTCTCCGTTCATTCATCACTAGGCCTGTCGTGTCAGACGGTCGCTCCAAAGGAAGCTCCGGAGAAACTCCTCCTCCTCCTGATCTAAGGTACGGTACCTCCAGTCTGCATCTACAGTAACCCAGCCAACTTAATGATAAATGTTTTTAACAGAATTGCAGATTAACGAGTTGATGCAACCTAAAGATTAGTTGTCTCGAAGTTCACTGTAGAAATTGCGGTCATCACTTTGATTGCATCTTTGAAAAAAAATTGTGCATATTTATTGTGTTTCTCGAACAGTTATCGATGCATCCATTGACACCCACGCGCATTCTCCATTTTCCTTTCGTTTTAATCGATGACAGCTTGAAATTGCAATCAAAATCAGGGTATAAAAGCTTCCGGCATAGCCCTTTTGCTCACATTGAGCCAACAATGAATCCTCTCTTCTTCATCTTCTCCCTTCTCATTCTTGCCTCTGCTTCAATGGCTCAGACCGAAGTTCCCGTGTTCAAGCAGGCAGTTACTCCCTCAGGTCGGTCTTGAGGGTTATGGACACCACTTTGGAATATCAGAATGGTTTCCTCTTCCTTGTGTGATTCCTAGTTGACTAGGCGGAGAACCACTGCAGTATAATAATCATCCTCAGCCTCACTAGGTTACGACAGAACAATTTTGTACCCATTCTGGTCTTCCAAAGCAGTGCCAAATATTTTTTTATAGAATCTACCATACTCCTATTTCAGTGTGCGATCGTATCAAAGCGAATCTGAATCTGGGAAAGTGTTCGACTCCTCAGAGAATTAAAGTTTACTGCGAACAAATGGAAGAAGCTGCCAAGTTCAACAACTGTAAACTGTGAAGAGATCAAAGAGATTGGGTTGCTAAATAATATAATAAATTCATTCTCAAACAATTAATTCTCTTAATGTTCAGTTGTCGACAGAAATAATTCAGTACGTATGATTTGTTTCGTTGAAACGCTGCGGATCGAGTATACCGTGGAAAATAATTCTTTGAAAATGAGTCACACAATCGCTATCCGTTTGAAACGACTCATCCGAAATTAGATCCCGTTACTCGAATCGCGTTTGCAATCGATTGATTCGACTGCTATGGCATCGATGATATTTAAAGACAAATATGAACAAGGGAACGTTGTTGTTGTACTTGCTCTGACAGTGCATGTAAAATATATTTATCGATTTGGAGAATTATTTTGATGGCACAGGCAACGAATGACCAGTAACTAGGATTGAGGAAAGACGGCACAACGATTGCACAGGTTATTGGATAATTACCCTAAGATATGGGAAAATGAGGAAGATGCGAAATATATTCGATGTCTATCTGATATTTGGAGATGGAAGGGCAATTATTTAATCCTTCCTCACTTCCTTCGGCTTCTTGGACGAAACAGTTCTTTTTCTGTAAGGGCCACGAACCTGCAAATAATTTGGTTAGTACAACAATACAAATATTTCATAAGCTACAAAATGTAGGACAAATTCATTAGTAACTTTCTACTGAAACTGAATAATAAAAGAGGTTTATGAAAATATATTAATGGTAAAAAAATATGTGAATCTTACCTTTCCCTTCGCCGACTTCCTGGTCTGCTCTTCTTTCACTGACATCTCATCATTTTCTTTCTTCGGTGAAATCTTCACTACTTTCTTCTCAATCGCATTCTTCTTCATTACTTCAGTTGCTAACTCCTCCATTTTATTCTGAAGATCCTGCAAAATATGAGGTTATCTACAGATCAGATCAGATTTAATTAGACACGTATTTCATTTCTCCTATTTCATTTTCTTACAAAGTTACAATACAGGACATGATAATTATCCTCACCTTCTTTAGAAATGAAGATCTTCTCTTCTTTCTTCCTTCATTGACCTCATTCTGAAATAAATTAATGTAATTAAAGTGAATAATTATGTGTAAATTCTAGCATTTACACCTCCACGTGTTACATTGAGGTCACAATTAAGTATAACAAGTGAAAACTCACTGTGATTTTCGCTGCCTTGGCGAAAGCCTTTGCTTCATTGCTGGGCTTGAAGTTTCCGTAGCTGAAAAAAAAATCGTTCAATCAATTATTGAAGAAAATCAAAATATTTGTATAAAGCTACTATATTTGATAAAAATAATTTCTCATAAACTCACATCTGGCCTGTAGTCTTCCATCTGTAGTAGAAACCCACGATCTCGCTGACAGTCTTTTCGGGAAGCTGAAAAATAGCAACATTTATAGTTGCTGGTACGACTCTTAGCTTCAGCGATTCAAAAAAAAACAAATATATAATTAATGAAATATACTCACATATTGTTGTTGGATTGCCCTGAAGTCCTTCTTTAGCTTCAGAAATCCATACTCGAATAAAACTTTCTCATCGTCGTTAAATTCCTGTAATTTAGATATGAAATATACGTTTCATTATTCTTGCGCCCCGTAGAGTAATAATTGTAATCTGCATACCTTGACTCTTTCATGGTAAGGTCCTTCGAAATTAATCTCCATAGGTTCTTCACGATCCTCCATCTCTTCCCTATTGATGGACTGAATTCTTGGTACTTCGGCCATCTCTCTCATTCTCCATCCCTTCTTTCTGTCGAAGTATTCTACTGAAAAAGTAATGCTTAGTGTCACATTTTATGAAGTTCTGATAGCTTAACAGTTATTAGAAATTAAGCATAACGTACACTCATTTCTCGCTGACTCCTCTTCATTCTTCATTCCTTCAGTCTTCATATTTTCAACTGGAGCTTCCATTTCCTTAGTGTTTTCCATCTCAGTCGATTTCGCCTTCTTCACAGTTACAGAATCCTGAAAAAAAAGTATCGATTAACAGACCTCGAGAATGAGTCTTAATAATACTCAGATGCAACAGTAGAAATTCTCACCAAGGGTGAATCTCCATTAGATTTTCTCTTTCTCAAAATCATCTTCAATTTACCATCCGATTCTTCACTGTTCTCCTGCAAAAGATACGATTAGAATTAAATATATTTGAGCAACTAAAAATGTGGAATAGATATTTACATTTCGTGTATTGCAAATTCAGTATCTGGACAACACGAAAATGTGAGCGGTTTTCTAGTTTTCGTTGAAATTTCTCTACTAGTATGAATTAATAAATTCAAACTCACTGCACAGTAGAAATTATCGTTTGGCGACTCTTCGACTTTTGAATTATTCATGGTAGAAGGAAGAACTCGAAGTAACATTTTCATTTCCGTAATCGACAGTGCGATGTATGCCTGAAATCAAATTGAATTATACCAAAGAATAAGATTGATTTGCTTTCGTAGTATTCCTTTCGTATTAATATCGTATTTCCGCACCTTTTGTTCATTATTCATTTCGCAAATGCGAATCGCCTTCTTTGCCTTTCTGGCAACTTTCTGTACTTCGGAAGAGTTGGTTGAATTAGACATCGTTTAATTCTGGAATTATTGTGTTGGATGAGGGATAAGTGCAAAATAATATCGATTTTGACGATGGAAACAAAAATAGCAATTGAATAGAACGAATGAGCGTATGATGTTAGAGAGAATGAAGTAATGATAAATGCAAGTGCGGATGACGAAAGAAGATGAATGAAGAGATAGGGCAATTGAAGAATGAGCGAGAAAAAAGAGTAGACTGGAATGGAGTTTTAGATCGTTAGGCCTTTTTCTGGCATTAACTTGTAGAAGGAAACAGTCTGTGCTGGGATTGGACTATTCATACTCAGTGACGGAATATCTAAAGATGAATATCAAAAAGTTAGAGTCAAGAGAGAGAGAGAGAAACCACTGATCACTCGGAGATATGAATGTGCGAATGGTAATGATTCCGAATTGATGGAATGGGCAATAAACTTATATCCGATCTTGAACACTTAGGCTCCGCCCATCCGATCTTTGATTCAGCCCCTTCCAATATTTACAATCTAGTGGGAATGAAGACTACCATGAGATCGAAAATATCGAAAGATCAATTACGAATGAGAAAATCAATACTTTAGTTAACTTTAGTTAACAGTTAAAACTTTAGTAAGTTAGTTTTTTCCAAAGAAAGAATTTTGAACGAGCACATACGTTTTTCATACTTTCGTAGCAAATGATTTCAATAGAATAATTATTGATTTACTGATGCAAAATAATTGTTAACATCAGGAATGCATAAAGAGAGACCGTTGTAAGTATGAGAAAGAATAAACTATTTTTAGAAAGATGCCAAAACAAGTAAATAATAAATTAAAATAAGGTGAAGATTGGAATTTAAACAGAGATAGAGAAAGGATAAAGCCCTTGTTTTTTTTAATCTTACAGAGATGGGGAAGCTGTTGGATTTGCAATAATTTAGAAATCTATTACGCGAGATTATTAAGAATCTACTGATCGGTGAAAGTGACGAAAAACTAATGATGGTTATTGGAATCATATGGTATGTCTGACTGCGCCCCCTTCCGATCTCGAGGAAGCTGAGATCGATAGTTTTACAATCCACTGGGCAGGTTGCCAGAGGGGTGATCGAAGAGATCAACATTCCGAGATCATTGATTCAATAGCCATTTGATGAGTGAAATCTCATTTTCAGACAACAAATGAAATTAAATTTGTAAAAAAGTTTTAAAATTATAGGTTGAACTAAACAACAAAACATTATGATGCTCTCATTGGAAAGTTTTCCTACAGAATGATGACAGAAACAAGTGTGAAAATAGAGTAAAGAAATATATTAAGTTCAACTTCTGAATCTATTGATCTATTATTGTCCCTTAATAAAACTGACAAAGAAGAAATCGTTGAAAGAGAAAAGGATATTTGGAAAGAATGATGAGTATACGTTACGAGGAAGAAGGTGGAGTGTGACATACTCAAACATCAGAGATAAATGTAAATGAATTGTAATAAAATAAGAACGACGAGGTAAATGGGAGAAACTGAATGAATGGTCATCGAATCAGAGTGTGAGCTTTATATGTACTCTGTCCTTCCGATCTTGATGAAGCTGTAAAGTCTAGGCATGCCCACTATTTACAATCTTGTTGGACGAATTTTATGATGTCTTTGATATCAAGAGATCAGGTTCAGTCATCTAAGCATGATCTTGATCATCATTTGATGATATCAAAACAATTTATGGCGCTTATTGTTTACTGGCAACTCTTTCTCTACAATATTGTAATGTCTATTCGAAGGCGGAATATAAGAGGCCGATCGCCTAAGAATCGGACAAATCAGAAAGGGATTGGCACAGCTAAAAAATTTCAATTCTCTGAAAATATGGGCTTTGGGGTTCTAAGGGGTGCTGATGACGATGGGCATATTCATTTTGCTTGTTGACCCACCGTTGGCTCCAGATGACGTGGCGTTGAAATCACTTTTTCTCACTTTTCTCTGTTCCAAAAACAGCTAATTTTAGGTGAGCTTGGCTCACGGGGTGAAATTGCATGCCGAACACACCTGTCTATTTCATTTTTCATAATTCACATTATTAATTATGATAAATGGAAGTTTTCGTAGAGTGGAAAGTAGTGGGGAAAATGACCCTAGATCGGATCGGAATTCTTTAAGGATTCCAAAAATATTTTTCTCATATTTTTCATGCGTGCCTGTAAGCTTTTATGTTTCACACAGTGACGCATCTTGTAAGTAACTTTTCCCTTCTTTCCACTTGTTTACTTCCCTTGATCTACGACGAGTCTCCCCTTCCGATTGATCACTTCCCTCTTCCCAAACAGCTCTCCTTCCGACGAGAGATAAGGGAAAAGTGAGAGAGTGCAAAGATCGGAAGGGTAGAGGAAGAGACTGTCTGGGAGGAAGGAAGCGATCGATGGGAAGGGTGGAAAGATGGAAAAAGTTACTTACAAGATGCGCCACTGTGTAAAACATAAAAGCTTACCGGTATGCAATAAAAATACGAGAAAAATATTTTTGGAATCCTCACAGAATTCCGATCCGATCTAGGGTCATTTTCCCCACTACTTTCCACTCTACGAAAACTTCCATTTTTCATAATTAATTATGTGATTTATGAAAAATAAAATAGACAGGTGTGTTCGGCATGCAATTTCACCC
>LS486699.1:187666-302168 GCA_900490705.1 Pristionchus arcanus
ACAAGGATTTCATTGAAGGGGAGAAAAGTGGCTTTGAAGTTGAGAGGCTGCAGCTTACCGGCGCTGCAGCTCGGTCGGGAATGATCTCTGGCACTAATCCTTTCGTGGGTAGTCTAGTGGGGTCTGGTAGGCCCCAAAACAGTCGAAATCTCAACTTCGAATTTTCACTCGCTGACAGATTCAGGTCGATTCTTAGGTGAGAGGCGTGATATACTCACAATTAACTGATGAATAATTAATTCATAATAAAATTGTAACTGACAGCCCACGACACTCAACCGGACGAGACGGTCGTACTCGTAGAAGCCCGTCGGCCACATCCTGAAATTGATTGTAGATTTGTAAGGATGAAGAATTCGTATTTTCATCCCGCATTAGTATCATGTCACTCAGAGAGTACGATAAATGGAAATAATTCTTCATTCCAACAGTCCCAATAGAGAGGTGAATTCAGTTGCACTTTTTTAGACCAAACTCTCTCTTCACGGTGACAAGAAACGCAATGATGTAGTTTTTTTTATTGATTTTTGGCCTGTAAAGTGCAGCATGAAATTGAAGATATCTCACCGCGGCTCTCGATGTTCCCTCTCGTCGTCCGAGAAGCGGTCCAGCTGCAACTCGCGGCAAGATGGCATCTAAAGATCAAAGATCAATTTCGAGTGTGGACATCGAGCACAGTGTCATTCCTATCGAGTAAGTTCATAAGAAATGTAGGAGCCCAAAGATGAAATGGATAAACTCACAATAATTCTAACTAACCTTTAGAAAGCGACCGTACCGAGGCAGTCAGATGATGAGAAATGAAATACAGAATAAAAAATATTGCGATCGCATTAAAATTCATAGAATATTGATTGAAGCAGTTGATCTGAACACTTTACTCTTCCAACTCCTTCTCGGCTCGTTCCATCAAAGCATTCGCTTTCTGAATCAGAGGCTTATATGTTAACTACACTCGAAGAATTAATCGGTTGACGATGCTAACTAAAAGATGCTGAATTAATTCTGCCGAGCTCGAAGAAATCATAATTATAATAAAAGTATCTAATTAGACTATTTGCTCCTTCCTGGAAAGAGCAAATAAATACACTGCAAATATATTGTTTGCTTTGGGTATCGCAATCTAGCCAAAAGCAGCTATCAGTGAATTATATTTAAATATACATACTGTATCATGATGATACCTAAACTTTACAAAACAGTTTTGAAATGTCCTTGATACTAGTTTCCTCAATATAGCTTGATTATTCAGGACTTGATGGCCATCGTTTGAAGAAATCAATATTTTTTCTGTTCCTTAGACTCATGAATTTCAATATTGATTTGTTTCTTCAAGGACGCAAATGCGGAATGAATAAGAGTAATGTTTGACACTTTCACAGCATTTGAGATTATGTTTATCGATCAGATAAGAAGACATGGAGCAAAGATTGATCAAGTGAAGAGAGACAATGTAGATAGAGTGAATTTGAACTTTTACATTAAAAATTTCTAACACCAAGTAAGAGTCAAAAAAATGTGTATAAAATGAGATAATAATTATGCAAAGCAATTCGAAGAATAATTAACAATTTTATCATATCGATACAACTGGTCGACAGAGGACGAGGGCGACCGACTCGAGAGGCATCGAATCTGAAAGTATTCATCGAATCAGACTACTATCTCGATTTCTCATGCTTTCTCGCAAGATGGAGAGACGAGTAGATGAAGAATAATAAAGAACAAACCACAAATTATCGATGTCAAGTCCCAGTTCTCTCAAGAACTTCGCCTTTACCCATTGCGGGAAGTGCTCGGGATGAGTGCGATGCTCCTCGCGTAGGAAGTCGCGGTAGTTGAGATCGTCGGGCTTCAATTATTTTTATGTAAAAAAGTGAAACTTGTAGGCACCCCAAGATCAAGGATTGTGCTGGTTATCTACTTAACACCGTGTTACAAAATTGGAGTGATCAATCTAGAATCAAGACGGCCATCACTTTTCTAAATTAAAGCTATTGATTTCTTTCAACCATAGGAAAATGAAGGCGAAAGATTGGTAACTTACGCGGAACATTGTGATTTCTTCAGCTGTATAGAGGAAATATCCAACCCATTCCACAACGACCAACACACTCCCTGCAATGATACAACTGAAGAAAATAATGGATAGGAGTGCTCTCGAGAATTTATGTGCATTAATCACTGTGAAAAGCTATCGTTCAAAAGAAAGTAATTAAAAACTAATCAGTTGATAAATAAAACTACAACTGACAGCCGATGACGGAGAGACGGATGAACCGGGAGTATTCGTATTGGCCTCCCGGCCACGTCCTGCAATAGAGAGTCGATCAATAAGGAATCCTTACTAAGGATGAAGAAGTCGTAATTCTGACGTGGTCTCAATATTTTAGCATGAATGGTGATGTTCATACTTTTCCCACAAATTTAAGTTTAAATACGGTAATTAATTGGATGTAGATAACCGACCGTCGCTCGCGGAGTTCCCTCAGCGTATCCTCCCATCGTCTGTGCTGGAGGTCGCGTCTAGACATCTAAAGATCAATTTCGAGCGGTTCTCGAAACCAGATTCTCCCCTTTCAAGTAAATTCATGACAGAAGTAGGAGATCGAAGATAAAGTAGATAAAACCAGGATAATTCGAACTCACACTAACCTCAACAGCGAAACGACCGGAGAGAAACGGTTGAGAGAAGAGGAATGGTGAGAGTGGAATACATAGATTAATAGAGAGTTAATCAGATGCAAATCCATAATACAGTAATTGTAACTATGGAAAAAAAGTATATTGTAACTATACTTTTTTCCAATATTTATACAATATTACAGTTTCGCCTTTTCGTCAATTTATCGAGTTCACATACACTAAAAATCAGAATCGTAATGAGAAGATGATGTTCGCATTTACTTAACATATAGGAAAAAATATCACTATATCTTCACTCGAGATCAAGTTGGCTAATTTCTTCCACTTGTCTGTCCTCATTTGCTTGATCTTCCAATTCCTTTTCGTCTCGTTTCATCAAAGCAGTAGCTCGCTGATAATTATCAAGTTTTATCAGCAATGATCAGCAAAATTATCAGTCCAACGTTTAATCTTTGATCTATTACTTGTCTAGCTGTTGGTTCACCTCAATTCTCATTCTTTGTTCGTCAATAATCTTGTCAATCTCGTCAAATTCTTTCTGTAGTCTCTCGATTTCTTTCTCGGTTCGTACAAGCGAATCATCAGATTTCAACCGACGGCGATCCTCCAGATTTACAACTGAAATACATAAATCTTGAATTGTTTTTACAATTATAATAAAAAAAGAAGATTAAAATTAATGAAATCACTAACTGTATCGATTATTGTGCCTAACATCGTTCAGTGTTTTCATCGCTGCCTTGATTTTATTTCGATGCGTCTCCAAATCCGCGACATATTTCGTTTCCTCAAATAAGCCATTTTTATTCAATCATCGTTGAATAAATATCGATTAACTTACATCTTCAATCTCGAATTTCAATTTCATATTATCATAGTCTTCGAAGGGAAGACGAGGACGGAAAGTGAGAATTCCACCGGGAGAAGCATAGAGGTCGGGATCAGATCTGAATTCATCAAGATATTGAACATGAGTTTCCCACTCTACAATGAAAATAAAGTGCCTTGCTTACCTCTCCAACAAATTCTTCTCTTCGGCAAGATTATATCCCTTCTTTTCTCGTTCTTCAACGAAATTCTTCTTGCGACGTTTCGAAAAGTCGTCAACCCACTCGAAAATACTGCAAACAAAACACTTACTTGCGAGAAAAAATACTCCCGTTTTGTTGGTAGTTCATTACACTGATTCGGACACGTTACAAATCGGGAGAACGAACTATGATACCTCATTCCATCGTTCACTTCAATCGATCTCACGAAGGAAACTGTTTTAGAAGCAACTCGAGTTTTTCCTGTCATCGGAGTCCTCGGTGTTTTTCCAACTTTCGGAGTAGTCGTAGTCTTTGGAGTTATCACAGTTTTTGCCGTCTTTGGGGTCTGAGATGAATTATTAGTCAAGTTGGATCGCAATTTTTTACCTTGGAAATGCCCCCACCGATCTTTGCAATAGAAGGAGAATCACTTGATTCCTGATAAAAGAATATTTAAAAATTAATATTTTACACAGTTTCAAATTTCACCATTGCTTTCTTCTGTGATCGGGTATTTCGACTGGGCGTATTCACAATGTCGTTCATCGTTTTGGGATCCTTCTAAATAATTTTCAATGAATAGCATTATAATACGAGCTTGACGACAGAGTGGATATGAATCTATTGAATAGCATCGCGAAAGGCAAATATAGATAATGTGATGTTGAGGAACATAAGACGCTACAATCTAATTGAGACGCTAATTCTGAGCTTTTAAAATTAGCGTCTTTCTCATTATTTCAGCTTCTCGGGAGAATTTATTCACGTGAAATAGGCATTTATCGTGATATCCGAACAAAATCAAAATGGGACACGGAATACTTATATATTGTCTGCTGCTACGACACTGATGACCACAAAAACCATATTTTCACAGAATGTTATCGTCAGTTATAGGACATGATTTTTCTTCCTATCTAAAAAGGTACCAACACATCAATGACGTCAACAGATATTTTCAAAAATTTTACAGCATCTTCAGAATATTGATCTCTGATCTATCGCTACCGGATACACTTCATTTTTATCTTTTCCTGACTGATACTTTCGCGAAAGGTGCGGCTAAACACTCACTCAATCCGTTATCGCTTCTCAATCTCAGCAATAAAATAAGAAAACACAATCGATGATGAACTCGAAGCCCTTTTGCCACCGGCATCTTAATTTATTTCTATATGCACTCGTACTAATTCGCACCGGAAGCTCCTATTTCGAAATGACTCTGACTGTATGTGATCATCTCGTATAAAATCCGCTTTTCTCTGATAAGAACCTTTTCCTTCTCTTCCTCATCTCTTCCCAGAATCGATTTTACATCGCTTGTATTTTAGGTTCACCTTCTTTCGCCTCAAAAACTCGCAACATTCGTTGTTTGGGGTTAACGAAAGTCAATTATCATAATATATTCAGATGACGAGTGCGGGCGGCAAGATTTGTTTGTGCATTCTGGCAGTTTTCTTTCCGGTACGATATTAACTTTACAATAATAAAATAAATATACATGATATTCAGCCAATCGCTGTTGCAATCCACATGGGATGTGGAGCTGATGCTTGCTTGAATTGGCTCTTCACTTTCCTTTTCTGGATTCCAGGTGAATCTCATATAACATTTAAATATATTTCTAAGAATACATGATGGAAACTTTAGAGAACTGATGTTTGTGGGACAGTGGATGAATCGTCTAAAATACATCATCTTTTAGAATACCCGTTGCTTTTGAGCAGTGGGTTAAAATTAGCTAATCAATCGTCTGTTGACATAAATCTTTGACGACCGTTTCTGACGTAATAAATCGATAATCTACAGGTGTGATCCATGCTTGGGTGGTCATCCTCACGAAGGATCCTCATCATCATCATCATCATGACGTCATCGTCGTCCAACAACCAGCCACTGTCGTCGCTGCAGCTCCCGCCGCTGCTGCCCCGTCTGTCGTACTGAATCAGACGACCGTCCATCATACGGTCAGTGACGAATAGAGTGCGAAATATGGGTAAAAAAGACACTGCATTTCGCGTCCTTTCTGACTGGCCAGAGTAGCAAGTGAGACGATTACTCGTTTTTCGCCTTGCATCGCCAATAATCGATTTTGATGCGAAGATCGTGATGAATTCCACTTGCAGTCACCTCCTCCGGTGCAAGTGCAAGTAGCCGGTCCCTATCAGCAACCCGCTGTGCAGTACCATCAAGCTGCTCCTTCCAATTATCCCATCGGAGGAGTGCAACCGCCATACATGCAGGTACTGACGAAGAGCTTGCTCAAATGGTGTGAGACACTGTTTATTAGAGGACTACCACAATGGAAAGAATATAGTATTTTCCCTCCATAAGCTTCTGATGTTGGGAAGGTCTTTACATTCACAAGTAAAACTAAAGCTTATTTTTTATCATCTTTTTCTCACCCTGTCTGTATTGGAATGCGCCTGAATCTTTGAGATGATTCATTGCAGAGATGATTAACTACACTGACATTTATTGCCAATGATTCACCTAATTCTGTATCCTGCAGGGACAGTACCAGCCACAATACTACCAGCAGCCGAATCAGTACCCAGCCCAGCCTCAACAGTACCAGCAGGGATATCCCCCACAACAGGGCCACCCCGGGCAACCCGAACAACCCGGACAGAAGGGTAATGCTCCTCCTCAGTACTACTGAGTATGTATGATAAATCTATTTTACGGTTATTTTGATATTCAATTCGAGTCTACTTTGCGCGCGTGATCCCGTACGATTTTCTCTTTATCGATAACCTGCTATCATCATTCGGATTGCGTTTCCGAATCGTGTAATCGCGCCTTTTTCTCTCTCAATCATCCGTTATCGTACGGCTTTTCGCATCGGACGCGGGCGTGTCATTGCAAACAAGAGCATTGTGCATAGAAAGTGAGCCACAATTGTCAGCGTTTTTATTTCCCGGATTAAAGAGAAGAAATGAGTATGAATGCGATGACAAAACAATCGATATTGTGTGGATTCGGAAAGAGTTTATCGAATGAAAAAAGGTCAATGCAATAGATTCAACAACTAACACTAAGGACATAAAAGATATGTCTTCCTAAGTGTTCCTTGAATTTTCCAATCTACGCCTATTCTACAGTCTATCTAAACGTATCAGACTAACATGTTCGGTTACCTAGGCGTCAATTTCAATCAAAATATCCATTGCGAATGAACTTTTGACAAGAAAGTTCGAGATTCCTGTGAATAACAGACGAGAACATCATGATTTGTTTCTTCTGTGGAGTTGGTTTAGAGATCGCATTGACGAGTGTACGTTGCTCTAAAAAAATAAATGTAAAAATTGAATAAAAACACAATTGAAAAAACTCACTGAAATTTCCAATGATTCGGTCACATTTATCAATGACCAAATGCTTGATTCGCTCGACTTTGAGTTGACCAGACTTTATTTGTGAATGAATAAGTGCTGGAGTTCCAATGACGATATGAGGAGTCTTCTCACAGAATTTTCCCTTCCGTTTCTTCTTGTTTGTAATGTCATCGCAGAATACTTGTATCTGAACAGAATTGGTTAAATATTGTCTTATTTTAGTCGAACCTTAATCTCTGGTAAATACTTGGCAAATCGTTCATATTCCTTTCCAATTTGTGTAACGAGTTCGCGAGTCGGACAAATAATCAGAGCTGAGACTTCTCCATCGATTGGATTCAATTGATGAAGAGTCGAGAAAACGAATGTAGTAGTCTTTCCCAAACCAGCAAGCGATTGACAGATCACATTTTCACCGTTGGTAACGTGAGAAAGACAACTGTGTTGTACTGAAAAGAGCAAAAGTTCATTTTCTAAAATATTTTTCTAGAACCAAAACGTTAACAATCGTAATAGTTGAATTTCAAATATCCGAACCTTCGGTGGGATGCTGGAATTTGCAATCATCGATCGCTCTCTGCAGTTCTGGTTTTAGCAGAAAATGGAAGAAGTTACCCTGGAATAGAGATATTTTAAGACTAGTCTTCTCTAACCAGACTTCAAAGTTTAGCAATGATTTAACTTTCGAATGCTTATCAAAATCTCACTTCGATGTTCGCAATTGGAGAAGGAAATGAAACAGGAATGGAAAGAGCACCGGCTTCCAATGTACTTTCCCTGAAATAATCACGATTATTTATTTCGTTATGATAGCAACAAACTAGGGTTCTGAATAATTAAGAGAAGCGCATAAGAAGAAACTCTCATTAAACTAAAAGATAACGTCAACTCGTCAATAAGCGTACACATTTGTGCTGAGAAAACTTCTAGTCCCGTTATTATTCGTAGCTAATTCCGTCTCGAGGAATTTTCGTCAATCAATTATTTGGTTACTCCTAAAGAAAGTACTGTCAAATCACTCACTCCATCGAGCTTCTCGCTTCCCATGAATCCGTCTCGGGATGGTACATTTCAACAGATGCCAAAGGATTCTGTAGAATAGATCCATTTTTATGTTGACCGAATCCTCCGACAGCAAATAGTTTCCCACAAGAGACCACCAGAGAAGCGAGAGCTCTGCAAATTAATCATTAATCAATTCTTTTCAAGTGATCATACCTTCCGTAATTCATATTCTTCAAACTTGTCCAAGAGTCAGTCACCGGGTCATATCGATCCACCTCATTCATAATCTTCGATCCATCATAACTGAAACGAATTATAATTTTATAAATTAATTGATAAAATTAATCTGACCCTCCAACAATGTAGATTTTTCCATTGAACGTAGCTGCCGAGATTGCACATCTTTTGTTCTTCATTGATTTAATTGGACTCCAGCTGAAGATGGAAATAAAGGCAATACTAGGATCTTGTAATGAAATTCGAATGGGACAAATTTATGATAAATAATCACCTGTTATTTTCGGGGTCATAACATTCGCCATCACTCAAGTCTCCAAAGGTTCCTCTTCCTCCGAAGACTAAAAATGGAATCAGTTTCTGAGATTAATAGAAACTGCGACAAAAAGTATTTTGTAAAAAAATATGTTTCAAATATTCTCAACTCGCTGATAACTACGCGATAAGTGAACGAATTTTAAATGTCATGAATAGAATCTGTACTTACCATACAGTTTTCCATTGAGAACGCAAGCAGCTGGACAGGCACGTTTCTCTCTCATTGGAGCCAGTGATGTGCACTCTGAAAATTATTTTCAATTATCAATCAAATTTCGAAGCAATCGTTCACCTTGCGACGCAGGATCGTATACTTCCATTGATGCTAGGACTTCTGTCGAGTTTTGTAAGTTTCCGCCTATGACGTATCTACAAATGGGCAGATTTACAATTAGCAAATATTCGTAGCTTTACTCGATTTAATAACTTACATTTTTCCGTTGATAACTGCATTCGCAGCCTGTTTTCTCTTATTATATTTGCCAGGAATCTGAATTTTAAAAAATTGTTTGAGATATTCGCAATACAATTACCGATTTCCATTCGTTTGTTGCAGTGTCGAGAAATTCGCAGCTATTAATTTGGGATGTCAACCCATTCATAAGGTAAATCTGTAATACGATTTGTGTTAGTAAATAGCAGTAAATACAGTTCCAATTATGGATAATCATCTACTAATTTCGCATAATCTCTAAGCGATCATTAAGACGAGTGAGCATTTGAAATGAAGAAAATATTACTCGTGTTTCTAACTCAAGTATGAAACCATACGCACCTTTTGATCGACAACTGTAGCAGTATTATGCGAGGGAGACTTCTTCGCTCCTTCACCTTCTATAAATTATTTTGTCTATGATTTTTTTTTAAATTTAAAAATATGAAAAACCATCTTACTTGTCCATTTATTTGTGGTCGGGTCATATATCTGCATTGTTGTGCGACCTAAACAATGCATAATTGGTCTTGATAATAGCTAAACGATACCTATGGCAAATATCATATTATGAGCATCGTCACAAGATCTCGACATAGTTTTGACTCCCGAAAGAAGATAGTCTAGTTCCTTGCTTTGATTGAATGCCTAAAATATGAAAATATTCGGATTCATATTTCCATAAAAATATAACGGACTTTCGCCTTGTCGATATAGGCCATGCAATCAGGGTTTTCCATCACCCAATCGATCTTTTCCATGAATTCAGTGACAATATTCTCGGATAATAGAGTGCACCGAACACATCTTAGCAGTCTAAAAAGAGAATGCTTGCTCACTGTATGCGAAATCATTTGAGAAAAAGGATTGTTTACTAGAAAATATCTATTATGATTATTATGATACTGACCTCAGATAGTGATGTTTTCTATCCGCTCTATTCCTTACCCAACGAACGATTGCTTCGAGAACCTTGAAAGATTTATATTATATGTTATACAAACCCGAACGAAAGTTCTTTACCCTAATTTCATTATCGACATTGAGTGAATCCCTCTGTAGAATCGAAATGAGATCATCTATAGATAATTCGAAGAAGTCGCGGGTAAGAGAAATGGGCACGAAATTTTTCTGAAATTAGGCATAAATTCGGTTCTGTCAAATAGGTTGTGCAAACATACGTCAATAAAACGAAGGATAAAATCTTCAATTTTCTCGTATTTGATGGAACGACAGAAGAAAAGCATTGGAAGAACATTGTCCATGTTAATTCTTCGTTTGAGGAATACAGCACACTCATCGACTAATGCCTCCTGAAATCAATCTTATTCTATTTCAAGTTTATTGCAGCCTATTTCCACATTAAAAAAATGAGAATTCGGATTCATAACTTACGAGCTGAAAGTAGATAGCTCCCATCATCAAATTCTGAACATTGGTCTCCGAGATAGGCAGATATCCCGTGTAAGCATAGTTCACAATGCTCTCGATAGTATCGATATCGAACTCTAGAAAAAGCTATGATCACGAGTTTTCAAAATAGTAAACTTGCCGCAGCAAAACGTAGAGAGATTGATTTCTCCTGATCCGTACTCAGACATTTTCGAGTTGAAAAGAGATCGGAAAAATGGAATTCTATCGATTAGAAGATCCTGGAATTAATTATGAATAGTCAAACGAACAACAGTGAACGCTATGAATTGAGTGTCTTACTTTGTTCAAATTCAGCCTCTTCTCCCCAATGATTATCGTAATGTCGCACTTATTCGTTTCGTTACGCATCTTTGCATAGTCACGGAACTTCTGCAACGATTAATGAGATATTATTTTTCGAGTTAGGTCGTTGAATCAACCTCAGGTAGAGGATGGAAGACTCGAACACTTTCTGGAAGTGCAGCACCGCTCAGGGACATTGGTATACCTGAACACATGTTTATAGTTGGTTGATTTGTTATTCAATGGCTAATTAGAGATTAACTAACCGCAAGTATTGAAGACTGGGAACGATTCGCGATCCATGACCAACTCGGACATTAAGTATGACAGACCAACAACGGATCTTCTCGGGATACAATAATGACTTCGCTAAGGAGGAGTTGTGATTGCTACCTTCCGATCTAAACGGATGTCTCCCCATCATGTGAGATGAGAGGTATGGAAGTACAAGTAAATCAGTCGTTGAGCGGGACCAGTGGGTTTAATAAAAAAAGTTCCAATATCGAACAATTAAAACTGCAATTCAGATGGTCGTGAGAAAAAAGTTCTAAGAGTCCAGCTTTGAAATAATATGATATGTTCAATTGTTGAAACTTGTTAAAACAATTATTCGCAAAGTTCAACAACAGTGAAAGTCACGTTAATTGGTCTTTATCGTTTATCGTTTATCATTTATCAGTTTGATCTTTGATCTTACTGATCTCTAGTGGCCTTTGTTCACGAAGCGAATACACTTCTGACGATTCACGTAGACTCTCGTGGCCTAAATTGGATATTTAAAATTAATTAAAAATAAACAAAATATTTATCAACCTTGAAGAACTTTGAGATCATCGATACAATCATGAAGAAAAAGACCATTCCGATGGCTAAAAATATATTTTCGGGTATTTTCGAAAACACGAAATTACTGAGTCGTCCGACATCGTCGGCGCGCATCTGATATCCGGCACGGAAACGTTCGAAGAACATTCTGAAATTGATCTTTGATCTTTGTTCTCTAAGGATTCCAGTCTCTCCAGTACCTCTCCTGGAAGAGCATGCCAATGTAGTACACCGAGTAGATCATTCCGCCGAGCACACAGAGAGACATCAGATCCTGAAGGGAATTCATAGATACGGTATCTAATCGATACTCTACCGTAGTCTCGATCTCGGGTCGACTCCATTCCTTGAGGGGACGATAGACCGAACCACTCTTCGCGTACGATTCCTTGCAGATTTCACACGTCGTCGGATTGTTCGCCATCGCCACCCACTTAATTATGTTAATTAGTTAATTATTTAAGTGAATTAAAATATTAATTACCTTGGAGAGGCACGTGTCGTGGATGTCACCCATCTGCAATGGAATACATCATTTATAACATTATAATCCTTATTCGCAGCAGCATGATTCTTTTTTTCTACAATTGTTTACTAACTACTGTTTTCTAACTACTCTCACTACGTCAGTGACATAAGTTTTGTCTGGGATATCGCTCGTCGAGGTTCATGTATGCAGTCTCTGATCACCCCTCTGATTCTTTCGCCCTCTGATTCTAACCGTGCCGGCACATCCACAGGGTCGGACCATCTCTCCCGTCTCCGATTGACAGATTCGACAGGCTCGACGCTCGAGGGAAGTCGTGCCGCCAGAGGTGCTCCTGTAATGGAAAAAGATACGAACATCCCAAAAAAAAATATTGTAGAGTGGTTGAGAGAGCCTTTGAGAAGAGCACAATGTGATATAGCTAAATTATGCGCCTACCAAATGATTGATCTTTGATCTCTTACTCGATTCTGGATCGACTGCTCATGAGGTCGCATGGCTGTGCCGTCCTCAGTGAAGTGTTAGAGCACGAGGCTGAAATGATCAGATTTTGGATGTTTTGCTACATTTCGAGTCAATTGTGTACGCTCGAATGAAATATACAAGCTTTGCAACAGAAACATCTTGGATATCATCAAATCGATCGAATGTTCAGATTGAAGTTCAAAGATCAATAAAACGTACACAGATGTTGAGAACGATTCGAGTAGGGCGCAGTGGTGGTTGAGTCGACCACACGAGACATTGAATAGGAGAGGGAATGAGTGGAGAGAGAGAGAGGGTTGACGAATGAAGAAGGAAAGGGAAATTGAGTTATTCATTCACATTATTATTAAATGCAAATGTGTTAGTCATATCAGAAAATTGAAGGAGACCTGACGCAATTGCCGATCACATTTAAATATTATTTCGATGAGATCAATGTCATCGTCTGGATTTCAGTGTTGTACGGTGCCGTGTACGAAAATGCAAATTTTCAAGCTCTCGATAAGAATGAATCATAATATTTCCACTTCGACCGTTACAAAACCTCGCATGTGCTTGCTCGGCCGTTATCATACGAGGTTTATCGCAAATATGAGCATTGAATGTATGCTGATCTTGCTTTTCAAATATCGTTATTATCATAGTTTATTATCATTTCTCACTAATCCCGTCTAAATTATCGCTAATCTGCGCCTGTTATTGATCCGTTATCCTTATTTTCACCAAACGCGTATAAATAAAATAATTCATTACTCTCACGTTGAAGTTTTCCCTAGTCGTCTTCCCCAAGAGAATCGAATGGCTCTGTTTGCTAACTGAATCATCCTGTTCAATACCTTAAGCTTCAAAATCATCGCGAGATGTTACCTCTAACCTCCTTTTGTAGCGATTTCACACGCTCTTCTCGTTGGTTTTCCCGCTGCGGAATACTTTTAGGCGTACGAAATGTATTATTTTTATTTCAGAATGACGAATTGCTGTGGGACATGCTGCTTGCTTTTTCTATCAATTTTTTGTCCGGTAAGCTCGCAGTTCTTCCCCATTTACTCTTACTTCAATGTTATTTTCTTGATTCCAGCCCATCGCAGTGGCAATTCACATGGGATGTGGAGCAGACATGTGCATAAATTGGTTGCTCACTTTCCTGCTCTACTTTCCGGGTGAAAAATAATGTAATAAATTGAATAAAATGAAAAAATTGAATAAAATTTGGTTAAGAATTTTCATCTTTATTCCATATTTTTGTGAATTCATTGATTTATCAAAACATTTATCTGTGAAATTCAGGTCTGATCCACGCTTGGGTAGTCATTCTGAGCAAGAAGAGAGACGACTGTCACACCGTCGTACACGTCCATCAAGCAGCTCCTGCAGCTGCAGCACCTGCAGCCCCTTCAGTCGTCGTGCTGCAAGCTCCTCCTGTGCAGTACCAAGCTCCGCCCCATGTTCACTACTTGCCCCAACCACCTCCTCAGTACCAAGGACCACCTCATTATCAGTCACCACCACAGTGCGAGGACGGAAAATATTGAGTTATTGTTTGTTGAAACAAGAAATACTAATAAATATTGTTCAATTATTTTCAGTCATCATTTTATTGAACACTATCCAGCCATTGAATTGACTGCGAAATGAATATTTTTATCTTCACTGTATTGCGCGTTAATACAATTTGAATTGATGTGAAACATTGGGATTGCCGGCTGGTTGGCTATCCCCGAGAACTTTCCTGTTTCTAAATCATTGGATTCTCTCACGATTGGATGAGTCATTTCAACAACTCCGTTGAGATCACATCGGAACCTTGAAATCGCTTTTGTTTGCTTACTTCCCACTAAATGAGAAACAATCAATGATCGACAGGATCAAGGTTCAATTCCAGCATTCATTCACTTTCTTCAAAAACTTGGCTAATGAAAACTCACCAATAATCATGAAAAATAATTGAATATTTTGAATAAGTTCTCGACATTGCAATCCTCGAAATAGTGTATTGAGTGAGAGTCTGTTTGTGGATTGAAGTACTCTCCTACCCCTTCGCCCCTCTCCCTCGCACACTCGAGAAAAGACAGAGAAGTTCAACCATGATCTACTGCTCGTTTGCTGTTCTATCGATACTCTTCTCTTCTTCAGTCGAATCAAGGACTTATCCACAATGCAAGAAGTGGTGTGGCAAAGATGTGAGCTAGACTTTTATATTTAACGCATGTGTTTCAATAATTAAATCTGTTGTGATCAGTCGTAACTATTTTTCTAATCCCATTCGAGTAACCCTCTACTCCAGTCATCAAGTTCATCCTCTTCCTCTTCTTCCTCACACGAACACCATAGAGAGGTCGTCCATCTTTCCCATTATGCTGTGTAATTAATTTAATAACATTTTGTTAATTTTAGAGCGAAGTTTTATGAACATTTGCTTCAGAATGCACAACCAAACTGCAACAGCTGCCCGAATGCTCAAGGGAAGCAAGACTGTCTACAGTTTGATCCTTCTATGTAAGCTAAACTCATTTTTTGTTGTTTTGATTTCTCGTAGTCAAGAATTTTTCTCGTTATCATTCTTTGAGCATCGAATAAGCCAATTTTAGGTACGCATCAAGCATAGACGAGGCACTCTACAATTTCCCCAATCTCGTCTCAAACGATAAGAAGACAATGTTCAACAAGCCGCCGCAGTCTGGCGCTCCACCGAGTTCGGTTAGAAATGTATCAGATTGACATTTAGTATCATCATTAAAAAATGATGAAATTTTTTTTTAAATTTAACCCATTTCAGACATCGCAACAGACTATGCAGCAGCAAGATATAGATGTCTTCAGACCGTCGGTATAGGATAAAATTGGTTTGGATTGATCTCTGATCTCTCTCAGATAATGTCTGCTCCTCCGCCTCCCATGCCTGATTCTCCCATTGACCCGACGGCGGCTCGTGGATACGGCATTCAGGTCAGTTTTGTCTAAACAAAAAGATACATACACTTTTGAATTTGCGAGCCTTCAAGCAACTATAATATAGGAAGCATGACTAAGTAGCATGATGGATCATCCTAATCAGTATGTTGTTATATCGTACCAATGGCACACTAGGACGGGGATAATGAATCCTTCTTCAGTCGACGACAGCTGACGTCGACACAGATGGCGATTGTTCCGATGTATCGTGTAGATCATGCAAACTACACGTAATCAACGGATTCCTCGCAGGTTTGCAAAAATGTCGTATCGTCCTTACAATTAGTATGCTCGTTTGAGTATATTGTAGCGAAGCAATGCTACGTTCTCACGTTCTTTTTGTTTACCGAACGAATTTGTAGAATGACGTTTCTTACTGCTCGCATCATCTTTGACGAGTGTTATAGACTCACGCTGCTTTTTTTGAAATTGCAAGGGAAGACAGTTTTTCACCTCAGGGCCGGTCGACCCTGCAACGAATGCGAGTCTCTGGGCGACGAAAGAGTCACTCGAAGCGTCGTTGAATGGAATTACACCGTCTTGTCCACAGAGTAATCAACGACCACTCTGATAATATTTATTATTGATAAGGAGCTTTTTAAAATCGTATCAGCAAAAAAAATTTAGATGCCTGTCCTCAGACTCCTCCGACGAGAGGTCGCGGCAAGCGAGAGAATGGAATAGTTGAGCACGATCCAGCTCGTCAGTTTTCTTGCGATATTTTCTATGCACATAGTCATTGATCTTTGCTTTTCTCATGTGTGATTAAAATAACTATGGGAACATTTGATCTTAGATCTTCTTGGTACGACTCAAACAATCTCATGCGACTACACTCGTGGCAATCCCGTCACGACAGATACTCGATTCTGTGGACTATGCTCGCTCTGCTGGGGATGGAGGTTAATTTGTGGCTCTTATCGCTTATTTTTATAGCGTTTCACAATATTCATTAGTGTCAGTTTATTAGTGACAATATTTATTAGTGTCTGTTGTACTTTTATTTATGCTGCCGTTAACAAAATATTTTCATCTAGGAAACTCCCGGACGACTATTTTCCAAGCTATCTAAACGAGGTTCTGTGCTCGACCGATACCACCTGCTTGCAAGGTAATTTGTTTCACAAAATTGTGAAAAAATAGAATTATTCAGGATTCGGTAAATGCAACGCAGTTACTCGCAGTATTAATGTGCTGAGGAAGAAGTAAGCCAACTGAAAATTATTGGAGCGTTCTAGAACGTTATTGTTATATTGTATTTTGTTTTATTTTTGTTATTAGATACGATGCAACTGGGGGTTTCACATATGAACAAACGACGATTGACACGGTGACATCCTGCGAATGTCAGGTATGAATTTGAGTTTCAAGACATTGATATTGCTTCAGCGAGAACAGTTTCCTTTCATGATCCGTATCGTAATCCACTGACATTGGTAACGTATTGCTGGTGTTCAATCTGTACCGTTATCGTGTAAACGATTTCAATTTCGTTATCTGATTTCATTAAGGTCGAGTACGGTTCAACGATCTTCAATCTGGTATACGCAAACGACGCGCCCAAATAATGAGCAATATTGTATAGTAGTTACTGTTACTTCCACCCTGTATGTATAATAAACAAGATTTATCCGATGTCAATACGTTAGATCAGAGTTATTCACAGTAATATATTATGGAAATCTGGGGGAATCTAGAGACAATCTGAACAGAGTTATGCTAGTCAGGAATTTAGAGATCAAAGATCAAAAGGGAAGGTGGGGAAAGTGGAAAAGTCAATAATAACAGTTAAGGTGTCTATTTACAGAAGATGGCACAAATGAATCACGGACGGAGTTAATTCTATTTTTTTCTTTTTTTTCTGAGAATTTCTAACTAATGAAATGGCGGGAAGAAATTGTGGCAAATGAGCAAGAAATGGTCGTGAATGAACAGGGATACGGTAGGAGGACGCACCACGAAGTGTGACCGAATAGGAAAAGGCACTAAAGTATCAGGAGACGAGATAATAGCATAGAGGGAGCAAGGTTTGCTGCAGCACCGGTGTTTAATGAGATTACGGTAGTGGCGTGCGTAGTGTGGTGTGGGGATAAAAGTCGACTCGATAACTACACTACGATATTCTAATTGGGTGCACGCACTACGGTTGTGAGTGTGGAATACTGTAGGCGTGGGATGTCTGAAGACGTGGAATAAAAATCGATAATGCGGACAGGAAAAATCGATAAAATTCGAATCCCTGAACTGTGTGAAGCTTCAGGAATTGTCTGTATGAGGCGAAGAGAAAATGGAAATTTAAAATGTGCGTCAAAACATAAATTCTAACCGGCATGGCAACTCGACTAGAACAAAAAGAGAGCAATCCTACTCAATAGGATGCAATCGAAGAAGTAGTCAACAATAAAAAAAGGGAATCATCAGAAAGCTTGAGCGGGTGGGCGTTGAAAGCACGGTTACAAGAGAGATTGTGGGAAGGAATAATAATGTTGTATTGGTGTGATGTGACGAGTGCAGGTTGGGCGGCCGCCGTTTACCACCGGTCGTGAGGAATCGATTTGCCGGAATTGTCTCCGAACACACCCGATACTCCTCCGTCCATTCCATCGGAAGGAACAGAAGAATGACTGTCGCCCTGAGAATTATCATTTCTTGAGTGATTCAGTAAACAATTAACGAATTTGAACAGCTGTATGTTAGAAACTTTCTAGAAATTTATCTAAAATCTCACGGGTGTGGATGCATTAGTCTCATATCCTCCGGGATGGAGATGATTGATTAGAGGGAAATCGTAGTTGGACATATAGTCAGGGTTGGAAGTGAGTACGAGACAAGGATCGACCTGAAAATAAGAGATCTATTTATTTCTTGCTCTGTTTCCCATATTCTTTTCAACATTGCATTGATTAGCATGTTTTTAAGCATTTTAAAGAAAGATAGTCAATCTTACATTCTGTTGGTAGCTCACAGACGGCATCATGTCATTGTGGGAGACGATGTACTGCGACTGCGACAGATCTCCCTGCAATTTCGAAATAAGCTCCGCCCACTTTAGACCCCCCCCCCCCATCCTTTATCTCAGTCACGCCCACTCACTGAGTAGTCCATCGGGACGGAGACCGACGGCAACGACGAGGCTGTCGACGTCAGATGATGAACGGACGGCTGAAATTCAAATTTGAATTTAGCGCCCGAAATTCAGAAAATGTCGAAAATGTAGTCATTCTTACCAGCGACTGTCCGACGCCGCGACCGAAGTTGAACATGTTGGAGACGATCGGAATCTGAAGGTTGACGTTGATGTGATGCGTCTGGAAGAACTACGATGGCGATCAGAGAGATCAAAGTGCAAAGATCAAAGATCAAACTGGACGCGTACCGGCTGATGGCCTCCCATTCCGCCCAGTCCATCGGCACTTGGCGAGTACACCTGCAGAGAGCGCAGGTCAAACTAGAAAGAAGAGAACGGTCAAAATGTGATGATCAAACTACAAACTACAAGGACCAAAGACCAAAGATCAAGCTACTTACCTCGTTCTTGAGGTCACCGAAGAGGTGATGGCACGATGATGAGAGTAGTCCTCCATCATCCATACCCAGAAGATTGGCACGGCCCAAGTGAGGGTCCACCTCGGAACTGCAAGAGATCAAAGATCAGACTACTATCTTTGGTTCTTTAGGGATCGAAGATCAAAGCTCAGATTCTCACCACAACTGAACGAGGATATTTCCATTGTTCTGATGGACGAGCGTATCGAGGGATGCTTGATCAATATCGATGTGGGCAGTGGGAAGACCGAGAAGGTTGGAAGAGGGTGAACCGTCCTGAGAAAGATCAAAGGTTAGAGATCAAAGATCAATTCGGGAAAGTGGATATTACCTGCATGCCCAATCCTCCCGGACCAATTCCTGCTCCTCCCAGCAACGATTGCGGGGGCAATCCGCCCACTCCCGTTGATGAAGCGGAACTCGTCGATGAGGACGACTGCAATACTGCCGTTAGTGAGCAATAGGAATGGCGATAATAAGCGGAACGAAATATCGCCTACACTCTTGCTCTTCTTCTTGCTGGCGGGCGGCGCAACGGGCGAGGGAGTAGTACCGGATACGCCGTTTGCTTCCTAATTAATTAATTTGTTAATAAATAATAA
The DNA here is from genome assembly GCA_900490705.1 of Pristionchus arcanus. Lineage (NCBI taxonomy): Eukaryota > Metazoa > Nematoda > Chromadorea > Rhabditida > Neodiplogasteridae > Pristionchus > Pristionchus arcanus. The sequence continues at coordinate 207,289 of LS486699.1, forward strand.
TTAAAACATATTAATTAATAAAAATAAAAACGACGCCCGATAATCTCACTTCGTCTCCCATCGCAGCGGCGGCATCAAAGTCGCCCCAGTGTCCCACCTTGGTCCTCTTTGCTGCCGTTGCATAAGTGAGTTGTCGGAGATCATTGTCGAGCACCGAAGAAGACTCGTTCTTGCGAAGGTGCATTTCCTGAAGGATTTAAATGTTGTGAGGATGCAGTTGTGACTCCATCATCAAGGAAATGAGGGCATTTCTTCGATTTTTGGACCAGTCTTTACTCGCAGACTATTTCCTCACTACCATTCTCATGTTCCACCCCTCCACATTCGAAGCGGTTGTGGCCTGGGCCAAAAATCGAAGATGTTTCGAAATGCGTACCTTATGGCACTTCAGCGAGTTCTTCCATTTGAATGTCATCTGACAAACCGAGCACACGAATGGTTTCGCGTCCGAGTGAATTCTCTTGTGATTCCAGAGAGTCGAACGACGATTGAATCGCGCCTTGCAAACCTGCGATTAATTGAATTAGAAACTGATATAAATGGATTTAAAATGCAGCAAAATAAATGAAAGCTAAACTGACATCGCATTCGAATGGTTTCTGTCCAGTATGGGAGTTCTGATGCTCTTCCAATTCCATCTTCGATCCAAATCGAGAGGGGCAGATGTTGCATGGATAGGGACGTTTACGATCTTCAACAATGGGATTCTTACGATGGTTCAGACACATCTTCTTCATCTTCTTCACTAGACCGCCCAGACAACCGCACATTACTTGAGACTGACTGACTGTCCTACTCCAGGATATCAAGCCCCGCCCCCACTGACTCCGCCCATGACTATCTTGCCTTTATCAAGAAGGATCTCAAGCTCCGCCCACTGCGCGCGGTGCCGCGCACTTATTTTCCGAAATCGATACCTTTCGTGCAGGCACTGGCGGCGGCGCGCGAATTGTGGTTCATTATCTCCCCCGAATTGTTGTTGTGCGCGGCATGATGCTGCATGAACGAGGGCAGACCGAAAGGGAACAGCATGTCAGTTGCGCCGCCTGAGAGATCAAAGATCAATTGTCGTAGTTGAAATGAGTAAGGAGTTAAAGATCAAAGATCAAGGGACTCACTCTGATGGTCTGGACTGCCTGTCCCCGGTTCCTGCTTGATATTGGCCATATCGTAGGGTGAGTGGATGAGCAGTGAGTGTGGTGCCATCTGCTGCTGCACCTCCATCGACCCTGCAAAGAATATTTGAATTTTGAATTCCCGCCGGAATTTCGACAAACATTGCGACATCCACGTGAAAAGGCCGAAAATGCGAAAGAGTGACATGTGAAAGGTTAATCGGGAAAGACAAAGATGTTGTGATTCAAAGTATAAATAATTGATATTGGGTGGAAATTAGTGGGTTTGTTTGATGTTAGGTGAGGATAGATAGATTGATCATAACATTCATTCATGATCCTACCATGACAAGTGCACATCCCCCGCTCATCCAAGCCATCGATGGATCCACATGAGGGACAGGCACTCAGGGTCATCTCTCGCCCTGAATCAGGGAAGGGTACGATAGAGGGTACGGTATGAGGGTACGGTAAGAGTATACGGTAGGTGGAGTAAGCGAGTGGGCGAATCGACCTCGACAAGTGTCAATTGCGCAGTGCGTGAGGAGGAGAATCGTCAAAACAATATACGATGATTAGTGAACGAGAGAGAGAGAAGAGAACGACGAATTGAAGAAGTGGAACGAATTGAGGAATTCCGGATGAATGAAAGTGTCGACTAAAGACAAGAAAGAAATCGATAGACGGTGTCGGGAATTGAGAGGGGGGGGAGAAGAAAGGGAGGAGAAGGGAGGAGGAAAGAAGTAACAGTTGTCGATGAATACGGAATGCCGCCTCCTTCTATCCCCCCCCCCACTCTCGTCGCTTCTGCCCAACATTCTCGATAGTTGAAGGGTTATGGATATTTGGAAAAGTCACGAATTATCGACGGCTTAGCAGTTGCTCAATGGATCAGACTAAATTCACAGCCAAGCAAAAAAAAATGATGGATGTTAGGTGATTAGGAAAGAAATGGATGATAGGATGAATAGATCAATTTGCAATATACTAAACGATTCCTCAAATATGTAGAAGCTAGCCATAGTAACATTACCGTAAGGAATAATGTACGTATTTTTACCCATTGTCAGTCGAAAACGTTGAAGTTCCAATTAGAACAAAATGCAATAATATTATTGATCTATTTTGCATACTGATCAACAGACCCAATCCTTGGCTCCAGAATAGATAGACGGAAGGAAAGGGAAAGAGGGGAGAAGAAAAGGGAGAGGAGAAAGGGAGAGGGGAGGAAAGGAAAGGGGGCGGAGTCAGTGTGAGGCCGCCATTGGTTCTCTCAGTCATACGGTAGATGGGACCTTCTCTTACTTATTTCGCAGTCCCGATTAGGAGTGGATCAATGGGGTCGGGGAATCCCATGCGTGTGAACTACACTGTAAAGAGAGGGAGGGAAAGGGGCAGGGGAGAGGGGGGCACCCCCCCCCCCCTTCTCTCCCCTTCGACTCCCGCCGTCGCAAACGATGTAATGTTGTAAGAGATTAGAGGGGCGAGAGGGGAAGGAACACCGGCGGTCACTCTGCGTGTGCCAAGTGACCGAAAGGGTTCACGAACACGGAGTGCTATCCAAATTGAACTTTAAAAATGTCCAGTTTAGCTTACTAGACCTAATACATCCATCCTACAAACGTCCTCAGTAGCCCTGCATGAACTGATTCATGTAATGTCGAAAATCAACAAAAATTTTGGAGAAAGTCTAGGAGAGAAAAAGTCATGGAAAAGCGAAAGTGAGCATAGATTGATAGCATAGTAGCAACGATAGTGAGAGTGAGACGATCACCATCAGAAGGAAGAGACAACCGGTCGCCCCTCTCGATGCAGCTATTTTGACCTACCCCTTCCTGTCTTTCCTCTCTTCAATCACTGTGGTCTCTCTACTCTAATCAGAGAAAGTTGCGTCCAATAAGGAAGAAAGTGGAGAAAGCGGAACGGAATCGTATATCAGAGGCGCTATGTCGGAGGTAATGCGAGGAATAAATACATCCAGAAACCTACGAACTATCGCGATGGTTAGTAACGCTTTACATTTGATTTCAAATGATGATTTGACTTAACCGCACGACTTGAAGTTCTTAAGATTTTAATAGTTTTCTTAAGTGTGACTTGTCGAAAGGGCCACGATTTCGGTTTCGAATCGTCCAAGGACGCCAATCGGGGGCAAAAAAACAGTGGTGAATCGTCTCATCGGCAAGAGTTGTGAAGGAATGGGAGAAAGTTTGCCGCGGGGCAAGAGAAAGTTGGGGGTCAGGATAAGAGGGAAATTAAGTGAAGAAGAGGGGAGGAATTAAGCCATTGCGCGCCCTCTCCGATTGATAGGGTCGTTGATAGAGAGAGAGAGAGAAAAAAGGATAGGGAGAGAGATGAGGGAGGGGGGAGGTGAGAAGGGGAGAGAGATACGGAAAAGTGAAAGGAGGGGCAAAAACGATACAAAGGTTGCCAAGTTGAGAGAGAGAGTTCCCCCTATCTTTCACTCTATCACTGGAAACTCGTTCCTACTTTCTATGGCATTGATAATGGAAGACAGAGGGTGCGATCAGCGACCATGCTGCACTGGAGATATCAGTCATCGAGAGTACGGTAGATGGGGAATCGAGAACTGACTCATGCCCGAGGGAGTGAGTCATACTGTAGGTGGAGGTATACGGTAGGTCCAGATAGGGAGGGGAGGGAATGGAGGAGTGGGGAGGAGGGAAGGGGAAGGGTCAGTGGCAGATAGATCGACAGGACGACAACTGACATCGACGAAGAGAGGGAGAGGGAGGAAGATGGAGGAGGAGAGAGGGGAGAAGATGGAAAATATAAGTGATGGTATGGAGTAGAGGAGAGAGAGCCCCCCTGAGGCATATTAGGAACAGTTGTTGAAGGAGAGAGGGAGAAGATCCATCTTGTGAGGGGGATCGGGCAAGGATCGATGGATTGGAATGGGCTAGTAAATCTAGAATGATCCCAGTACTCCTAGAAAGGTTCATTGAATCCCGTCTGATGATATGCAATTGATATGAAATGAAAAGAAAATCTTTCATCACGATATGACGTCAGAAACGCATTAGAGTGGATAATATTAGAAATAGATAGGGCACAGGGAGATTCCGTCTCTTGATAATGATTTCCTTAGTCATGGATATTGATGCAAGAGGATCCGATGGGGTTTGAATGACATTATGACATTTTGCAAGAGAAGGTTACTCATACCAACGGATAACGGGAATATTGGCCAAGCAATGAAATATCATCTACAGTATTCTGCTCCTCTGGAATGCTGGCCCCAACCAGACAATGCCCTATAATAAATCTGTTCTTCGTCCTAGTAGAGATCATAAATGACTTCTTCTCCTGGCTATCTGTCAGCATTTACAGGCCCAAGCCCTATAATTATTCTGCACTCCTGAAGGGTTCCAGACAATAGGTTTCACTGATTGGATTTGGTTGGGATCAATGAGCTTGTTCCTGGAATGGTGCATCAGAATCAGAAATATGATCGATCGATCTCGGAAGGAAGATTCCGAAGGAGATGAAAGGAAGAAGAGAAGAAGGATAAAGGGGGAAAGGATGCATATGCCAGTGGGGAAGAAATCGGGGGAAGGCACCGATCTACTATATGCCGAAATATGTGGAGAGAGTCATCGAGAGGAGAGGAGAAGGGAAGGGAAGAGGAGGAGGAGGAAAAAATGATGGGAACGAGCCACTGACGCCTTATGACCTAGATGAGCGAAGATGATGATGAGGAGGAGGAGGGGAAAGGGAGACGATATCGGGCGAGACTAATAGTCTCGACGGGACTATACGGTATTCTATGGAGTAAACCTAACTTATCAAATCAGTACATTTTTCCATGCCCTTGATGTTTATCACTTGCCGTCGAGAACCTGCGAATGAATCTAAGCGAGAATGCGCTCTTGATCAACAGAATCGAGGACTTCGAAGAAATCACTTCATCACAGAGTGCGGTAAATCGCGGCTTCTTCCGGTTCAAAGGATCGTTTCCATCACCATTTTTCACCCCTTTCCCTTCTCTCAATCCACTTTGTCACAGAAGTCAAAGAGGCCTCTCTTCCTCAACTCGCGCAACTCATTTGAAGGCCCCTTCGTCTTCCTTTCGGTCTTCCCATTACGAACAACTGTTCCATCTCTCTATCGGACCCCTTTCCCAGGTGCGCCGGTCCTATATCACCTCCCCCTACCTCTTGTCTCCCTCTGAAGCCGCCTCTGATAGCCATTGCGAGATTGATACTTTGACCAGAGGAGGGATCGGGTTTACGGGGGTGGATCCATTTGGGTTCGGGTCAGCGAGCCATGGGGAAAGTGACAGATATATGGAAAGGAAGAAGCGCTAATTAGAAATGGAAAGTGGAAGTGAAATGGACAAGTGAAAGGTGCACAGTTCAATGGCAGAAAATAAAGAGGGATCGAAGAGAGGAGAGAGATACGATCTCTTCTCCCTTTCTCTCCCTCCGGCAACAACCTCTGAACTTGGCATGGAACGTGTTCCCACCGAGGTCGCGACCGGGAATTACTCGCAGCCGGGAACCGGCTAATTGACGGATCACTAACTGAAACGGAAGAGGAGCCGGTAAATAGACGGCCAAGGATCATGTGGCGGCGAAGAAAGTAACTGAAGCCTAGTGCACTTGTCACCTATTGAATCCACCCGAGCGGAGGTCGATAGAGAATAGGGAGGAGAGAGATAGGGTTACGTCTGGTACGCTTAATCTGCCTTGGTCTATGATCCAGCCGCCTTATCCACAATCAGAAGAACTTCTACTCACTAGATTAGGGATTGTATCATAGAGAGGGAAGAGATGAGGCAATAGAGAACAGACAAAAGAGACTAATAGGCAGAGTACATAGAGGAGATCTGCAGAGAAGAGGGAAGAGATCTGGATCGACGAGATATCAAATAGGAACTCTTTGAGGTGCAAAGGAAATAAAGTACGAAATGGAAAGGAATCTCAGCTTCTGTATGAGTCTAAGCCGTGGCTATCCGATCTCCAGTAGGACTTCAAAGTGTCTTCCCCATTCTCACTCTCTATCGAGGATCGATTTCATTCTGTCTGCGCTCTCTCTGATTCCCATGCTCTCTCGCTTTCTCTAACCGACTAAAAAGTGAGTGAAAGTGAGAGAAGGAAGAGAAGAGATGAGACAGTAAGATTAGGATCGCAAAGTGATCAAAGGGAAGGAAGGAAAGGGATGAAGCTGCAAAGGTCACCAAGAAAATGAGGAGGATGGAACGGAATGGCACTTGTGAATCATATTTTGACAATTATTGAAAACGATTTTTGAGTGATTTCGGGGGCGGGATTTGTTCACTTTTGTGCAGGGACCAACAGAAGATACATTCAACGCATCATTGCCCAACCTCTTCCTGATATCGCAATCAATCAACGGGGAGCAAGCCAGGATGTCCGACCCATCTAAATCATCACTCAACCAATGGAAGGGAGGAACTGATTTGTTCCCTTCTCTCTCTCAGACATATCCGTCAATTATTATGAATGCCTAGCAGTTGCTCTCTTCGAAGAACAGCCCACGGATGATATGACAACCAAGGGCTGATTGATTTGGAATTCATCGATCTAGGCCTGGCTATTGATTTCTCATAGGCCTTTCACTGCGCATAAGAAACCATGAGGGACTCCAAGTGTGCACGATAGACATGCGCAGCTAATGCCTACCTAGCCAGAGGCAGAGTACGGTAGACGCCTGGATGAAATGTTGCTAAGGATGACCTAGACACGGACCATAAGGATATCTTGATGCATAGTACGGTATCTAGACGCGTGTTTACGAGAGTGTGGATGAGGGGGCGAAAAAGAGCTTGAGCGCGTCGAGAGACGAGAAACAAGAATTGAACATTTGCGCTGGTCTGGCAACAGTGAGAATCTCAATGGATTTAGAGAGAGAGAAGAGGTGAGAGAAGAAGAAGAAGCAATCAGATAGAAGGACGATCGATACGATGGATTTGCCCCCTCTCTTCTTCTTCTTCTTCTGGGATCCCTCTTCACTTCCACACATTTGTGTACCTACCCGAATACGAGGACGAGCTTGAGCTCGAAATCACCTCTGAAGTCCCCTCGCAAGAGTCTATGAAGGATAACTACAGTATGCAGTGGCCAAACACTTTGAGTGCAGAGAAAGGAACGTCGAGCGAAGAATTGAGTTCGAGAGATACGGGAGCATGATACAATTGGATAATAAATGTCAAACACTGCTAGATCCTCAAATCCTCAGATCCAACACTTTCAAGCAGCTAAAGTTAACAGAAGGAACTAAGCACAGTCTGACTCAGACTCTTACGCCTCCTCTTCCTCTTCGAAAGTGCGCGATTCCTTCTCAACGGCAATAATCCGCATCTGGATACTATGAACCTCTCCTCCTCTCCTCCTTCTATCCCTCCTTTCCCTTCTCCGCTTTATTCTCCTTCCCGGACTCCTTCCCAATGATCGAATACGTGAAACACATGTGCGGGAGGCGCAGAAGCGCGCAAGCAAAGAGAAAAAGGGCAGTTAGCGATCGGAGAGGGATACGGTAGGAGGGGTACGGTAGTTGATATATCAAGCAAGAGGGAACAAGCTACGCGTGTGTGGGGGCGAGGAGATTTGTTGAAGCCGACAGCATCCCTCTCCCTCCTCCTCCTTCCCTCCGAGAGAGAGAGGGGGAGACAATTCTCAACAAGTGTCTCTCGGTAGGTAAATATGTGTACTTGTTAGCAGGCGCGAGGCAGGAAACACAATTGCGAAGGTAAGAAGTAATGAGGAGATTTGACGAATAACGGTATCACAGAAATACATAGATGCGCGGAACTGTTCAGAAAAATGTGCGTGATAGTGGCAAGAAAATGATACTGTTACATACACATTTATGATCGAAAAAAATGTTCAAAGCGATTGTTTGCAAATATACAAATACGAAGGAACGGTTCTAATAATTGATCCGAATCTTTAAAAAAGATTATTCTCTATCAGAAAGCCATTGCCCATCTGCCATCGTCTCTTTCTGACCTTTGGATCACCTGCGGATTCCTCGGAGAAAAAGTGTAATTTCCCACGGTGATGAAGAGAAGAGACGACGTCTTTTGTAAAGTCTGCTGGAGCAGAAGAGAAAGAGAGGAAAGAATTGTAATGTCCACGTGATTTTTTACAATAAAAGAGAGGCGGGAATCCTCCTTGAGATCAGTCGAGAAGGTACACTTCGAAGAGGAGGTCGCTAGTTATTATCTCCAAATTGAACTGTAGATTTCAGTCGATGTTATCTTGTTGTTATCGAACGAACGCGAACGATTCCAGTTGAATTTATCACCATTATTGTAAGAACGATATTTGACTTGAATGAAGATCCGATAATTTTATTCTCGACATTTGTGCGCGGCTCCGAGAGTTCTTTTTTTTGTCGATCGCATCCATCTCTTTTCTCCTATCAAGTATGCTCACTGAATGTTTTTTGTTCTATTGTCGCTTATTATCTGCTTGCAATTTTAAATTCATCAAATCTTTCAGCATTAGCCATTCATACTATTTGAGTGTCTTCAGTGTCAGACGATTAACCTAACAATTAACCACACAAATCTGCTGTATTTCTCACGAGTTTCATTTGGATTCCACGCTCGAAAGTGAAACCACATTCTTCCTCGATCAAACAATAGATTCAATCGAATCTTCTCGTTGAGAGAGGGCGTCTCAATCCGTGAGAATCCTCTCCTCTCTTCCACTCCAATTGAAAGAAAAGATACAAATATCTCGTCTCCGCCCCTGCAAAAGCTCCCTCCCTTGCACTGTTCTCACTCTATGTTTTTCATGATTTCTTGAAACTTGCGAGGTTCATTCTAAAAATAATAGTTATTGACGAATTGATCCAGTAGATTACCATCGATTGCGCAAGAAGTCACGTCTCTTAGTCACACTTTCACTCTGCGAAAGCATCAGTATTAGTATCCACCCGTGTCCTACTGTAACCTGACAAGTAGGAGTTTTGACGCAGGCCCCGAGATATCCTCTCTTCGCTTTCTCTCTCTCTCTGCCCCTCCCTCCCCTCCCTCCCTCTCTTCTCCCCTCACTTCTCATCGTCTAATCACCTTTCCTTCAGGATCATTCGAACAGGCGCGCTTCCGGATCAAATGAGAGATAAGGGGAAATCGAGAGAGTGCCGATGAGAGATAAGGGAGAATGAAGAGACGACGAGAGAAAGAGAGTGAGACTCTCTCTCTGATCCCCTTATCTCTCATCGTCTTTCTCTGTCTGCCCTCTCTCCAAATCCCGTTATCTCTCATCGATATCTCTTCTGTTTGTCGAGATGAGCGAATAGAAGGAGGGGGAAGCTCGAAATGAGCCTGCGAAGAATCTCACCCGAGGGATATGCAAAGAATGAGGAGAATCGAAAGGGAAGATCAATATTGGGGATAGAAAACAGTGGGATCAAGAGTGCAAATGATTTATTATGATCAATCGAGAAAGGGAAAATCGAGGTGAATTTTGAATAATAACAAACTACGGCCTATGATTATGGATAGATGTCGTTGAAAGGAAAGGAGAGATCAGGGAGATCAAAGATCAAAGATCAATTGATTATTCGTCTTCTTCATCGGGCTTCATCTTAGTCGTCTCGAGAGGAACGTCTTCCGCCTGAGAAATATATTATGAAATATCGTTGGAGAGTTTATTACGCAAGTGATAACTTTGTTTTGTCAAGTTTTTATATTTTTTTTCTCTTGAGACATTGCACTTAGATCATTGCACTTGGGCAACTGACATTAATTATAACTAGACCGTTAGATACTACTATGAAATATAAAATTGCTTACTCCTTCTCCGAGGGTAACAGGCTTGCCATCCTCGATGTTCATCGTGTCACGAGCAACCTGAGAATTGATCATTCCGTTCCAATACAACTAAATATTTCAGCTACGAATGAATTTTTAGACTACACGGTTCTTATTGAATTTTTCATCAATCGTATAGCATAATTCGTGCGAGAGTCATTATTCACAGCAAATGATTACTTACATCATTGAGATCGATGCCCTTGGTCTCGTCAAGGAAGAAGTAGGAGACGAGCCTGAAAATATTTTAATTAATTAAAAATAAAATAAAATAAGAAACACACCAGTTTCCAGCTCCGACCAGGATAAGAATCACGTAGAGCGCGGCCTCGGACGAATCACGAATGGCATTCTAAAAATTATCATTTTTGAATTTTTTTTGTTTTAAAGATCAAAGATCAACTTACACTCATTGCAGTGGCGATGTTGGCGATACGTGTAACCATGGAGACTGTTCCGGCTGCGACTCCACGAATCTGGACAGATTGAATTATTTAAATAGATTTTTAGCTGTACATCTTATTCAGAATCAAGCTATTTTTGTTTCGAAAATCTACTGACAGAGTTAAATCTAAAAGATAACGGTGAGGTAACGGTGTATTAGCCAGTTCAGTTATCTGTCTGTCCTGAAAAAGAAGCGGTCGATTCACCTCAGTAGGCATCAACTCGTTGACAGTAAGATAGCAGACATCGGCACACAATTCGATGGACATGGATGCAATCATGTAGAAGACTGTGAAGATGAGAGTTCCCTGTAGAGATCAAAGATAAATCTGCTGGAGTTCGTCAAAAGCTGGACGTTTCTGTATTTTTTAATGGGTGCTTTAAAATATTAAAAAAAGATAAAAATACCTTGTATCCCATAAGATAAAGGATGAGTACGACAACGATGCAGAAAGTGGAGGTTCCCTGAAGAAATTGGTTGGTTTTCTTATTGGAGCATTTTTACAGTATTATTTTGAATGAAAATATCACATACCTGGAATACTTGATGCGCTCTTCTTCTGTTCATGCCGGGAACGAATTTGTCGAGAGCTCCGAGACCCTGAAAAATTATTCATATTTCGGAATGTCGAATCAATAGGTAATACTACTTTCAGAGCCACGGTTGACCAAATAATGTTTTCAAACGGCTCTTACCATCTTGGCAGAGACGAGGATGGTGCAGAGGATGAATTGACCCATGAAGAAACCGGATTTGAGCATCTGAAATAATTATTGATAATGATGGCTATATCTCCTCTAAATTTTTTCAGCCATGCTTTTTAGATTCACGATACTGTCCGTATCGACTTGCGAAATTCCTCGATTGTTTTTAGTTTTGCGTGGTGAGCAGATGAGCAAAACAATGTTGCACTTGCGTCGGAGGAAATGCGTCAGTAGAGATGTTGCGAAAGCAGGAAACAGGGGAACACGCGCCACTCATTCAGCAGTCGCACTAATGTTACCAACAAGCTACCATTGTGTAAGTACAGCTAAGAAAATAGTGATCGCTATTTCTGTAAGTACAAATAAGTGCAAACGTACTTGATCAGAGTTGAGTGTGAGCGAGTAGGCAGTGTAGAAGGTGACGAACCTGAAATGGTGATCTTTCATCTTTATTATTGGAGAATTTTGACCGATTGTTTCGATTTTTTATTGGAAAATACGTTTTTTATTGCTCACCAGATGGAGAAGAGACAGAGGATTCTCTTTCTCAGAAGAGGATGGACGAAGAGTTGCTTCAATTGAGCGAGAGTATTCGACTTCTTTCCTTCCGTTTTCTTGATTTCGACACCTGTAATTAAGCAGATGAAAGAACCTTTAGAAGTTTTAACGTCTATGAACTATATCGTGTAAGATTCAACACTACTTCTGTTCTTGAGATCAGTAGAATAATAGGGAATATACTCACGTTTGGCGTATTCAGTTCCAGCCAGTGCATTCATTCTATCGATCGATGCATCGTAACGCTTTTGATCACCCTACAATGATATATTATCAATATTTATTCGCTATTCGCTATGAACAACACCTTTAAATAACGGGCTGAGGCTAGATACCATTTTTTGGAAATAAAATATTGTAATTACACAGTGTACCTTGGTAGACAGCCATACGTGACTTTCGGGAAGGACGAAGAAAAGGACCAGAAGAAGAGGAGCTTGAATGATTGTGAGCACCTGCAGTGCATTGCTTTTACTTCGAGAAATTTTATTGTAATTTAAATAGAAATATTAAACCAAGATTAAAAACTAACCCTGATGGTGAGTCTCCAGTCCCTCGTGAAGTAAGCTACGATCGTGATCACCATTCGACCGGTCGGCTGAAATGATCATACAGATTTTTATACGTTCGAATTTTAGGAATCTCAATTAAATGTTTCTTGAGGAGATGATTCTTACCCAAGTAGCGAAGGCGCGAAGATACATGCGATTATCGGCAGCCACCAATTCGGAGATGTAGGCCCTGAATACAATTGTTTTCATGAGCCGTTGATTTCGTGCGAAGTCATGACCGTTGTAATTGTTGCCTTGACAACCAATCGGAAAGAAATGAAAAATATCATCATGTCTCACCATCCGACAACCATCGTAACTCCATTGAAGAATCCAGTGAGCAGACGAGCAGCGTAGAATATGAAGAAATTATTTATTTCACCTGAAATTAAATATTTGAAATTAGAAAATTAGAAATTAGAAAATAGTTGGCTTTAAAACCAACCCGAAGCGAGCAAGATGGGCAATCCCATAATGAGACCAATGATGAGAATACGGCGTCTGAAAGATCAAAGATTAATTATTTAATAATTATTTCTCCCTCCTGGTTTCTGATGTTTTCTTCCCATCTAGTTCGGAATAATATTTTCCGTGTCTGCCCATATTAGGGGTGCGTGGAAGTGACAGAGAAGTGGATTCTTACCTTCCGAATAGATCCGAGAGTGTTCCGAATGTAATCGTTCCAAAGAATACACCAATGTACTGCATCGTCTCCACACGGAGAACCTGAAAGATAATATTTTATTATTAATTATTTTTTATTCACAGGTTTCTTTATCTTGATTCCAAAAAGGTCAATCAAGGGTACGATGATACGTGAAAAACTTTCAGCGCAGTGCGCGAGATCGTATTTCATTGGGAGAAAAACATAAGACAACTACTTGATCGGTTTCGAAGAACGATCATTGCTAGTGCTACTAGAGAAACGGGTATTTCAAATTAATAAAACACAAATATTAAATTGTAAACGTACTCTGTAGGTGTCATCACAGTACTGTCCATATTCTGCAGCTGCAGAATTGAACACGTTCATTCCAGCGATCTTGTCCACGCAAGCCTTCAATGCATTTATTATTTCGAGTGCACATCAAGTTTTGCCATTTTGGACTTTTCTATAGGGTTGTCAGGGTGAAGAATCCGTCTCTTCATTCCGCGTGCTCTCTCGTCTGTCTGACCGGTGAGAGAGTACGCGGAATGAAGAGACGGATTCTTCACCCTGACAACCCTACTTTTCTACTGGACGTATCCGCATTTCTTGACTTGTCAAGGAAAAAATTATGAATAAAAAATAAATATACAAACTAACATCGTCTCCACACAGACTGGTCGTGCAGTTGGTCAAGCAGTGATTGCACTTCTTCTCTACCTAAAAAGATTAAAATGTTGTGCTTTTCGGTGACCAATTCAATCAGAAATCAAAGATTCGTTCAGAGAAGCGGATGAATCAGAGGCTGATTAATCGACTAATTAAAAGTAACAAACCTTATAGCAGAAATCTTCTCCATCTTGCTTATCACATCTCTGAGCGGGCATGTAATTGAGAAAGAGAGGCATGTATTGCTGGGTGCTAAAATAGTTTAAATTATTAAAATTTATGAAGAAAAATTAATATTATGAGCTTCAACTGCACGTTTTTTCTCAAAGTTTCGCCATTTTCGAGCCCATCCGCTCACCTGAACTGATGAATCCATTGTAATATGACTATCAGGAGGATGTCACACCGGTTCATTCTGCAATTATCGATTTTATACGATCAAAAAGTATGAAAACGTGCAGAAAACAAGAGGAAAAGTAGCGCGCCGTCTTGTGACTGACTATTTTCAGATAGAGCAGCTCTCTCTCCCCTCTCTCTTTTCCTATTTCGTCACGCAGGCTTGTCTGGGGGAGGAGGAAGAAGAGAGAGGGACGAGGAGGGAAAGGAGAAAAAAGAGGAACGAGGGAGAACACAGAGAGACACGAGGCAGCCCTTACTAAGACAGAAAAAGGCGAGTAAATGACGATGACTCTCCTCATTTTACGTTATATCTCACAGGTCAGAGTTGCGAGTAAGCGCGCAGAAAGAAAATATTTTGTCTCCTCAAGCCCTTCTAAAGAGACATAAGAATCTTGACACTGCATTAGCCACTAAGATTGAAGGGATTCAGAGATATTTATTGAAATAACTGGCGATTCATAGAGATATAGGCTGAAGATAAGTGATAAGATAGAGATAATTCATCCTCCATTAGCGATAAATAACACGGTGTTTTAGTACGTCATAAATCGGAGATCTCCCTCTTACGATCGAGAAAAGATGGTGAGAAACGGAGTGCTATACACAAACAGTAGTGTGGAACTGAGAAGAATTGGTTGCTCGATGAATTCTTCAAAAACATGAAAGAGGTAGATAGACGAAAGTAATCTCGAATGAATGGAAACTAAGTAGGAAAGAGAGGAGAACCCATGCGTGACTACTTCAATCTCTTTTCCTCTCTGACGTTATTAGAAACTGAGAAGGGAAGAGAACACACGTGGATGAAGAGACGGAGGGCGGATTAGAGAAAGAGAGAGATGATTAGAGAGTATGGGAAATGAAGAGAGTAGTCGAGAGAAGAAAGACGTTTGTAGTAACACATCTGGTGGGACAGATGTCCTCTTTTTACAGAGATGAGCTCCCGAATCTTCTCCGCTTTCACGGCAAAACATCCGTTTTTCTATCCAAATTAGCTATAAAAATAGCAAAAGCGCGAGGAAAAATGCCATCGATATTGGGCGACAAATATCACACTTGTTTTTGGTCGTAAAGAATGTGCGGCGGGACGAAATGCCAGCTGATATTACTGATAGCGAGACCGTCAGTCTCTCTAATTCTCATAATATCTCGCTGATTCTGACTTTCAAACATCGTGTGCATTGACCAGAATCAGACTACTACTTGATAAGAATAAACCAAACTACTACCCAACACTATGAAATGATAAACGTTCTTTAATAATGACGTTTACCATTCAAGAATGGGAAAAGAGTGCCTAGAAGGAGAGGAGAAGGTATAACAACCTCAATGAGGGTCAATCAGAGAGAGAGGGAAGGGGATAGAGGGATGAAGCTAATAGTAGGGGTCACGTAAACGGAGTGAATAGTGAATGAGGAGAGGAGAGACGGGGAGGGGGAAGAGAGGATGGAGGATGTTTGCCATTCAATGGAGACAACTAGGGCGGCATTTCATCAGTTGAGAACACAAGAAAAACGTGTGAGGAAGGGAGGAAAACGTGACTGAGTGCACTTAGAACAACTGAAAGAGATCTCCCTCCTCATTCCACATGATCTCTCGTTTCTCTGCTCCATGAGAGATCATGCAAAAGCGAGAGACGAACTCCTTCTCACCAATAGTCAAGGTCAAAGACGAGCTGTCACTTCCGATCAACTCCATAATTTGTGCCCTATAATTGCGAGACGTGATTCCACTTGAAAATATGCAGTGAACCGAGTGGAAATCGAGAGGGGAAGGTGGAAGGGCACTGAAATGTGATCGAGCGATTGAAAGCATTGAAGGATATGGTTGAAGTCGGAAACATGAAAGGACGCCGTTCAATATCACATCCTATAAATGTGGTTCGATTTACACAATGAACAGTAATTCAAACACACGTTCAAATCAATAATTGAATTGTATACTGTAGGCAACTCGAAAGAAACTTGAGAAATATCAGATTGGCTCCAATTGAAATCCCCTTCGTCGCTTCCCGAATGCTTTCCAAATTGACTGCTATCGATGAATTGAGAGGGAAGAAGAAGACCATCTTCAATTCATACACTGTCTAGCTCATTCTGAACGATATTTCACCCAATTTCAGGATGAAAAAGTGCGGCCAGTGAGTATAAATTTCCTGGAATTCCTTCTCAGATCACTCGCTTCTTCTCTCCTTTCCTACTGTAATTCTCCTTCTTTTCAGAGTCTTCGCACTCTCGAACTTCTCGTTCTTCATTCAGTCTTCAGCTACAGGTACCGTGTCCCTACAGTATCCTTCATCTACCGTATCCGATGCCCCTTACAGTATGCCTTCTGCTTGCATCGTTGGTTCATGGGTGCAGTCTGGCACGGCGGGAGACGAATGGGAAGTGAAGGAGGCATTGGCCATCGGTCGTGACTCAATCGGAGATTACCTGAGACCCGAGTTCGAGTCACTCAGGGATACGGTATGTGACGGATGGATTACGGTAGTCTGTGGCTCCAAGCTATGGTACTAATATACTTGATTAGTTCTCGGAATGGCTTACTGTATCCCCTCCGAGCTACGTTACCTAAGAGATACGGTACTTTCAGATGCGTCCCACTCTTCGTATCGGTCACGTCCGTGCTGCATCGCAATTCGACCACGACTACTTCGGGGTACGGTAGTGCCATCTCAAAACCATCGATTATTGATTATCGAGATTTTGAATGACCCTCCGTACAGATGAGTGAGGCCGAATCTCTGGCGATGGACCCGCAGATCCGTCGGGCACTTCAAGGAACCATCTACGCACTGGAGAATGCTGGTACGGTAGCTGGTTATGGTACCTGGTACCGGGTTCGGATACAACCTACCCTGATTCAGGCATCACTCTGGCCGAGGCTCGCGCTCTTCAACCGCAAGTGTATTCATCGAATTGGATCGTTGAGTATCCCGATCTACTCGAGGGAACGGAACAGTTCAGAGTGACTGGAAACTCATCTTCGATGATCGTCGGAAGGTGAGCCATGATCGAAAGATTTTCTTGGAACGCTTTTGGTACGGAAGCCCCTGTAGGACGGTCCCATTCCTTCGTGGCCAGGAATGATATCTTGGTGGCACCAAACCGTCCTTTGGAACCTTATCATTCTCAGAGTGGCCCACATGCTGGACACTCGTGGTGCCTCGATGGTGGTTGATACTGGCTGTGCTTCTGGATTGGCAGCCTCCCATCTGGCTCGATTGGCCATTGAGAAGGGAGACACGCAGTTGGCCATTGTCGTCACGACCAATCTCATTGGGTGGAAGTGGGTTGTTTTTCTTTTTGTTGTTGTTGTTGTTGTTGTTGTTTTTAATTTCAACATTTTCTTCCTTCAGATCAACGGCATCGATGCTCAAGATCAACATGCTGTCTCAGTCTGGATTCTCCCACACATTCGATAGAGACGCCTGTGGATTCCTACGCGCCGACGCATTCGGAGTCATTGTCTACGCTAGTGATGAACTTGCGGTGCGTCATTGATCCTTGATCTTTGATCTTTGGCATCCTTCCAGAAGTCGAAGGGCTGGCGTGTGCGCGGTACTCTCGCTGCCACTCATATGAATTCGGACGGCGCGACGAGAAACATCACTTCGCCCTGTGTCCAGGCCCAAGTCGAGGTTATATTTTTTCGTATATTATTTTTTTAATCCTATTTTTAGATGTACGATTCTCTCCTATCTGATCGTGATCGTTCCTCAATCGATTGTGTGATCGCCCATGGAACAGGAACGAAAGTGGGAGATAGAGTCGAATTGGGAAGTATCAATCAGGTAAATAAATATAATTTATCTCAGCCCGAGACGCGGCGATAATGGTAACACGAGGAGGTGGGAGGGGCTTAGCATGTTTTAGTTTATTGGGATAGCATCATTAAAAAAATTGATGGTATCTGGATACAAAACGGTGATAATGCGATGATTCTATTCCTCAATATTCAGCTCTTCCCTCGCCCTCTCCCCGTCTACTCGTGCAAATCTCTCTTTGGCCACGGCGAGTCAACCTCTTCCCTTCTCGCTCTCGTATCTGCTGTGCAATGCCTCGAGACTGGTCGTCTACCATCTCAACTGCATCTTTCCCTTCCGAGAGAAGAGACTGGAGACATGCACTTCCCTTTCATCAGGTACTTTATAGAATACCTCAGTAATAAAAGCTATCGTATTCAAGCAGAAAAACTATAGATACAACCGAATATTATGAATATTATGAGAATTATTGCTCACTTCCATATTATATTCAGGGAGGAACGTCCCCTCAACACGATCGCTCTCTCAGCCTTCTCCTATGGAGGTTCGAACGTCGCTGGACTTCTGGAGAAACCAGCCCCTTCCATTTCTCCCATCACTCCCGATGATCGCACATGGATGGTCGCTTTGATCTCAGCCAAGACTTCGCCCGCTCTCACTCAGAGAATGGTCGATCTAGCAGAGTGCATCGATCAGTCGTCTTCTTCCACTGCCGATCTTCTTCACACCATCAACGCCCGTCGTTCATTCTACCCACTTCGTCGCGCAGTAGTTGGACGTACTCGTGCCGAGTTGGTGCGAAATCTACGAGCAGGTATGTATTTTATGTTTCTTTGTATTTTAATAATGCCTCATTGCAAATATTCAAAATCTAACTATTGTACATATCAATCTACATACCGTTCTTATCTCGAGTGGGTAATAAAGAATAAAGAATAGTTTATCAGGTGTCGTCATCGAAGCTCCGTCTACTGCCAGTCCATCACTTCGAATGCGCCTCGGAGACACGGGATCCCTCTGGCGTTATCGTTCCCTCTACGAAGGCTCTCGAGTCTTTCGTGATGCCTTCGACAGTCTCTGCGAGGAGGCCAAAGACGTCTACTCATCTCAAAGTCTGAAGAAATGTCTCTTCGCTCCGTTCGATTCTCCCGATGAGGCGGCTCCCTCTCAAGTAGTGCTCATGGTCGCCATGGCTAAGATGTGGGAGCAATTCGGTGTTACTCCCACCTCTCTCACTCCCCTCTGCCTCAATGGTCTACTGGCAGCTCTGGTTATCAACACATCCATTCCGATCTCAAGAGCTCTTGAGATTCTGAGAGATCAGAACATTCCTGTTCCTCCTATTAAAATGAGAAGAACGATTCCACTTATGGCCGATGATGGTGTGACCTATTTCACGTCCATTGATGCCGTCTTTGGATCGTTCAATAAGTTGTTGGAAGAAGAACATCTCGTATCGTTCGGAGGAGTGCAAGAGGATGGCAACGTCTTCTGCGAGGTAATAAAAACAATTTTGAAAAATAATTGTATCGATTCTTTTGCGACATTTTGAAGTCTTGATCCTTGATATTAAAGAAGGATTTTTATCCATATTTGAAGTGCAGTATTAAATACCCCCATTCTCAGATTCGTCGCATCGAGCGTCTCCTTGGAGAATTATTCACTCGTGGTATCGACGTCGTAGTCAATGCCCGTTCTGGCTCCATCTGTGATCTTCCCTTGTATCCATTCACGCCGACCGAATTCTGGCCCGAACCGAAGACGACTCAGCCCAATTTCGTTGCTCCGCCACCGGTAATGAAGACATTTTCAATATTCGACAAAAGTAATGCCATTACAGGTGCCCACTGAAGTGAAGGAGGACGTCAATGTCGAGGAAGTCGCGGCGACGGTCCGTGAATTAGTCGCCAAGTTCGCTCCAGAACTCACCGATGACGATTCCATCCCCGAGCTACTTGACTCTCTCTCAGCCATGGATCTGACTGCTTCACTCGGAGAACCATTCGGACTAACCCTTCCTTTGGACACAACTGATAGATACTCGACTATTCCTGAACTCATCGACTACGTAATTTCACGTCTGAAGGAAGAACCAACGACGAAGGTTCAGAAGAGGACCAATGGTCCTTCTGGGTCGGGACCTGATTCTGGAAAGCTAGCCATTCTGGGATTCAACATGGTCGTTGCTGATGCTTCTGGTGTGGAGGAGTTGCACGATAAGCTCGCGTGTGGAAGAAGATCAGCCAGCTACGAAGTGCATAACGTGGATGAGTTTGATGCGGAGTACTTTGGCATCAGCAAGGTTGGTTATTTGTAGATGCGCCTGTTTACTTAGAACAAATGTTCAGGAAGAAGTGGAGTTCATGGACCCTCAGCATCGCATTCTTCTGCAATGCGCCGTGCGAGCATGGCAGCAAGCGGGTTGCCCCGATCTGGAAGGAGCTGATCTATTTCTGGCTATCTCATCCACTTCCGATCACAGGTGTGTAATTCGATTCTTTATAAATCTCTCCATTCTGTAAAAAATACTACAAATTCCAGGTCGAACATCGAAAGGGAGTGCAAACGATTGGACGAAAACTTCTGGATCGGAACGACTCATTCCGTATTCTCGGGACTGGCCGCTAAGGTGAATTCTATGCCATGATAGTGTGCCTGTTGTTGTTTAACGTTCAGTAATCCATCTTTTGTTGTAATGCTCAACTAAACGACTACTAAACGCTAAACAATAACGCACTACTAATATTCTAATATCAATCTCTATCCTGCAGGTGCTCGGAGTGGGAGGAAGAAGTGCAGTCATCGATACTACTTGTACTTCTGTCTACTCTGCACTCGAAGCAGCATCAGAGAGAATCGGAGGGAGAAAGGCTTCTCACGCGGTCATTCTCTCTGCCAAATTGCATCTATCCGATGCATGGCACTCTTCATTGGCCACTTTCCTCTCTGCAGTCGGACGAGCCGCTCCTTTCGACGTTGACACTGAAGGATACGTGAGGGCCGAATGCGTCGGAGCTCTTGTCGTAGGGCCAGTTGATGGCACTCCCTGCCTCGCAATCATCGATGCAGTTCGCACGAAGCAATCGGGATCAGGAGTGATGCCATCGGAAGGCGCCATCGTTGATATAATCGATCACGACGTTGAAGTGATTATCGCCCATGGAACAGGGACGATCAGTGGGGATCGTATTGAAGCCGCGGCCTATGTTGCGCAGAAACAGGCCCCTCGTCTACTATCTTCCATCAAAGGAATAGTTGGTCATGCCGAAGCAGCTTCTGGCCTTCCTCATCTCGCAGCTGCAATTGGTCAACTCCGTGCGGGAAGAGTGAATGCTCATCAGAACGTCTCCCTTCTCATCGAACAAGTGCGCACGGCAGATCATATAACGATGCCATTCATCCCTGAAGAACGCCCACTGGAGAGAATCGGATTGGTGTCGTATGGAGTGGCCGGAGTTCATGGATACGCCGTCCTCAGTGCACCTCCCAAGGAGAAGTCCGTATCGAGAGCCGTGCCCGTCGTTCTGCCCATCTCCGCCCATTCAGAAGTGGCTCTGCAGCGAAACATTGATCAGCTCAGAGACATGCTACTGAATACCTCAGCACCTCTCTGTGAGATCGCAGCTCAACTGCAGGCACGCGATCCGATGAAATGGCGAGCTGCAGCGGTCGGAACGACCCATTCTCAGGCTGCAGCTTCCCTTGCATCGCCCATTCAATCTTCAAAGAGTCTCTTCGTCGCTCATTGCATGCCTGAAGATGTGGACGTGGTTGGATTCTGCAGGGGTTGTCCTTCCTTCAAGAAGGATTACGTCGAGATGATGACGAATATTGGAGGAAATCTTACCAGCTACGATATCAAGAACTCCGTTGCTGGTGAGCCGCTTATTTGATGTAGATAACTTCTTAGTGATTAATGTAGAGTTTTAATGAAAGCACAATTGATGAATGAAAATTTTTTATTGATTGTCAAACAAATGATGTATTTTCAGGTATGGCCGCGCTCTTCCGTCTCTTCCTTCGTATCGATCCCATCCACTCAGTGTGCATCACTGAATCAGGAGTTCTCGCTGTTATTCTCGCTCTCGATCTCGCTCCTCCTTCCACCATCCGCGACCTAATCCGAGCGTACGACCGCGAGGACGCGCGAGCTTTCCTCGTGGCCGCGCGTGACGTCGATTTCGGACGGACGCACTACAAGTTGGTGGACGCGGCAGGAACATTGGTTCATCATCCGGCCTCTCTCGAATCCGCTTGCCGCACGCCAGGCGTCAACGTGGATGCGGATATCCTCGTGGGCGGACGCGGATTCAGAGGTGGACGAGCTATCGGCCGCATGGAGGATCTCGCGGCGCTATTCGGTCAAATGTTCGTGAACGGCAACGAGTTGGACTGGTCCATTCTGGGAAGCGTGAGACGCGAGGCGGACGTCCGCGTGCCCGCGTACTCATTCACGCCCGTCCGCTTCACACGCTTCATCGAACGCGCGAACATCGACATTCGACTTCAACGATACAGACATCTTGCCGATCACATAATCCAGAGTGCTATGATCCTGCCTGGCGCATTCGGTATAGCGAGAATGCTGGAGAGACTGAATCTGCCTGGAGTGGCGATGGTGGATTTCGTGGCCAGTGCATATGTGGAACAGCCCATCCCGTACTATGTTGGACATGAAGACGACTTCCATGTTATCTATTTCGATGGAAAGGCGATCACTCAGGCAAAGGAAGTTGAGAGGAAGACTAGGATTAAGACGATTCCCAAACCAAATGGGCCGAAGAGATTCAACAAGGTGGAGATGTATGAGAAGTTTAGAAGAAACGACTACACCTTCAAACCGCACTTCAAGACCATTTCATGGATCGAGGTGACTTTTTTCTAATTCGATGCAAGTGTAACCACGCACTTACTAACTTATTCTAATCATATTTTGTTAACTTTCTGTTACTTCTTACATGAAAATGCTGAACTTGAAATTAAATCCAGTAAGATGAAAGGAAGTGTGAATATTGAATAACCAAATAAATTGCAGGTTGATGAAACCGGTGTGGGCCGAGCAAAGATCGAACGTCGAAATGAATTGGAAACGCAGATCGATGCCATCTTCCAGTGTGTTATCGGAGGCCATCTGTGCTATTCTCCCGATGACGAATCCATCTATCTGCCTTTCTACTGTGAACAGATCAAAGTGGATAGGGAGACATTGAAGAAGGTGACTACTTTGCTTCGTCGACTTAGGTCTCCGAGGATATCTGAGAAGTATATAGATCAACATTTATACATCATTTTACAGGCGGCTCCTCTTGATGTTCGATTCCGTCTGACGACCTCAGCGAGAGCAATCCACGGAGATGCTCATGTCTACATGGGCAAGAGACTTGTGATCGAACTGCAGAACTTCGTAATGGCTCGAAGAGATAAGGAGAAGTATATCCGTCCTGTAGTCACTCCCATCACTGAACAGTTCCCTCAAGTGGTTAGAGTGATGACCATTCGAGTGATAGAGGAAGAAGAGAAGATAGTTAAGGAGAAGAGAATTGATAGTGGAAAGAGAATGCCTTCGAAGATAATCGAGAACCTCCTGCATAATTGGCTGACGAAAGCTCTTGATATCGATGAAATTGATGATGATAAGCTGGGATTCTTCGAGATGGGTCTAGTCTCACATCAGGCTGCTTATCTTCGCACATACCTTCGGAACTTCTTCCCTGATATCACGGAAACTGCCGCCTTTGACTATCCAACAATCAATGGAATGGTTGAGTATCTCAGCACTTTGGAATACGTCAAGGCGACTGAAGAGGAGGACAATAGCGATGGATTTATCGATATCGAACCGCGAGTTAGTCCCAAGAAGGCAGAGCAATTGCTGAGAAAGAAGATTAAATCTCTGCTAAGAGTGGACGATTTCGATCACGAAATGGGATTCTTCGACCTCGGTCTCACATCCCATCAAATGATCTTGCTGAGAAATTACCTTCGTGGTATCTTCCCGGATGTCTCACCGGTCGCCGCATTCGACTACCCGACTATTCCCGAGATGGCCTATCACCTTGCCACACTTGACTATGATGAGAAGAAGGTAATATTTATATTATTTGTGATTTAGTAGTAGTTGGTATTATTTAATAATTTAAAATAAATATAAATAAAAAATTCAGGTTGACGAAGAGATAGCGCGAGTGATGATGGTGAGAGTTGTAGAAGAAGAAGTGGAAGAGGAAGAAGATACTGAGGAAATGGTTACGATTACTCCGGAGCAAGCTGAGGATTTGTTGAGAAGATGGATCAAGAAGGAATTACAGGTAAACTTTAACTAAATTGTTGTGCTAAGTCAGAATAGATTATGATTGTTTACCATAAGAAGATTCCAATTAATTTAACATAAACAATGTTTTAAAATGAAATAATTGCATTGTAGACTGATGAATTGGACGAGGAGCTCGGCTTCATCGAAATGGGTCTGCAATCACACAAACTGATTCACATGCGGAACTTCCTTCGAACTCTCTTCCCTACCGTCTCTCCCGTCGGAGCATTCGACCATCCAACCATTGAGAAGATGGGAGCGTATCTTTCCACTATCGAATTTATCGGAAATGAAGAGGATTTGCAAGAGGAGGAAGAGAATGCGAGAGTGATGGTGGTGAGAATTGTGGAAGAAGATGAAGATGAGGATGAGAAAGATGAAGACGTCGTAAATATTACTGCGGAGGAAGCTGAGAAACTGTTGAGGAGATGGATCAAGAATGAACTTCAGGTACTAAATCAACTGACCTATTAAAAACGACCATTCTAATTGAAATTCTGCCCGGTTTCCACTACAAAAAAATTGTGCATTGCAGACTGACGAACTTGATGAGGAGCTCGGCTTCATAGAAATGGGTCTGCAATCACACAAACTGATTCACATGCGTAACTTCCTTCGGACTCTTTTCCCCACAGTCTCTCCCGTTGGAGCATTTGATCATCCAACCATTGAGAAGATGGGAGCATATCTTTCCACTCTTGAGTTCATTGGAAGTGAAGATGATCT
This sequence comes from Pristionchus arcanus, assembly GCA_900490705.1. Lineage (NCBI taxonomy): Eukaryota > Metazoa > Nematoda > Chromadorea > Rhabditida > Neodiplogasteridae > Pristionchus > Pristionchus arcanus. Next base: position 231,984 of record LS486699.1, read on the forward strand.
TCAAGATGAAGAAGCGAGAGTGATGGTGGCGAGAGTGGTCGAAGAGACGAAGCCCTCTTCTGATACTTCTTCGATAACATTGGGAGTTATCTCATCGGCTGCTCGTCTGCCCGGAGGTTGCAATGATCTCGCTGAATTCTGGGATTTACTGAAGACGGGAAGAGATTCGTCCAGTAGAATTCCCGCTACGAGAATTGCAACGAGAGATGTACTGATGAAGGGAGTCAAGTATGGAAATAAGGTATGTTCGAATCATCACTATAATTGTTTAAGAATTTCTTCATTCATTTCGAGAATATAAATAATTGAAATCAGCGACGTAAACAAATGAAGTATTATTCGTTCAGTAACGTGCCCTAAACGTAGTACTCAGAAAGATGAGAATTTGAATATCACAATATTCTAGCCTCTAATTACATTAATTCCTCTTCAGTTGGAAGGCGGTCACTACATCGATGGAGTCACTGAATTCGATCCTTCCTTTTTCAAGATCTCCAAGAACGAAGCCAATGCTATGGATCCACAGCATAGACTCATTCTGGAGGTACGGGAAAACTCTACCGCGTTATTCAGCACGCACCTGAGCTTATTAAAAAGAAATCACCAATTTCCACCAGCTACAATTAGAAATTACATCGAGCAAAGAATGATGAATAAAGTGAATTGTTTTCAGATAGTCGCCGAGTGTCTCGAGAACTCAGGTATTCCGAAGGAAGAGTACTCGACTCTCGGAGTCTACGTCGGTCTGATGGCCGTCGAGTATCAAGATGCTGTCGAACAGCAGATTACCGTCCTTCCCATGCTTGGAGTTTCCGTTGCTGTCATCGCTGGAAGGTCAGTGCTTGTATTGCTGCGGTTTATTTGAATCAGAAGGCCGAGGGCCGTTCTTCTTTTGATATGCTCTGCTATTGCCTTCCCATTCTTTTCTATAGCTGAAAGTGAAATATAACAAAATGTGAAAGTGAAACATAATTATGCACCATAAAAACATGTCATCCGTTTGCAAATTATTTCAAAATGGGTAAACAGGAAGCAATATATTGTTTGTATTCAGGATCAGTTACTGGCTGGGCACTCATGGTCCCACAATGACGGTTGATTCCGCTTGTTCTTCTTCCCTCGTTGCAATCAACGAAGCGAGAGCTGCCCTTGCATCGAATATGTGCACGAAAGCGATTGTCGCTGCAGTGAACGTCAATCTGGCTGAGGCCCCGATGGGAATGAGAGTCAATGGAAGGATGCTCTGCTACGATGGAACATGCAAGACATTCGATGCGAGAGCCAATGGATATGGACGATCTGAAGGTCAGTTATTGTTTACAAAGCCTAGAAAGAAATAAATATGTTGCATGGTCACGAAACTGTAAACAAGTGCAAGCATGTCGTGAGAGCGCGTTATGGTTTGTGAAATTAGTGGAGGTCGCGGAATGAGCTTGTTAAAATAAATAATAATAATATTCATTGCAGGAGTGGCCGCCATCCTGCTCGAGACGGCTCGTCCCGACAAGCACTACTCTGCCCTCATTCCTGCAGTGAACGTCAATCACGGCGGTCGTGGAGTCTCCCTTATGGCACCCAATGGAATCGCTCAGAATCTTCTCGTCGAACGAGTCCTTCGTGATTCTCCCTCAACAGTTCCATCCTACTGGGAGGCACACGGCACTGGAACTCCTCTTGGAGATCCCATCGAGATCAATGTCCTTGCGAGACTTCTTGGCACGGCAGTGGTAGGATCGAATAAGGCATCGATCGGACACGGAGAGGCATGCGCAGGAATAAATGGAGTGCTAAAAGTGCTCGCCCAATCACAGTATGGATACATCCCCAACACACTTCACATGCACTGTCTCAATCCTGATATCGACCCAAAGAAGTTGCGGTTCCCGATAATCGGGCACGAATGGGAAGATGAACGAACGATTGCTGGTGTGTCCTCATTTGGAGTTGCCGGCACCAATTCGGCTGTGCTCATTTACAAATCGCCCAAGAATATCGACGATGGAAAGAAGAAGGCCATTCATCGATCGTATGCGGTTCCTGTCAGTGCAAAGAACACGAAATCACTCGAGATGCAACTGCACAAGTTTGAAAAGTTCCTGAAAGAGACTCATTATCGTCTGAGCGACGTTGCATCGACTGCATCGTTGAAGCGTGAACACTACGCACAGAGGACGGTTCTCATCTGTGATGGAATGGGAACAGTTCAGAATAAACTCGTCAAGATCCATGCTAAGCCCCAGCCAATCAGCGTGTGCCTTGGAGCTCCATCGATCGGCGACAATTCACTACAGTTGATGGCCTTACCGGCCTTTGCCGATGCATTCAACAAGACGAGGAAGGAGCTTGGCATCACCGGTGCTTCCCTCTACGCTCTTACCCATCTTCTCAAGAGCACTCTCCCCTCTGCAACTCTCACCGCTGTGGACACTCATGGACAGACATCCATTGACTTGGTTGAGGGCAAGATCACCGTCGAGAAGGCGGCTGGGGCTCTACGAGGGTCGGCCGGAGCCCCGACTTCTCCTGCGGCACAATTCCACTCTATTCATCACTTCTACGATTGGGCTGGGCAAGCATTCGCCGATGGGCACAATATCCAGTGGAGAGCGCTGTACGATACTGTAGAAGAGCAACTGATCCTGCCAACATACGCATTCAATCACACTTCACACTGGTTGGGCAAGCGGGCGGAGGATAGTGTATTCGAGGATGAACATCTGGGAGTGAGAACGGCAGAGGGAAATGTGACGAGATTCGACAATAATCTGTCCCTGCTTAGACATCGTCAGTTATTCCGTCTCGATAAGGAGACTCTCGCCCTGTACCTTCTGCAGAAGAGCGTTAGATTGTCTGTTGCGCAGGATAAGTCCTTCTCCCTTTCGGAATTCAAGACGACTGACGTTGCCGTGGAAGATAACATCTGGATGAAGACTATCGTCGATGTCTCGTCGGGCAGAGTCACTCTCATCTATGGAGACAAAGATGCTGCTTCTGCAAGATTCAGTGTTGAAGTGCCTGTCGTGAAGCATCTGGAGCTTTCCGTCGCATCTCCATCTCCTCATTACCTTTCCGCAGTGTCCACTGCTCACCTCGTAGGAGATGGAAAGCGAGTGGACGTCATCGACGCCCTCATGAAGGATCCGCTCCTGTCTGCACTCGCTCTCGTCAAGAATCTAACTGGGAAGTGGAATGAGTCAACCACCATCGCGTTCTATCCTTCCCAAGCAGTCACTTATCCAGTCAGCATCGGAGCTGATAGTTCAAAGGGAATCGTACAAGCTCAAGCTAATGGAGCAGTGATCGCCGAGTTGTCTGAAGGAGTGGTTAACATGAAGCAAGAGGAGAAGAAGACCGTCGTCGTTACCTCATCGGACAATGGAATCGCTGAACCGCAGACTAAGAAGCCGAAAGCCTCTTCTAGTGGATCAGAGTCGATCAAGCACAGTATCAAGCGTATTCTCGGAGATATTCTAACTAACGATGAACCATTGGATGAAGAAGAATTGGCTGGAGGATTCACTGAGATGGGATTGGATTCACTCAGTATGATGGACTTTGTGAATGCACTGAATGTCGAGTTTGCCGATCTCGCAATGAGCTCAACTGATCTCTTCGATAATCCGACAGTGGACGAGTTGGCTGCATTCATTGGTGGAAGAATCGGAGGAAGTTCAGAGGCTAATGAATCGAATAAGCGTACCCAAGAAGCACAGGCCGTCAAGAAAGTGGAATCCGGCAACTTCTCCTCTTTGAAGGATACGATCAAGACGATTCTTGGTGATATTCTGACCAATGACGAGCCATTGAATGAGGAGGAATTGGAGGGAGGCTTCACTGAGATGGGCTTGGATTCTCTGAGCTTGATGGATTTCGTGAATGCATTGAACGTGAAGTTCGGTGATCTCTCTCTCTCATCGACTGATCTTTTCGACCATCCGACGATAAATGAACTTGCCGGACTTATCAATGAGCGGCTCGGAGGATCTGCAAATTCTGCTGTTGAAGAAGCTCAAGTGACTGGCGAGGAAGCAACCCCGGTATCGACAACATCACCAGCTGGAAACCAGGAGTTGAGATCGAAGATCATTGAGATTCTCGGTGGTATCCTCACGAATGATGATCCTCTGGAGCCGGAAGAACTTGAAGGAGGGTTCACGGAGATGGGTCTCGACTCACTGAGCTTGATGGACTTTGTGAATGCACTCAATAGCGAATTCGACGGTCTTTCGCTCAGTTCGACTGATCTTTTCGACCATCCAACCCTCGCTGAGCTAACTGCATTTATCGCCGAGAAGAATGGAGGAGGGGAAAGGGTTGCTGCTCCGGTCGCCTCGACTACTTCTACTTCTGCTACCGACATCGATGATACTCGACCTCTTCCTGATGCCTTCTTGCGTCACGAAGTTGTAGACTGGGTGATCGACAGTGATTTCTCCATGGTCATCGATGCTGGAAAGATTGCATTCAAGAAGGGCACTTCCATCGTCCTTCCTGTCGACATTGGAGATACAGCGAAGATCAGTGTTGATCTGGATGATGTCCTGTCCGATGCAGAACTCTTCTCTCAATTCCTCACTTTCGCTAAGGCCATCGTGAAGAAGAAGGGACCGTTCACATTCGCCGTCTCACCGAGGGAAACGAGGTCGAATGCAACTGCGAGAGCTTTCTTCAAGACGATCACTGCGGAGAAGTTCCCGAAGGTAAATACTTGCTTCTTTACTTACAATTAGGTGAATGACATCAACCACAAAAATATAAATAATACATTGCAGATCCACTACCACTGGACGGAACGGTTCACACCTCTTCCCATCACTTCCTCTTCACTCACCCTTCCTCCTTCCTCAGTATTCTTCATCACAGGAGGTCTCTCTGGAATTGGACTGGCAGTCGCTCAATTCATCGTCTCTTCTTCTTCCATTCGTGCAATGATTCTCGTCAGTCGTCGATCGCCCGATGAAGAAACGAAGAAGCGAATTGATGAGATGAGAAAGAGGACGGACGTCATCGTTCTATCGACGGATATTTCCAAGCCCGAGGCGCTCAAGGCATCACTCCAGACGGTTCCTCACCAGATCACTCACATCATTCACTCAGCAGGCGTTCTCAAGGATGCGATGCTCATCAGACAAACGCCTGCGTTGTTTGAGGCAGTTTATGCTCCCAAGGTGAGAATTTGACACTATTGACCAGTGATTCTAAAAAGATAAACGCTAAATAACATAAATCAATTCAGGTTGCCGGACTGGAATCCCTCGAGAGCACCCTCCTCTCACTCGGTCATCCTCTATCGCACGTCATCGCAATGTCATCGATCGCTTCCATTCTCGGCAATACTGGCCAAGCGAACTACTCGGTGGCCAATGGTCTTCTCGATCATTGGGCTCGATCGAGCACTGAATCTCATGCGAGAACAGCCATCAATTGGGGTAATTGGAGAGAGATCGGCATGGCAGTGCATGTGCAGGCTCAATTGGATGCGATGGGATTGGAGGGATTGAAACCGGAGGATGGAGTGAGATATGTCGGGTACGTATTGAATGAGAGACCGAAGCAGCTGACTGTCAGTCGAATGGATTGGCCGAGTCTCATCAAGTTCCGCAAGGATCTCCCCTCGGATCTCCTGCGAGGATCACTCTCTCAAGACCAGGATTTTGAAGAGCGCCCCAAGGCGTCGGACGCCAAGGATAAGTCGCTACTAATAGATTGTGAGGAGATCAAGCATCTGGAGATGGCTGATGAGGATCGAACCACTCTTCGTCCATCGGGAATTCTCGTCGACCAAACACGATTAGACGAGCTCAAGAAAGAATTGGCCGCTGGCCACAGCAGCTACGCCGATCTCGTTGTGAAGTACCAGCCGGACATGGGGCAACCTACTCTCTATCTGACAGGAGATGACGCCGTCTCAGCAGCTGCATCCAAACCAGAGACACTGGAAGCTCGATCGACAACGAATAAACTCGCTATGCTCTTCCCCGGACAGGGCGCCCAGTATCCACTCATGGCCGAGCAACTCTCACGAGTTTTTCCCGCCTTCCGAGATGCGTTCGATGCGTGTATTCGGGCTGCCGATGCTGCCGCAGTCTACAAACCATCATTGAGAGAGATCGCCAAAGATCCTTTTCTGTATCTCGATCTACAAAGGACTTCCGTCACGCAGATCCTTCTATTCGCTCACAGCTACGCCTGTTTCGTCCTATGGAAATCATTGGGAATCAATCCGGATTTTCTCATCGGTCACAGCATCGGAGAGCTAGTGGCAGTGGCCGCTTCGGGCATTCTCTCCCTTGAGGATGCAGTGGCTGTCGTGATGAAGAGAGGAGAGGCAATGGAGAGATGTAAGGGAAGAGGAGCGATGATGGCACTGGACAGGGCACATCTTGATGCCACTCTCAAGAAATTCCCGGCTCTATTCCTTGCTGCTGAGAATACAACGAAGCAGGCTGTTGTGGCTGGAGATAGGAAGACGATCGACACGGCACTCGCACATCTCAAATCGCAGAAAGTTATATCAGCAGTGATAAACGAGCAGTATCCCTTCCATACTCCGCTGATCACGTTGAAGGATCTCGAAGAATACGCCGCAGTGCTGGATCGAGTGACATTCAGGGAGGGTAGCATTCCGATCGTGAGAAACGTCGACGGACAGCTCACCACGACGTACACCAAGGAGGATCTAATCGCTCAAGCTCGATCAGCCGTGCTCTTCGCTCCTTCAGTGGCCACTTTGGTCTCTGAGGGAGTGAGAGACTGGATCGAAGCGGGTCCTTCGATGGTTCTATCTGGATTCGTAAAGAGAAATGTGGGTGATGGAGGACGAACTCCTCACTTGATCTTGGGCACTTCGAAGGGGAAGGAGAGCGATTCGAAGATGGTTCATGATACGATGCTTCGATTGCATCAAACAGGCCATGCAATTGACTTCGATCGTGCTTACCCGAGATTGTCCGCCTACTCGCTCACTAATGGAATCAGAATCAAGTACAAGTTGAATGAGGTATATATTTTCTCTTCTTGTAGCTGAGGTAATATCAGAAATGGATATTTCTTCAGGATGAATGCGCTCTCATCCATGACCATCAAGTCCGCAGTGTTCCTACAGTGCCCGGCACATTCCACATCTACAAGATGTCCGATCTTCTCAACGGATTGGAAGATGGAAAGGTATGTTTGAGATACCTGTCTATTTATTTATAAAGTACTCTTCATTAAAATTATTTTAGGTCGCTGTGCTGAAAGATGGAGCCTTCCGTAGTATCTGGCAGACGACGTCACCCGATTATGTGATCAATCGATCGCCTTCTGGTGCGATGACCATCAACGTCGCCGGAGTACGAGTATCTACGGCTCTAGCAGCCTTGCTGGATGTGAGTTAAAGTGTACCTCAAACTTCTCAAGTTTATTTATCATGTGAACAACACATTTTTGAAAAAAAAATGCAACAATTTCTCCGCATTTGGATTGGGGTAGAGAATGAAAATGAGAGAAATGAAAAGGGAAAGTAATGAGCCACATATAAAGAAGAACGGACATTTTTTGCAGGCACCACCAACCCCAGCATGCGCTCTTGAGAATCGCGACACTGAACAAGACGTGGCTTCTGTGTATGAGAAAACGGAGCAATTCGGTCTCTACTACGGCCCTCAATTCCGTGTGATGGAACGTCTTTTGTTCACTGGTCGGAACTCGCAAGCCTTCCTCTCTCCATGCTCTCATCCCGCACTCGCTCTCGATGGCGCCCTTCATTCTATCGCCGCCCTGACGTTGAAGGAACAGCCAAATCATATTTATGTGCCTGAAGGATTCGAGGTAGCTATGATTTAAATATCATTTTTAGATCCTGTAGACAAAATTAAATAAATAATGCATCATTTTGCAGGAAATCTATTTCGGTCCTTACGACACTTCGAAGCCGTCCGAAGTTTCTGGCCGCATCGACACCATCGACAGTGTTCGAGTCCTCGGATCTGTCAGTGTATTCCAAGAGGGAAAACTCGTACTACAAATAAGAGGACTCAAGGCATATCGATTGATCCAGTACAAGAAGAGAAAGGCTAAGGAGTCGACTGTAGTTGCTAATGGCAAGCCTTCCGAATCTACTAACTCCCTTCCAAAGATCGCCGATGCAGCTCCATACGTACAACTGAAGAGAAAGATCGCTATTGGAGGAACACAACCATCGGAAGCAACTCAGCGAGCTGAGCCAGCAAAAGTCAGCACGACTGTGACTGCGACAGTTCAAGAATCCGCAAAGCCTTCTCCTTCTCCTCCTCCTATCGAGGCTGATGGGAAAAGCCAATTGGCTGTCCCACCATTCGACCATTCGTCGAAGCAAGAGCCTGTATCTTCCATCGCTTCATCATCCTCTCAATTCCCTCACATCATTGGATTCGACGGTAATTTCTGCCTCGATGCCCATGGAAATGCATCGACTTGGGATCAATTGAAGAATGGGAGAACGACGAATAGAGCAGTGTATAAGAACAGAGAGAAGATTGGAAGGGAAGCAGCATTCATCGATCGAGATTTGAGTCTGTTCGATCCAGAGTTCTTCGGTGAGTTACACAAATCTTTGCAATAGATTTTATAACGAAACTATTTGAAGTAATAATGAGAGTAATCAGGTATTTCTCCACTCGAAGCCCTCTACATGGATCCACTACAACGTCATCTTCTTCTCTCAGTTCAGTCAACGATGGAGAATGCAGGCATCGCTCAGTTGCCCGCTTCGACCGGAATATTCATTGGAACGTCGACTGCGGACTTTGTCGGACGAGTACGTTGACGCTGTGATATTTATGAGTCGATTTCGAATGAAAAAAAATTATAGGAAAAAATTGAAATCATTCCAGATGATGGTGACAATGAAGGAGATCAATGGATACTACGGAGCGGGCACTAACGTGTCGGCCTTGGCTGGAAGAATCGCGCACTGGCTCAAGGTTGGTGTGACCATAACAATTTATGCATTGCAGAGTTTCAATTATATTATTTCAGGCGGAAGGCCCGGTCGTAACATACGATACGGCCTGCAGTTCCTCCTTCACTGCACTCATCGCTGCCTGTGATGCGCTCAGGGATGGAAAGTGAGTGAATAAATTATTTTCCGTTATCAATACAATCATTGATCAGATGTGACTACGCTATCGTTGGTGCAGCAACACTGATCTTCCTTGAGCATGGAACTGAGACACTGACGAGAGCTGGAATGATGAGTCCCGATTACGCATGCAAGGTCAGCCATCAATTCTGTATACTAGTGAATCAATATGCAACTAACCTGGCCTTACCTGAGCTCACCACCAGGCATGGTTGTCTAATGACCACCGTAAAATCGCCTTTAATGTGGAAGCGACTTTACCTTTACCAATATGCAACTGAGATGAAGCTATCGATTTGGCTATCAACTAGCATGATCAATCGTTCCAATCGTACAGGTAATGGACGCATCGGCCAATGGATATCTTCGTGGAGAGGCAGCAGCCTCCGTTCTTCTCTACAAAGATTCAACTCATGGAGGTGCAGCCATCAAGGCATGGGCACTCGGTCACAACGGAACTTCCTCTGCACTCGCAGCACCCAATGGAAAGAGACAGGAGAAGTTGATGGCCACTGTTTGTCAGGTAAGACTTTTATCTGCGATATTACACAGAGATAATGACATTATCTCAGGAACCACTAACCTGGAGAGAAGCGCACATGACGGGCACTTCACTCGGAGATCCCATTGAGACTGGGGCGATTGCGAGAGTTGGCGGAGGAAAGGAGGTTAGACTGAATAGCTTTTATGTTTTGTCCATAAATGTTCTTACGCAATTCAAATGCATGATGTTGTAGGAATACAACGTATTACTTACAATTTCAGGTTCGAGTGAGTTCAATCAAGAGTGTTCTCGGTCACTCCGAAGCCGTCGCTGGTCTCGCTTCTCTCGTCTCCGTTCTCTCTCAACTCGACGCTGATTACTACCTTCCCCAACTGCATTTTGCCTGTCGCAATCAGAAAATGCCCGATGTCATCAACTTCGATACCGTCGGCGTCGATGGAATTCAAGAGAGAAAACTGACGGTGAACTCATTCGGATTCACCGGCACCAATACGGTGATTCTGTTGGAGAGAGAAGAGCGAAGGCCGAGACAGACGTCGAGTGGACGACCCGTACTCATTCCCATCTCTGTCCATGACCCTTCCATTCTCGATAGACAAGTGAAGGAAGTGGAACAATTCCTGGCTGAATCATGCCAGCCATTGGACACGATTGCAGCAGTGATGCAACGAGGAAGAACTCATAGGAGACATCGAGCTGCGTTAGTCATCGACCACCGAAGACGTGTCGTCTACAGAAGTGCAGTGACGAAGAAGGCCCAGCCATTGGCATTGGAGATCTCTGGAGGAGGATTGGATGTGGTGGCAGCGAGACTCGCTCGCTGCTTCAATTTCTCTAGTGGGAAAGACGCAGCAAAGACCATCAGCGCCCTCTTCGAGGTACTGGGTTTGACAGTGAAATTCCTGTGTGCATCGGATCCGTCGAAGTTCGTTCCCAACGGCGTCCGAGTGACACTGACATCGTCCATTCCTGGAGACGTCCACGTCATCGATGCTTCAACCCTCACGCCGATCGGAGTTCTCTCCCTCGTCGCTGACGCCTTCACTTCTCGTTCTTCCATCAATTGGAACGTTCTCTCATCAATTTCACCCCGCCCATCAGCTCCGATCATTCCATCAGCGATGAATCTTCGACCGTTCTGGCCTGAAGTGAGGGATGATCTTGAGCCTGCCCTCTATCCCGAGTATGAGATCTCTCTCGAACAACGAGCTGCTACTCCTGGGAAGGAGCAGCAATGGTGTGGTGAGAGGCTGCCTGAAGCAGATCCACTGCCATCATTTGTCCCCCATGCAAAGACACCCAATGTGCTGGTGATGTATCCTCATGGAGTGAAAGAATCGACGAAGCTAGCCGACATTGCCCTCAGGATAATCGAAGTGTGGAAGGAGGTTGAGAGACATGGAGGAGTGGTTGTTGTGGCCAGAAGGAATGATGGATCTTCCCACTTGCAAGTGTCCGCCCTTCTACGATCGCTCGCGTCGGAATCACGGGGAGTGAACTACAAGGTAACAATATTACATCGTTTGTATTAGCTGAAGATTTTTTTCAGGTCATTGGCTACGATTCAATCGACGAGGTCGCTTCTGAACTCCGCGACGTCTCCCTCAACGAAGTCGTCATCTACACCAAAGGATTTCGTCACGTACAGCGTCTTTCTCCTATCGACAAGCCATCAACCTCAGTGCGATCACCACTAGGCCGCGTGCTAATCTCAGGAGGAAGTGGTGGTATCGGCCAGTCGATCCTTACCCATCTCCGTCCCTCTGATTCCATCGTTCTTTCTCGTAGTGGAGTCGCTGTCGATGGAGCAACGAAGACAGTGAAGGGAGACTGCGTGAAGAGGGAAGATCTCGAAGCACTGAAGGACATCGGACAGATCGACCAAGTATTCCACTGTGCCGGCACCGTTGCCAACGCCTTGAGACACTCCCAGACGGATTCCCTAATGATGAGTGTGCTGCAGCCCAAAGTCGAGGGTTTCGTCAACATGGTCGAGGTTGCTAGAAGTGCATCAGTTGATGCGATGTCTTCATCGGCAGTTATTCTCGGATCGGCTGGCCAGACGAACTATGCATTCGCCAATGGATGGATGGCTGATACTGCTGAGGTAATAATTAAACTATTATAATATTTATGATGTTGTTTTAAATTTAAAATTATATATTTAAAAATTTCAATTAATATAACTTCAGGCTGCCGGTCACCGCGTCGTTCACTGGGGTCCATGGAGAGACGCTGGAATGCTCGCAGGAGAAGAATTGGAGAGTATTCGGAAGCAGATCGAAGATGGAGGATGGAGAATGATGGATGCGAAGAGAGCAGTGAAACATCTTGGAGGAGGAGATAGAAGAAGTCGATTGGTGATGGATGCTGATTGGATGAAGATTGTGGGTAGACAACCACATCTTGCGCCCTTCCTCGAACGAATCTGTGCTACTCCTGCAGCTCCTGCAGCCGCTGCAGCAGTTACAGCACAACCAGTACTGCAGAGACAAGAAGCAGTTGTAGTGGACGAGAGTGTGGAGGAGATAATCGCCCGTGTATCTGGATTGACTACGGTCGAGAGAGATATCGGATTCATGTCCATGGGCATCGATTCACTCATGATCGAGGATATTCGAAATCAGATAAGATTGTCGTTCGGAGTGGATCTAAGTGTGGCCGATATCTACGATAACTCGACCCTTGAAAGACTGGAGAAGTTTGTGGAGAGTAGGAAAATCGTTGTCGCCCCTGTTGAAGTGAAGAAAGTTGAGGAGGTGGAGGAAAGAAGGAATGAGAAGGAAGAGATCGCAATTATCGGGTAATCAATGTTTATGATTTACATATTTCACAGAAAATTCTTTCTAGATACTCTGGCGCATTCTCTGGATCTCGTTCGGTGGAAGAATTCTGGGATCGATTGTATCGTGGAGAAGAATGCATCTGGAGAGGAGAGAAACAGGAAGATGACGAGGAGAATCTAGTGAGAGCAGGAGGAATCGTTGAGGGAATCGATGAATTCGATAATGGATTCTTCCATTGCACCAAGGTATGAAAATACATCTGTCAACATTCTAAAAAAAATAAAACAATAATAACTAATAAAGTAATTTTAGGATGAAGCATCATTCATCGAACCGCAGATTCGCACGTTTGTCCAACACTCGTATGCTGCACTAGAGAGAAGTGGATACATCAAAGTGAGAGACTTTTTAAATCTGTTCATTTGAATTTATAACATTATGTGCAGGAACGCAGTCGAATCCGCACTGGAGTTTGGGCTGGCGCCGAACCATCGGAATACTCAAATGGAGAGGGAGAAGCGAAAGGAACACTAGGAAGAATGTATGCGATGAATCAGGTATGTTCATGTCTAATTAAAATCATAATCTTATTACATAATTACGAGCAGGACTAGCAGAAAAGGAACAATTAATTAATTATTATATTTTAATTGCAGAAAGACTTCGTCGCTGCGTGGACCGCTCATCTCCTCGATCTTCGTGGATCCGCAACGGGAGTGTACACTGCTTGCTCATCTGCATTGATAGCTATGGATCAAGCATGCTCGGCTCTCAAGGAGGGCAAGGTACGATGACTATCTATGAGCAAAAATGATTAATACATTCAGGTCGACCTCGCACTTGCTGGCGCTGTCTCTCTGCAGCTGCCCGATCTCGCCTACTACGAATATCAACCAGGTACGTTCTTTTATATTTTGGATAACATGAAGTTACAATAAAAATGGTGTAGAACGTAAATTATTGTAGGAAACGTTCTCTCCCCCGATGGAAAATGCTGCCCCTTCGATGAGAATGCTCGGGGAATCGTGAGAGGATCGGCAGTTGCGTGTCTCGTCATGAAGAGACTCAGTGAGGCCATTCGAGATGGTGATACCATTCATGCAGTCGTTAAGGCTATCGGGATATCCAATGACGGTACGCAAAGTCATTATTTCCTTTGTTGTGTATTTGTTCTTTGTGTGCGATGACCCCTCACGCGTAGCTTGAATAATATATACTCGCATATCACAGCTTTCAACTTCGATTGCATCAACAACTTCGAACAAATACTATTCAGGTGTGGAGAAGGCTTCGTTCATGGCTCCCAATCGTCGTGGTATGCGTGAGTGTATGGAGGAAGCACTGAGACAATGTGATGAGGATGTCATCGATTCCATCAAATTCGTTGAATGTCACGGAACGGGAACCTCCGTCGGTAAGATATTCAGCTTCTAGTGTTTGAATTACGAGTAAGCGGTAAACGGGCAACATATGAGTAATTGTATGGCTGACTGTATGCATTGGCAATAAACATACGACTACTCATCTTTTAAACTTTATCAGCTTCCCAATTACTTGAAGTGTTCATTACGCTATTCAGGTGACGAGATGGAATTGTCCGCTCTACGTGATGTCTACCGATCTCCAATCAATATCGGATCAGTCAAGGCGAATATCGGGCATTGCTTCGCGGGCGCCGGTCTGGCAGGAGTAGTGAAGGGAATGGCTATACTCAAGAGAAGAGAGATCCCTCCACAGATTAACTTTACTCGATTCCACCCGAGATTCGGAGATACGGGCTCACTCAAGATTACTACTGTTCCTCAGGGAATTGAGGATGATCGATTCCATGTGGCTGTGAGCTCATTCGGAATAGGAGGAACCAATGGACATATCGTGTTGGGAGCCGCGCCGGGAGGGCAGAGGAGCGAGACGGTAAGAATAAATCAATTGATGATGAAAAATGAATGTCTAAATTTGCAGGAACTCTCAACCCCGCCGAGTCGTGTCTATATTCTTCCCGTTTCGGCCCGTTCTGAAGAAGCATGCAAACGACTCTGTGCGAGAATCGCAGATCATCTGGAGCAAGGTACCTTGTATTTCCTTTTTTTTGCCTTGGATTCAGTTTTCACTAAAACTCAATATTTATTATGTTACGATTACGATGGTATCATGAGAACATTTGACATGGTAATGAGCTCCTGAACTTCATCATTTCCAGGCGGCGACCTCTCTACGGTGGCCTCATCTCTCCAACATCGTCGAGAATTCTTCAAGTATCGCGTGGCAATCGTCGCTCGTGATATCGATGAGGCCATCTCTCGACTCCGATCCGTCACTGACGTCATCACAAGTGGAGCTGACTTCGACAACGACGGTCTCGCCTTCTACTTCGCTCCTCAAGGAGTACAATATCCGAATATGGAGAAGGCCACTCTCGATCTCGCTCCGACCTTCGAGAGAACACTCGAGAAATTATCGGCCATTGTGAAGGAGAAGATTCCACTCGATCTATTCCGTGAGATCTATCCTCATGATGATGAGGAGAGCAGAATCAAGGGTGCTGACCTCGCACAGATCGCCATTTTCTCCATTTGTGAAGCAATTACCAAACAACTCTCCGAGTTCGGGATCGAAGCGGAGAAGTTGGTCGGTCACTCAGTCGGAGAGTACGCTGCAATGGCTTACGCTGAGGCTGCGACGTCGGCTGAATTAGTCGGACTGTTAATCGAGAGAGGAAGATTGGTAGCAACTACACCGATAGCACGAATGCTCGCTGTGAGGGGAGACCTGCCCAAACTGCCTGATGACATCGAGATATCTGCCCATCTATCCACTGTAATGAAGTGAGTTTCCTATGCTATTATTGACACCTTGACAGACAGGATATTAATAAGTAGCTGACAATTGTGAGTGATTCCTGTCATTGTCGAATATCAGATCTTGAGTATTCTAGGTATGGCCAGAATGTGAACAGGTTAGACGAATAATGATTCCATTTGCAGATGTATCGTTGGCCCTCCATCTTCCATCGAATCATTCACTGAGACAATGCTCGCACACGGATTGGAATGGAAGGAATTGGAGACCGCCCATGGATTCCATTCGTATATGCTCGAACCAATTCTTCCTCGATTCGATAAGGAACTCCGCAAGATTCGATTCAAGCGAATGAGAAAGACGTTGATCTCAAATGTGGATGGAGCCCCCAGGAGAGAGATCACTGTGGACTACTGCAAGACTCATATGAGAAGGGAGATTCGAATTGATCAGTGTGTTGCTGCACTCAAAGCAGATAAGAAGATAAGGGCGGTCCTTCAGATTGGACCGGCCGGAGCACTAGAGAACCTCCTGGCTGACTCAACCATTGCTGTAGTGAACACTTGCAATTCGAAGAGAAATCACGAGAGATCTCCCGATCGAACTCAATTCTTCGAAGGACTCGGACAGTTGTGGTGTCATGGATATCGACTGAACTTCAACAGAATCAATCCAGGAGATGCATTTGATGAGAGTCTACCGACGTACGCTTTCGATCCTATCAAATGCTGGAAAGAACCGAGCAAGGGAGTGAAAGGAGATGAAATCAATCGAGTATTCAACCAGGGATGGACTCCACTTGCTGTGAAGGCAACGTTAATAGAAAAGAATCGAGTGCTCATCTTCACTAATGGAGATCCACAAGAGCAGTTGGAGGAGCTAATCATATCATTGAAGGCTAAGCATTGTTCTGTGCGAGTGGAGATAGATCTCAATGAAGAAACGATAGCTGAAGTGACAGACTACGCGGCCGGATTAGTTCTATTTGTAATTCAGCCTTCTTCTCTTACTCTGGAAGAGACATTCTTCGCTTCATTCTCAATCAGACGTCACATTCTTCGAATGCATCCCGTTCCCTTCCTCATTATCGATCTCTCATCCACTCCTCTCTCCACTACAACAATTGGATCTCTTCGCGAACAGCATCTACTCTCACCAGGAATGAATGTCTACGTCGATAATTCCCTCCATCAACCTCTTCTTCCCATCGTTGAGAAACTCGCAGCCGGTGCACCATCTGATCAATTGCTCGTTCTTCCTGGAGGTCGACTAATGCAGTTGTCGTACTCTGAATCTGCAGCACCTGCAGCAGACGAGATGCTGCTGCATGGACGAGTACTCGTTCTCGGAGGGGCTGGAGCTGTCGGGAAGTCACTCGTGAGGGAAGTATTGCATCGTGCCAAGGAAGGAAGTATAGTCATCATCGCGAGTAGAAATGCAAAGGCTAAGATGCCATCGGATCTGGTTGCTCTTGCAACGGAGCATGGTCATTCACTGGAGGCTATCGATGTGGATGTCCTCGACTTCGATAAGGTCTCGAAAATGATCGATCAGCTCGATAACCTCACTACAATCATAAACGTCGTTGGTCTTCCACCAGTGGAGAATCTCGAGAAACCCCGTACTGAAGTGATGAAAGTACTCGAATCGAAGATCGTGTCAACTGAGAATATTCTGAAAGCACTGGAGAATAGCTCACTCCATCTCGAGAATCTCATTCTCATCTCCTCACTCAGTGCCCTTCTTGGACTGCAAGGTACTGAGGAATACGCTGCAGCTAATCAATACTTGGATTCACTCTCGACCACTCCTTCTTCTCTCGTCGATAACGTCGTCTCAATTCAATGGCCGGCATGGAAGGGCGATGGAATGGCAGTCGATGCAAACTCTCCAATCTCTTCCCTTCTCAACGATGGCGCCATCTCTCATGCTGAAGGTCGAAGGCTCTTCAGAGAATCATTGAAACATCGAGGTGTCGTCGCTGTTGCGAAGGTTCATCCGATGAAATTGAAATACGAGATAGGACGAAGACTAAGAGGAGTTCAAGACGACAACGAAGGAGAGGCGATGATTGACGACAGTGGACTATCGCCAATGGAGATAATTAGACACATATGGACGTCCATCTTGTCTGCATCAGAAGTGAAAGACACCGATAATTTCTTCGAAATCGGTGGAAACTCATTGAACGCTCTTCAAGTCTCATGGGCAGTCACAAAGAGACTTCGATGCGCAAGTCGAGTTTTTCTTCTCTTTGACTTCCCCGTTTTCTCCGATTTTGCGAAAGAAATCATGAAGGAAGCCTTCAAAGGAGACGACACAATCAAGATCATTGACAAGACGGAGAAACTGTATTTGACGTACGCCCAGGATAATATGTTCCTACTGAAGCAATTGGAGAGAGGCACCCACTACAACATCCTCTTCTCCACTCAGGTAATCAGCGTTTATCTTTATATCAAGCAATTTTTGACAATCAGAAATAAAAAAATATTTTGATTTCAGATGTGGGGCTCAATGGATGAGCGTGCAATGCGATGCGGTCTCCTCTCAGTCGTCGCTCGTCAACACTCAATGAGAACTGTCTTCTATCAAAGAGGATTCGATGGTCCCTGTCAAGAAGTTTACTCCCTCACTGAATGCTATCAATTGATTGACTTCAAAGAGATTAACGAAGAAGAATACGACGCTCTCGTGGCGTCAGAACTCGCCTACGAATTCGATCTCAACGAGATTCCATTCAGAATTATTCCGAGGAAGATCGGTGATCGATACGAAATGATCTTCTCCCAGAATCACATTATTACTGATGGATGGTCAATGACTGTATTCGCTCGAGATCTCTCTACTGCATATCATCACTATATCGGACGAGGCGATAAACTCGGCCCTCTCGCTGTTTCCATCGCTGATATCGCTGGATGGCAGAAGTCAGAGAACCATCTCGCATCGCTAAAAGAGGATTTGGAGGCACTCAAGAATCGCCTCGCGGGCAAGAAGGCAACTCGAATTCTTCCCTGCAAGACACGACAACTGAAGATAAGCAAAAACTGTGATAGACTGAGTATCATGCTACCGAAGGAAGTGTCTGATAGGGCAGATGCGATGGCATCCAAGCAGAAGGCTACGGCGTATGCTGTGTATCTCGCGTATTTCCTACAGACTGCGAGGGCGTGGAGTGAGGAGGAAGACAGGGATGATGTAGTGATTGGATGTCCCATCTCGGGAAGAACGAGACCGGAGATGAATGATCTATTTGGATACTTCCTCAATAATGTTATCGTCGATGTGGAAGTTAAAGTGGATGAGCCGATCGAGAGCATCGTTGAGAAGGTTCGTTCCTTCACTCAACTTTCTATATCAAGATAAGATTCAGAGCTAGATAACGATTATTAGACGAAATAATAATACAATTGCAGGTGAAGCAGCGTACGACTGAGAATCGTCGCTTCGAGAAGATTCCGTACCAACATCTTGTTGCCGCTATTGACTCGAGAGAATCGAGTGCTGAACTTCCCTTCTACATGTACTTCAACTTCAGAAACGATCTCGATTTCCCAAGAGTAAGAAATATCCCATTAGCTAATTCAATGTTAGATTGCTCCATCGAGCACATTGGTTTTATCAAGGAAAAGAACCAAATACATTCCAGTTTGACATTCACGGTGTTCAATCGGAAGTGAAGCAGCTTTCAATGGCCCGAATCTTCGAGACGAATGTCACTCTCGATGAGACACAAAAGGGAATGAGAGTGCTCATCGAATTCAACACTGACATCTTCACGAAGGAAGCCATGACTCGATTCCTCTATGATTACGCTGCTGCACTCGCTGGAACTCCTCGCGTACCACAGCCGATTATTGCCGATCGAGAGGATGTCATGGGACAGTCACTGGTTGAGTCGATCAAGCAACAGGTATGTTCAGTTTGATCGCCCACTGTATCAGTAGACTCCAGCTCGAATTACAATCACAAATATACTATTCATCGGGGAAGTTATTTTCAAAACAACTTTAGAAATTCGATATATTTTGGTGAACTTCAGCAAAAAAATTCTCCACCGTAAAATTCTCGAGTGGTGAATAAAGAATAAAGAATGAATAAAGAATAAATAATAACGTTCCCATTGAAGGTCACACTCACTCCTGACTCTCCCGCTCTCATCGGCATGGGCAATCGGATGACATACACTGAATACTGGGAGACATCATCTGCAGCCGCAGCTCGACTCCAGGATGAATGGTTCATAGCCAATGGAGAATGGATTCGATCAGACGACGTCGTCCCATTGTCCCTCTTCCCCAATGACATCTTCATTCCCATGCTCGCTGCACTGATGGCTGGAGCAGCTTATGCACCGCTTGACCCGAAATGGCCTGAGGCAAGGGAACTGTTCAGCCTTTTCAATAGTTTCACATCACTGTAAAATCGCTTGACGAAAAATTGAATCCATCAAAAATGCATTAATTGTATTTGCAGGCTCGTGTGGATGGAGTGCGCGAGGCCGTTCACGCACCCTTCGTTATACATAAGGAATGGATTGAGAAGGAAGGACGGAAGAGGACGATGAGATTGAGAAATATGCCTGAAGATCTGGTGTATATTATCCATACGAGTGGATCGACGGGCAAACCGAAAGGAGTGTGCATCCAGAACAGTAATCTGAGTGCATTCACTGTTGTGGCCACGAGACAATCGTTGACCAGGTGAGGAATCATTTAGGTGTTCTAGTGGAAGTATCGTGAGATTATTTTCCATTCCACGCGTAGCTGATCACGTATACAAACCAAAGCAGGACTATTACAAAGTTGTGCTTCATGAATAATTTGCGACACTTTGATTTGAAACTGAAACTGAATGATTTCAGAGATGGAGTGACCTTACTCCAGTCAGTGAATACATGCTTCGATGTGAGCAAGTTCAATATGTTCTGTGCTCTCACCAACGGGGCATCTCTCCATCGACCGAGAGAATTGACGACGACTGTCGATGAAGCAGCTGAGATCGGAGCAGAGAATCTATTCTTGAACAGTGCACTTTTCAATAGGTATGAATAATAAGAAGAACCTCAAAAAGAGCGTTAACATTCGTAGAGAATCAGCGCACTTTAGATGCTTCCTTGCTATGTCATCTGAGTTAGTAACGAATTAATGCATAGATTGCAAGACTACTCGGCAATAACTACAGTAACTGGTCTCTAATTGGTCTCCAGCTTGGGGATACATCTTACCAAACGAGAAAACTCACAGGACGAAATAAATATCATTTCAGTATCACTGACAAGGACGCAGCAAAGCTTCGCTCAGTTCGTCGCATTATCGTGGGCGGAGAAACACCAAAGAACAATGCAATCCAACGAATTGTCTCCAATGGAATCGAATTCATGCAAATCTATGGACCATCTGAAGGAACCATCTGGGATTCAGCCTATAGGACCAAGGTACATTTACCAGATCCCATTTTTGGATCAATTTTTATGTTTTAAGGTGGATGAAACGGGTCTCCATCTTGGATACACCATGCCCAACGAGAAAATGTCGTTGAGTGAGAAGAATCGATGTCTGGAGAGGGGACAGATAGGAGAGCTGATGCTGCATGGAGATAAGGTATGGGAATTGCACTCGTTTGGCATTACGATAAATCAAATATTTCGGATATTGCATATTTTTCATAGCAAAGGAAAAGGTGTTTCCATGTGAAGCAAATTCACCGTCCTAAGAAAACGCTGGGTGGTTCCCACTGGCAAGGCCAGGTGTTAGCAAAGTATTATTATTATTCATGTCAGATAAGAAGAATGGTTCAGGTCGGCCGTGGCTACCTTCATAATGTCTCCCCTGGCAAATTCATTGCTGATCCACGTCGAACGAAGGAAGATGCAGTGCTCAATAGAGGAATGAGAGCATATCGAACGGGTGATCGAGTAGTTTGGAGGGGAGGAATGCTCACTTATGTGGGGAGAGGAGATAAACAGACAAAGGTGGATGATGACAATTAATATTTGATTATAATTGAGAGAATGCAGATTCGTGGTCAACGCATTGAACTTCATGAAATCGAAGGGGCAATTATCATGATTGCTCCGGTTATCACTTCAGTCATTGTTCTCAAGGTGGGATATATGAGATCTAACTGAATGACAAACATGATTTTTAGGTGGAAGAACGACTAGTTGCATTCATAATGACTCCTGATGTATCAATCAAGACCACTCTTCTCTCCTCTCTTCGATCCATCCTCCCTAACTTCATGATCCCTTCCGAAGTTGTGATTATCGAGTAAGCACTTATTTGTTTATATTTCAAATTGAACCATAAAAATGGATAATCATAATATATTTCAGTACTGTTCCTCGCACCACAAACGGTAAAATTGACTCGGCTGCACTCGCTGAACTCGTTGATGTAACTGCCGCTGTCGAAGAAATCGTTTACGAAGAAGGAAGCACAATGGAGAGATTACAGAGAGTGTGGGCCAGTATCCTACCGAAGGCGAGTTGGAAACGATATTGACTCCATTTACTTTCTGGAAATAGTACACTAGTAGACGGGCAATTGTTGCCAATTGTCTCGTGGCCAAACAGTGCGATCATGAAATGCGCTCTTCGCGTCCTATCTTTTCTATTTCAAGTACTATTCCATCACCATTCTCTCATTCCAGTCATCATTCCAACCAACGGATGATTTCTTCTCTTCTGGTGGTCATTCTCTTCTCATCTTCCAATTGAGAGCTGCTGTGGACGAAGAATTTGGTGTCTCACTCGAATTAGTCGACGTTTTCGAGAACACTCTCTTCGGACATATGGCAGAAGTCAGTTTTTCTTTAAAAAACATATGCTGGAAATTTGAACGGACTTGGATTACATATATTCCATTGAAATTCTCCATTCAGCTCATCGAAGCCCGCGGACCGGTAGCGCCAACAATTTCACCTGTAGAGATTCCCGTCAAGGAAATTGTGACTGCTATCCGAGAGTCGAAAGAAGCAACCCACAATATCTATGCAATTCACGCCATTGGAGGAACAATATTCCCATATTTCGCATTCAGCAAGGCGAGAAGAAACTGTGCACCAATTCTTTGTTTCCAACTAATTCTTCCAGGTTTTCCCTGCTCAATTCAACATCTACGGTATTGAGTACTCTCTTGAATACCCTGGAGACACCGTCGAAGAAGTCTCCGAGTTCTATGCCAAAAATGTATGTTTTCTTCAACATTTATGTCATCTAGAAAACTGTGGTTTTCAGATAGCCCGCCATGCTGCTTCTACTCCCTTCTTCGTTATGGGTCACTCGATGGGTGGTCATTTCTCGAGGGAAATTGCGCGTCTGCTCAGTAAGTTTCATATTTCAGCTATTTATTTATGAAAACCTTTAAAAAGTGAAAATGAGTAATTCAGACCTTCCATTCATTGTTGCCATGGACACATGGTACGCCAAGCCAGGTCTCCTTCGTCTCGATGTTGTAGAAGCATTCTTGAAGGTATGCACTCTACATTAGGGTTGCAGGTTCGGTATCAGCAATTCGGCACGAGTGGGGTGATAGGTATATCGCCCATCTCGCTCCGTAATAACGAAACCGATCTCGAACCGGTGACCCTACTGCACATAGTGATCGCTAATGCTCTATCGACAAGTACACAAAATGAGGAGACAGATGTATACATCATCATTATTCATGATGTGATCAGATATCTTTGAACATGAACAAAATTTCAGGATGCATTTGCCATCCTCCCCAATCCTGAGTCTCTGGTGAAGAGAGGCCTTAGATTGGGTTCGATCCTTCGAGATTACGATCCGAAGAGAAGTTCAGTGAAGATCTATCTGATCAAGGCAGAGAGATTGGGAAGATCGGCCCTGCAAGGAGTCATGCGGTCAGATTTTTACATCTCTTTTCATAAGTTACTAGTTTTTCGAATACCAATCCCAAAATTTTGACCCTTCCTTTTGTTTTTGCACCGAATCTGTGTCGAACTGCGTCGTGCTCAAGGAAGAGAAAGGCTAGGAATACAGAGAAATCGGTTGTTCCAACAGACATTCTCTAGAATGATGCATAGATCCCTTGCGTTTTAGATGGTTCTGTATTTTTCATGTTCGGGATCCCCCCTGTCTTTTTCACTTTCGCGCGCTTTTTCTCATTTCTAACTGTTCGAGAGATATCAGAGAATCCTGATACCAAAGGTGCACCCCTAGCTGTCTACAATTCTAACTTCAAACCGTTCAGGAATGACGTCACTGAGGACATGGTTAAAGCGATGATCTATAATGGATTGGAAGATCTATCGGACCATCCGATTGATGTTGTCACTGTGCCCGGAGACCACGAGGGAATGCTCAGTGTGAGTGAATATGTGATACAACAATTTTGACTTGCACAGTTCAGAATACCAGTCAGGGTAGTGAAACAGTGTGGGAGATGACGAGAAGATCATCCCTATTTTCGAAATAACCTAGAACATTTTTGATTGGCTTTCATTTCAGGGCAGAAACCTCGCCAAATACAAGAACGAACTCGTCCGTCCCTTCCTCGAAAATATGTAATCATCCATATTTCATTTGTATTATTTATTTTGTATGCGATAAAGAATTTGACCTTCATTCCGAAATGCACTTCTAGAACAACATACCAATAAAACAAATTGTTCCCATTATCTCGTCCTTTCTCCTCTCCGCCCATCTTCTTGTTGAAAGTATTCATTACGCCTTCCACAATTGAAGTAGGAGAAACAGACGTGAGACTTCTCCAGTTACATTTCTTGTATTCCTAATTGTTTTATTCCTTTTTATCTTGATTCGATAGTGGGATCAATTTCTCGATCGAATCTTCCATTCGATTTGGGTGCATACTTTATTCGAGTCAGTGGGAGTATTCTCTTTCTCTTTCGATCACACCGCTTCATTCCAGATGTGCAAACTTGCCTCGTTTCTTCACTCTCCCAAAGTTTCTTTCTCTATACCAATTGATTCTCGATTTATCGTTGACCGAGAGTCAGTCAGTATTACGTTTAGGATTATGCGGAACAATAGTGAACTGCACCCTCCAATCTGTTGTTCGCGTGTCCGCTCTCTTTCAATAGTTCTGTCGTAAAAATGGCCATTCCACATTCATAGTTATTCATTCCTTTTCCTCCTTTGCCGCTCGCCCGGGCAACGGGATTTATGAAGCAATGCTATGTATGGACTCTGCAGCACCTTTTTCATCTTCCGATTTCATTCTTTCTATCGACAAACTTCAGATGCGACTTCGCACCTACTCGAGTCCTCTACTCGTTGGCTTTTTATTTGTTTGTTTTCTCTTCCTTCTTTCACGAAGATTCTCCAATTCCATCATTAAAGACATCTCCGAAATTTCCAAGGTAATTAGAATTCATTTCATTGAGGAATAATATCGGATTTCAGTCAGCCATTATTCCCTCCAATCCCTGCTTCGAATTCATTCATTCTTTGCCGCCTCCTCCTCTCACTTCTAATGGCCAATTTATGGACATTTATCTTATTGATGCCACATCGATCGAAAAGCTGAGAAGCAACTGCAAGTATGTCACTCTTTCTTGTCAATATCTATTTACTAAAGAACATCTCTGAGTGTTTCTTGTTCACTCTCAAAAGTAACGTAGGCGTATTGGGGAAGGCGGAAGAGTAAGCAAGAGCAAACATGCTCCGCACGCTATCTGAACCTTGAAATTATTAGAAAGCAACATCGTTGTGCTCTGCTAGATAACTGATCAGATCCCACCAAAATAGTGAGTAGGATCACCTAGTACATGATATTTACTTTTTAGTGCTTCGCTTGACCTTCCGATCGATGTTATGGTATCGGAAGATTACGGTGACGCCTCTTTCGATACAGTCTGTTATTATTCAATGCATGAATATTATGCAATGATATTTTCAGGATACATTCAATGTTTCATTTTTTGTTGATAAGGTTGATTTCGTCTGGATAAAGGGCAAAACCGATAGAGTTTTGCTGAAGTTTGTTCATTTCAAGAATTAAAAGCCTATTGTCATATTTACAGACAAGATCATCATAGAGTCGGACCTCTGCTTATTCCCACTGACTTGCAAAGATTCAGTGACTTTTATGAGCGGTTAGTTCAACTTACCATTGCGCAAAAATATGTGCAACATTTCCAGAAGTCGTCTCATTCCTTGTCTCAACAAGAAAATAAAACGCAACAAAACTAAAGAATATGAGAATAAGTATCCGCTACCAAAGCACTTCGAAGTATGGTACTCTATCAAATGTAATCAAATTTTTATAAACATTGTAGAATAAAATGGCAGAATTACGAGATGCACTGATAGATATGGGCACGATGCCTTTTATCACTGGAGGCACGCTGTTAGGTAAGATAACGGTTGGCATCGGACTAATGTGAGGACAATTTCAAGGATGGTATCGCGAGTGCGCCATTATTCCGCATACGATGGATGCTGATTTCGGAGTTCTGAGACAAGAATATCGGTGGGAACAAAACGCTAGAGGATTCGTAAAATACATATCAGGAATACATATTTAATAAATTTAAATACAATTGCAGTCCACGAATGCTTCAACAGATCAAGGATCTGCCCGGTTTCGATCTGTTCAAAAGAATAGGAAGGGTTAGTGCTACTCTTATTTTTTCGCATTTTTAGACTAAAATTTACACCTTTTAATTTCCAAATTTACCCATTGTAGGACTACGATTCTCTAGAGTTCACTCTCGTTGCTCATCACGGCGGACCCATCGATATTTTCATAGTCTACGATGAGGTCCAGTTCACATTATTATGCGTTGATCAGTTTCTGAAAAAAATGCTGACTCTGATATTGTAGGACGATGATCACGTCTACACTACTGGACTCGACAAGCCATCACGATTGAGATTCAAATGGATTCTGCCGAGGTTTCAATGCTCTTTACCTGTTATTTTTGCGAAAGAGGTTTCGCCAGAATTTATTCGTCATGACGTACTCCTCGTGAATAAGTGAAGTAAACACGGTCTTCCCCTTTCTTCTCTCGATCTTTATCTCCTCTACCACTTCTTCTTCTTCTTCTCTTGTTGTTGCACAGTTGCGGGTCATCTCTTGTCCTCAATTCGCACATTTTTTGCCCGTCGCTCAGAGAGAGAGAGAGAGAGAGTGCACGTGCAGTGGCTAGACGCGTCCCGTACTCTGACAAACTAGATTGCCTTGCGTTTCTAATCCTCAATTAAAATAATGAAATTGGCTTTCCTGGATTATATTATAATCCTCGAAAATAGCTCATTTTATGGTTAGGTTATTGTCCTTTGCAGAGCGAAAGGCTACTGCTCGGGAATTCTCAATGGCAGACTCTTCTTCGTCCCATGCAACGTCGAACAGATTCTGAGGGTATCATTCTTACTCACTCTCTTTCGTTTCCCTGGCGCTATTACAATAACGGCGATAGTTGTAAGTAGTGATTGTTCAGATTGTTGTCATTTCCATTATTTGAATAATCATCGCACCAACAAAAATATTCAGACGGAATACGGGAAGGAATGGCAGAACGATCATCCTACATCAAAATTCAATTGGTGGGAATCCAGTCCAAATGTGGTCAGCAATGGTGAATTCACTAAAGAAGAAATGGACAAGTACTATATTCAGTACTATTGAGAAAAGAAGGGAGGAAATGTTATTGACCACGTGTTGTACTTCCATTTATTCTCCATTGTAATTGTGTTGACTCTGCGATCTCAATTATTACGGGTTCTCAAATAAATGTATATAAATATTCTCATTTTAATTAAGTCAGTTACGTTAGCAGATAAACAACTTTGAGATCAAACGTGGTCATCTTGGTAGGATATAATGAGGTTTCCCCCTACAATTTCTTCATTGTTCCAGATTCCGTTCTGATTTAATCTGCAAACGTGAGTCGATGTAACATGACACTCATAAAGTTCCTTTCCCTTTCTATCGAACACTCTAATCTCCGATGGGTTTCCCTCCAATTCCTTCCTTTTCCATTCATCTTTCCCTCTCTCACTTTCGATCGAACTTTCTGAGAACCCACTAAGGAATCATCTCTTCCCAGCTAATTGAGATGAAACGATTGGAAAGAAATGAATGGGGTGAAAGGGTGATCAGACAAAAAGAGACGGATAAAGGGAAAATGATAGAACTGATTATGAGACAAAGAGATGTGCCGACTCAATGGATCCAATGGAATGAATCGAATTGATCCATCCAAGTTAGCTACCGTATCCCATACAGTAAACAGAAATGAGAAGGATGAATGGAAGACGAGTAAAGGTAAGGAGAGAGGGAAGGAAGGAACGAATCGAAATCGGGGACACGGTTGCCTATTGAGAAGAGAGAGAGAGACAATCTTCCCTTTCCCACTTACTCTCTTTCTTTCCTCTGAGAACTCGCGTCATCAATCGATTAGATCATCTTCCAGTTTTAGTTTGATCGAGATTCACGATCAAGAATGTCTTAGCTTCATCATCAAGTGCAATAATTTTTCGCTACTTTTCGCTTGTCATCAAATGTTTTCTTGGTTTTCGAGACTGGTTTTGCAGAGAGTTCCCCTCATTTTTCTGCCAATTCCTTTCGTTGATTTTATGGTCGCTGCTCCTCGTTTTGATATCTTCTCTGTTGCGAATTTCCGTCTCTCTCGATCTTGAAGCTTTTTGAAGTTTCATGATTATCATTACTAATTGATCGTATTGATCAGCGCTAAAAATGTATTGATAGATCTTATCAATTGTAAAAGTGCATTGGAACTTTCAATATCATTATTTCAATTCTCCCGACGTGGAGAACGCGTAATTTACTGCACATATGAATTTAGAACACATTTGGCAAAAACTGCTCAATAGGGAACAATGCAGTTTGTTATTCTCCTACTTCTTGCGCAAAATACGTGATATTGATCAATATATTCTAGAGAGCATAGCATCCTTTTCTTTCCTTTCCAAACGATACGTTTTGCTAATGATAATGAAAAGTTGGCCTTTCTTCATTGATTAAAATCTAAATTGCAGAATCTTGCATCAATATTTTTCTAGCAAGGACGTACTTGTTTGCAAAAAAATTTCTAAGATCTTCGCTCATCATGATCTCAATGGATTTCCTTCATTTATCCGGTCGTTACGTAATCCTTCCCATCCCTCCCTCTTTCCTCTCCCTTTTAATCTCGCCTTACGGGCTCTCTCCTCCTCACTGATCAAAATCTCGTTCGCTAGTCTGAGATCCAATCCCTTTTCTTTCCATTACGTAACACACTTTGAATTTCTGCTCTTCGATTTTCGCGCGCTTTTCAGACAGGAAAGGAAGTTCCCCTTCTTCTTCTTCTTCACTTCACACAAAGGAACGAGGGGTGAATTTCATCCGATTAGCTTACGCACCAAATCTTATTTTGTATCGATTTGGTTCCAGTGAGAATGGCAAGGATTTAGTGGATCACTGAGCAAAGGATTGAAATGAGAAAAGAGAGAGAGAGAGATTATGAATAGGAAATATGAAGTAGACGCTTCTCCATTTTGAATGATCGTGATAGAGAATCGTCCGGAAGAAGAAATGGTATAAAATAATACATTAGGATAGCTTGAGATGCAAACGAAAAATGATGAAAGGGCCACTGAGCTGAACTGAATGACCCAACTTTTTCATTGAGGCTAAAACTGTGATTGACCCTATCACTTAATATTTTTGAAGTACCCCTCTCGATTTTCATCAGCGATGCTCATTTTTCGCAAGCTCTCCCTCGACTTGTAATGTTATGGCAGCATTCTTATAGACTAGTAAAAATCATTAGCAATTTTCGAGGGTGAATAAAAGAATTTCCTGCAGCGATCATTCATGTTTTATTTCACTGAAACTAACAATTATGCACCCATCAGCCTACAGTATCCCATATCTTTTTCTTGGACTTTTTTCAGGCAATTTCGTCTACTTTCCCTCTCTCACTCTTTTTCATTGTGCCCTCCCTCGTTCCAACTTTCCTGCCATTCCCCTCCTTTTTGTGACCAGTTTCACTTTTGTCTCTCTCCCTCTCTACTCTCCTCGAAGCACACACTCTCTCATCTCCTCTCACTGTCTGCCTCTCTTCCATTCCTCCACTCTCTCGTCGATCTCTTTTCTCTTCTCAACTTTCTAGTCTCATCTTGCTCACTTTTTGCCGCTGATGGGAAGACAAGCTCTTCTTTTGCGCTTTTATTGGCTTTTTATACATGAGTGAATCGGAGGGTGATGGGCCTGGCTGGGTGGGTGGCCATTACTGTACAAAGGGAGATACTGTAGGTACCGATCGAGAACTGAAAGATACGGTAGATCGAAAGGACTCTTCAATCGAGAACTAACACTCTCATGCAGACAAAGACTCATAGTGCATTGCATACACTGAGTACGGTGGAAAGAGATAAGTCAGTTCATGATTCACTCCCTTCCTACCGTACTCTGACCATTATCTCAAATTCGATTGGAATAACAATGGATCGGTCACAATAGCTGCTCGTCCATTAATAATTACGTCTTCTCATGCTTTTTTTCTCGTATGGAGGCACGACTTTTTACGTTGAATGACCTTCAACTGAGAAGAAGAAGAAGAAGAAGAAGAAGGAGAGGAGAGATTCATCGGCATCAAAACTGTCACAGAATTATGGAGGAGAAGAAGGAAGAGACGGGACTGGGCAATTAGCCCTCTCTTCTCTCTTAGACATTCCCTGATAAGTGACTCTACCGTAGCCATTCAAAATTCAGTAACTGGATGCTATATCAGATCATTCCTAGCAAGTTCCATGCTGCTAAAGCTACCGTATGCTTTCTTCTTGCATCAGTTTTAGCTCATTGTCAGCTACGGTAATCCTCATCCTACCGTACTCATTCCTTTCGGTGATCGTAGAGTGAAACTGTAATAAGAAGTGGCAGTGGCCGGCACACATCTTCACTCTCTTTTTTTATCTCCCCATCCCTCTCTCGACTGTCTCTCTCCCCTTCCCCTCCCTTCCCTCTCTCTTCCTTCCTGACCTCCACCCTTAGATCGTAGCCAACTACTCTTACCTGTAGGGGATGAAGAGTGATGGGCATTCCTTTCCGTTTCATTCCTCATCGGGATTTCACTATCGATCGATCAATTCTGTTCGAGATTCTCCTCTTCCTCCTTCTCCCTTTCTCATCTCTCTCCCCCCTCTCAATCACCACTTTCCCATCTAGGGGTGGGGGTAGAGAGAGAGAAGGTTTACTTGCTTACTTTTCCAAGTTAGAGAGAGAAGAGACTCTTCTTTTAGTCGATTTTGTTCGTGTGAGCGGTGCGTCTCGGCACCGATTTCGAGTAGTATTTCTCCCCCTTCGAATGGATTGTTTTCCGAAACTACTGCCGTAATCCCATCGCATCTACAGTATCCTACTGTCCCAAAGCAATTTCTTAGGTAAGAAATTGGACATAACTTTTCATTTTCCCGTCAGAATGGCCGAATGGCCTTCGAGAATTCATCGGATAGAAGGGAAATTCGTCTCTCGAATAGACATGATCTCTCATTTCCTTGATTATTACTCTCCATCCATCCCTCCATCTCTCTCTCGATGCAAATCTCATCAATCTCTTCTCCTACCGTACTCTCTCCCCCCCCCCCTCTCTCTCCCTCTCCTCCATTCACATACTCTCTCACTCTCTGTCTGGAGGCATACCATTCACTTTTTACCGTGTGCCTCTGAGAAAGAGAAGAAGAGGGGGCAAATCTCCTTTCTCCCTCCCTCTTCCCTTTCTCGCTTCACAAGGCATACTGTAGCTCTTCTTCCCTTCTCCTTACCGTATCTTCCCATCAATATATCGATCTATCCATTCCTTCGATCGTCCTAATAGTTCAGCAGTGGGGCGCTGCCCTTTCCACTCTTTTCCCTTTCTTCCATCCAGTCCCCCCTCCCCTCCCCCCCCCCCCCCTCCCTCCTCCCTTCCTTCCTTCGTTGACGCAACAACCGGAGAACTTGCTAAGGATTTGCAACGGCTGAGCTTATCGAAGAGGATGGGAGGAGCTCCTCCCGCCCTCTTCCCTCTTTAGATCATCGTTCCCTCTTAGAAAAGGGAACAAGAAGGAAGCCCATTCACTTTCATCCAGTTTGGCATGCCATGAGAGCGAAAGCTCCTCAGCTTTCACTCCAACTTTCTCCTTCTTTCCGATATGTGGGGGTTGATGACCCGACGGGTTACGGTAGTCTGATGGTGTAGATTGGGTACGGTAGGGTGTGGAATGGAACCAGCTGGTAGATCACAAGTAGTACCTCGAGACTGGATGACCTTTGGTGACCGGGCGAATTGCCTTGAGATGAGTGAGTCAGTGGGAATTCGCGCAATCTCACGTGTTAGATTGTTTTCTGAGCTGGGTTGACCTCATCTAGCCCCGAGGGTAAGAAGGATTACGTAACCATTGAAGTTAGCAATGGACCCAAATGATTATTCTTTACTAAACGACCCTACGGATGTAGAGATGAAGAGAGCATGTGGATCCTGGTGAATGAGGGCGTATGGCTGAAGCTCAATCCACTTTGATCCTAAATAAATTTCGATGAGGATACTCCTATCGTACAGATCAGCAGTGCTGATTCAGCACTCCTAAGATAGTCTAGATGAGAGTATGGAAGAAACAATGTGACAGGTCTCGTCTCGATACCTCATAAAACACTCTTATATCATCTAGTGGGCCTCAATCACTGATCATTACGGATTCAAGAGTTCATTAATTCTGTACACGTTGAACTAACTATGTAGGATGCATCATAAGTCTGAAATTCATATTATGAAGTGTGATCTCTCGATTTTCGATCTCGATCCAGCCTGATTTCCCTCTCCTCCCTTTAATTTCTAGACTTTCCCTGCCACCTTCCTCACTCTTCCGTCCTATTGTTGCCCATCGATTCTCAATTGGAATGCAAGTCCTGAGTGTCTTCTCTGTCTCATCTCATTCCCTCCCTATATCCTACCGGTTCCCTCTCTTCCTTCTTCCTGCCTAACTCCTCCTTCTCCTCCTTCTCCTCCTGCCCCTCCTTTCCATTTCGAGGGGACACTTTCACCTCTCATCCTCCTTTCTCTCTCTCTCCAACCTAAGCAGGGCACAGTCCGATAACCCCTTCCCTTCCTTCATCCCTCCTCCTCTCTTCTTCAATCTAAACCTGCCCTTAGGAGTGCTCATATCTCTCTCTCTCTTCCTTTCACACACATTCTCATACGAGTCTCTAAACGGGAATTCCATTTCTCTTCTCAACTGATCCTTCCCTATTTGAAACTGTACAACATTTGCCGATGCATCTCCATCTCTTGCGCGATCCTCTCAAGTATGTTTGCTTGTGAACGAGAGAGAAGAAGGGAGATGGGTACGGTAGCATACCATCGAATTCCTATTCGCATACTGTAACTTCTCGCACTATGAATATTTTACCGCTTGCTCGTATACAACGATGCATAGTCATAGCTTTCTTCGAATGAACTAAATAGCAATGATATATCATCACAGCTTTTATAGTGATGAAGCCACAAGAGGTTACGTAACAATAATTTTCCTACTGTACCACATTCTAATCTGCCTTAATTTCAACACTACCTCTTCTCTGATTCGCATTATTCTTCAATTTCGAACGGTTGCTCTCCTTTCCTCATGTGGTGCCATCTGTTTCCCCTTTCCATGCTTATCTCCATACAGTCTTCCTTTTCTTTCTCCTTCTATTCACCTGTCGTTCAATCGACCGATTTCTTCCCTATCGTTCCAGTACCCATTTCACTCCCCCTCCCTCCTCCCTCCCCTCCTCCCTCCATGACTCTACAGCCCAAACCTGCCATCATGATCCCTTTCTAGGCAAGGAGGGGTGAATAAAGATCCCCTCCCCTCCCCTCTCCCCCAGTCTCTCCCTTCCCTGCAGAGAGTGATGATCCCCTTCTCTCTTTCCCGAACACTTTCACCTCTCTTTTTGCAATTGTCGTTGCTGCCGCGCACTTTCCACGCCGTTCCGTGCTCGATTCCGTCAGTGGATAAGCCCCGCCCCCTCATTGCAGGTAGATCTCCCTCAGGACTGAAGGAATGGAGGAGAGAGGGATCGAGAGAGGAAGTCCCTCATCAAGAATGGAAGGGGGCGGAGCATCGTCTTCCTCCTCTGCCTCTCCAACAGTGACTGCCACAGTAACTGCCAGTCCTCCAGGGGGCCTACTAGATATTAAGGTGAGAGGCCTTGACTCGTCCCTTTTCGTCCGTCCAACTTTCACTTGTACTTATCATTTCGAGTTTCACTTTCTGACGCAGCTGTCAATATCCTTCTTATTATATTTTTGTTTTAAATTTCGCGCTTTCCGATTATTATTTCAATATTTCAACTGTCGCAAATATTAAAAGAAAATGTTAGTTAATGATGTGGCGCGGTCTTATCAGTACCGATTAGTAGTCAGTATCTTATCTTCGTTATCGACTGGTAAATAATAAACATCCAGTGGCAAAAAATAAATATAAGTAATAATAACTAATTAAGATGGAAATGGGCGTGGTCGGTCTTCCGCAGCAAATGGTTCCATCACAACAACTGCAGAGATCTCCCGTCGATTCGGAATTATGTCCCGTCTGTGGAGATAAAGTATCCGGATACCACTACGGACTACTCACTTGCGAATCATGCAAGGTTTGTTGATCTTTGATCTTCTTATATTCCAGGAATGATCTTTGATCTCTACAGGGATTCTTCAAACGCACAGTGCAGAACAAGAAACAATATCAATGCTCGGCCGATAAGACATGCACAGTGGATAAAACATGCCGGAAGAGATGCCCCTCCTGCCGATTCAATAAATGTCTCGCACAAGGAATGAAAATGGAAGGTACGATACCTACTGTATCCCTATCAACCTCTTGACCTAAACGATGGTCAACACCAATTATCTGCCTGTCAGCTTCCATCAAATCGCACCGATTCTCTCCTTTGATCTTTGATCTCTCGCCGCCGCCATAGATATCGCCCCTTCCATCTTACTGATAGTATCCATATATCGCTCGTTTGGTTCTGTATCGGTACGATTATTGATTGCCATGGGTACTATAATAGATCAAAATTGCAACTTTGCAATAATTGATCATTCTAATTAGAAGAGTGCAAAGTATTCCAGATCTGTCCTAGATAGATCCTCGGTGCATTGTGCACCTTCCAAATTGGTTCGTTTCGATTAGCAACGTAGTTTTCGTTCGATGGCATCTCAAATGGTGGTGCTACCCGGTACTCTATGACACCACAACTCCTTTTTTCTCTCAATGTCTCTCACTCTTTTTTCCTCCTTCTCTTTCTCTCGCTATGTTACGTGAATGCTACGCTGCGAGAGTGTGTGTGTTGTGAAAAAACCGGTCGCAGTAAATCGATTTTGGGTGTGGGTGAGAGAACCCCTCACTCCTATCCCCCAGCCTCCTTCCTCCTCTCTCAGACTACAGTAGGCGAGAGGGAGAGGAAAGGAGGGAGTAAGAGGCCCGACCAATAGCTGAATTCTCTCACTGCGTGCAAAAAGTGCGGCACTCTGCCATTCCTCCGTCTAACCCTAGGGGGGCAAAGGAAAGGAAGAGGGAAAGGGGAGATCTTCAATTTGCCGGCTCTAGAACAAAGGCGCATAAAAGGTGAATAGTTGTTGGCAGACATCCTAATTACGTTCTGTTCCTCCCTAGAGGAATCGACCTGGTTCGGTACCATAGAAGAGACTCCTCTTGAGGCATGTACAGAGTGCGCCAAGACTGAGTAATTATGGTACTGGAACCAGAGAGGAACCAGCCGAAAGGTATGGGAACAATGGCTATGGATTATCTGCTCTCTTTCTCGATTCGAGAGGAGGAAAGGAGGTATCCTTTGTATGAAACATGAGAGGACCATGGCAGGAAGATCCTTTAGGGCATGAGAGGATGTTTAGGATCTGTCGGATCTACCGCGCCAGAGGGGTCAAGAGGGGGAAAGATTCGTTAGGTGCCTTTGATCTCATCTCAGAATACAGAATCGAACAGAATGCACATTTCATTAATAATATTAATTAAATAATTTCAGCCGTTCGTGAGGATCGAATGCGAGGTGGTCGCAACAAGTTCGGTTCCTATTACAAGAGAGATCGGGCACAGAGGATGCAACGAATGCAGAGCAGAGCCGGACCGGGAGGCAAGCGTTTCTCTAATTCTCTCCGATCACAATAATCTCTACCTCTTCTCTGTCCTTTTTTGCTCAATCGAATGCAATTTTGTACAGGACCATTGGTCGGCGCCGGAACCGGGACCGGATCCGCCTTCTTCCCCACACAACAGTCGCCCATGGACGCGCACGTCACTTCCAGGTACTGCCCTAATTCCCGGCTCCTTACTGATTCCCGGTTGTGTCGTGATTCCTCTTGTTGTCACCCATCTATCCCCTCAGATCAATCACTGATATGCATCTCTCCCACTGAATGGGCTGAGTTGCGTCAGTAGAGAGGGTAAAGGGAAGGGATAGAAGAGAGATAAACGAGCCATTCTCTGATCCTCTTATGGGATCACTATTCACTTTGGCACTTCCGCCGGGGGTTTGACAGGTTAAGAAGGGGTGAAAAGTCAGTTGATGATCCATTCAATCCGCTTATCTTTACAGTACCCACTACGTTATGGATATGCAACAAATGGAGGCCAAATTGAAGAGCGAGTACAATCAACTTCTCCAGTCTCCCACTCTCTCATCGAGCACGGGAAATGCTGCAGCTGCAGCACAAGCACAGAGTACGGTATTCAAATATCGAAAACTGACTGAATTGAAATATCGATCGCGAACTGATTTTATTCCGACCTTCTTCAGGTTTCGTGCAGCGAGGATACGTTCCTAACTGTGAATCGCTTGCTGCCATTCTCGGATCTTCCATCGATTACAGCTACCAACACGTATGATTGCTCTTGTTATTGTTATTATTGTTTTGTTGTGTCGTTTTTTTTCTTTTTGCTATTGTTTTATCTGCAGCCCGTGAAGCACGAGCCCTTCTCCGACTACCAGGACCAGTTCATTAGCCAGCCTCCGGTAAGACCCTACTCAATCAGGGCAAAGATCAAAGATCAACTTCTTTCCAGCTCCCCGATTATGCCGCCTTCACTCCTCAGATTCAGTATACTCACATGGTTCCTGTGCCTCCTCTCTCTTCCTCAAGTTCTGGTGAGAACAACAAAACATCTAAAGGTTCATTATAGTCTTTCAGCAACTATTTCGATTTTCGATCCAGAGCGAAGTGTTAAATTAAAAGAATAATGACTTATTCTGGATCGAAAATGGAATAAGTTGACGAAATAGGTAGCTAAAGCTCCACTCGTTGTTTATTGCATGCGCGAAACAGAATAAATTCCAACATCATTTTTGTAGTGCCCAACATAAATCATAATATAATATTCAGCCGGATCGGGAAATGGTTCAACTCGCTCCTCTCCTCAACTTCCCATGTGCACTCAACCAACGGAGAAGACCATCGATACTTTCTACGCCAAGAACACTCATAATGTTAGTTTGAACTCTATAAAGATCAAAGATTAAAAATATAATTTGAATATACAAAGATCAAAGATCAACAATTGCAGACGGTGGAGGCTCTGATGGCGTATATGCCCGTAGAGAATCACATTCTTCGTCGATTGTATAGCCACGATCGGCCATTGGTAATGGATTACATTCTGAGTGGAGCAGAGGAATTGTTGAATGACTTCATCAATTGGGGAAGAGAATCGCCATACTTCGATAAACTATCGGTCAGTAATATTTCCTTTCTATACCCTATCGTTTTAAACAAAATTGTACGCTTGCGGTACAGCTAAAGAACCAATCCGGATATCGATCACTTATCCACTTGTTCTTGATTCATCGCACTTAGCAACAGTCCGGAAGGGCAACCGGCCATTCACTTTGAGGACCGGAACCGGGCATTAGGCAACCGGGTGTCGGACCACGTTTTAGGATCAATAAATGAAAATGATTATTGCAGAATGAGGATCAGATGAGTCTTCTGCGTGGATCGTGGGTGACCATTCATATAATGGATATAACCTTCGCTGCAGCTCAACAGCAATTGCCACCAGATCTCGGAAGGGGAAGCGGAAAATGGTGAGATTATTCGATTCCATTAAATCTTACGTCATCACTAGCCAATAATTGGGCTATCGGCTACTCGAAAGCATTCGTGATCGTATCAGTTATTGTGGGGCCTAAAGACGCCGTCGATAGATTGAACTAAATTGGATAATGGCACTCAATATAGATAGTTGCGTCACACTCTGTTTAGAGAAGGGAAGATGGCCAGTATACTTAGGTAATGGAGGGAGGGCCTTCTGACCGTTTGAGAGAGAGATACTCAGTCTCCCTTTGTACCAACCGCTCCCCTCCCTCAGACAATTGCCCCCGGTAGTTTTACGATGTATGGGAACCATGCAATCAGCGCCACTTTTTCGATGCGATCGGCAATTTGACCAAGCAAATTCTTACAGTATCCCGACCGGACTCTTCGCCCTTCTCGGAAACGGGAAACTGGCCGGACCTTGGGAGGCCATCTTCAACAGAATTAAATTACTCATGAGCGACTGCCAGGTATACGGTAGCTTCCGAACGACAGATTGACAACTGACTTATTTGTAGTTGGATGCCGCCGATATAACTGCAATGCGATTCGCTTCGCTCTTCGATGATGACTGTGAGTGATCTTTGATTTCTTGTCCCAAGATTCGAGTGATCTTTGATCGTTGCAGCTGGATACGGTCGCTCCAGCAATGCGCTAGTGCACAGCGTGCGGGCCAGTATCTTCCAAGGTTGGGCTGAGCGACGAAGGGTCACTGATTACACATCAATTCCTGCTTGGGGCGTCTACGTCACTCTAGTGTGAGTCATATTTGATCTTTGCACTCATTCTTGTAGTAGTTACTCTCATTAGAAGCTGCCAGTCTGACCTATTCCGTCCTGATTGATTCTTCCCACTCTAATTATCCCAGAGAACTGTAAAAGAATTGTGAGGAAGAGGGGAACAATCGTGAATGGATCAATTTGCATATCCTACCTATTGAATAGAAGTGTCCCTACGGATCCATTCGACCGATGAGACTCCAGACCTATTATACTAATGCCACTGAGAGAGAAGAGCTGAGCTACTATCCATAAAGAGCTTAGACTCTTCTCAAGTAGTGGCAGTATACCATATCATCATCTTCCAATCCTTTTCCCAGGGGTCAAGAGGGATTTCGTGCGCAAAAAGAACTGCCTAGCGAGATCGGCTCATGTGATCGAGGCGCTTTTTTGAAATGGGCACGACCTTGGGGGATGGAATGGAATTACTCCCCTTCCCATTCCCTCCTTTTCCTCCTACAGTCGGGCATTATTATCTTGCGAAATCGCGCGTATTTGGAACGAACAACAAGGGAAAGATCGCATTTGATGAAGCAGGTTTGCCCCTCTTTGATTACCCTTTCGATAAGAGGGGAAATAAGGGGGCGAAATGGCTCTCCCTTCTCCTTGTCCGACACAATAGATGAATGACCTGGGAAGAGCGAGCACATTATAACTTGTTCCATACGCACTAATTATCTCCATCCCTTCGAGTCTCCCAACTTTTGTTTATGATCTCAGTGGGAATGATTGGGGGGGGGAGGTATCACTCAATGATGGATTAGATGATGAGGAGGGATAGTTACATGGTTTATGGGGTTAAGAATCAGTTGAGTTGTTGCGCAATTTGAGATGGGGAGAATAGATGAACGGCTGAGAGAAGATAAGTTAGAGATGTGCTCCCAATTGCGTATGCGATCGTATCAGAGATCAGGGCTCTAGAGACTAGCTTGGATCATACGAATTACATCTTTTCAGGCAACTTGCCCAGCAGTGTCGTGAATATCTCTTCGATGAACTTCGATCGGGCAAATTAATGGCGTACAATCTCCTCCGAGATATGCTAGTCATGAATTCAAACCATCTCACAACAGCAATTCCCACTTCTCGACCTCATGCAATTAGTATCTACGAGTCAGAACTTGTGCCTGTTACCTAAGGGCTCTTCCCCTCCCTTCACTTCTCTCTCTCGATAGGTCCTAATATTCACGTAAAGATCTCTACCCTATTTCGATGCAGATAATCTCGTAATATTCGAGTGTGTGCTCTAAAAGCAACGACTTCCATCCCGATAACCTCTTGCCCTCTTCCCGTCCCCGTCTATTTTAGTAGCTAGGCTTAGAGTAACAATTCCATTTGTGTGTGATCGTGTGTTGATTTTGCGAGAATCCCCGCTTTTGCTATGCTTTTTCCCTTTTATCGATCGGGTATTGTCTAACCGTTCCCTCTCTCTAATATTGATCATATCTGACACTGAATTGCAAACATATTTCTGTATATCGTATCCCCTCGTTTACTTCAGTGTCTTTACTCTCGTTTTGCCTTTGTTTCTGCTCTAAACGGATCTGTATCACAATTCCTCTCATTCCTATTACTTTTCCTCCTCAAGGTTCCTCAATATCTTTATCTGTTAATACTTTTCTATCAGGCATTTCCGAATTGTCATTATCCCAGGCATTTTCACTCTTATCAGATCTAATATCTCAAAATATCGCCTTCAGGCTTACATACTTCCCTTCATTCCAATTGAGTATCGATATCTGAGTATCAGATCGATCTTTCCCCCAGTTATCCGCCTTTCCTCCTTTACATTCCGAGCGCCTTACTCATTGCATAATCTCATGTAAATTATGTTTATTTCCCGCTAATCTCCGAGATAAATTAACGTGTTTTCAAGCAGTTGTTGCTCAATTACTCAAACAATACTGAAGATCCGCTAGGATATTGTGTTTTATGATCGTCCGATCGTTTGTAAGGGAATCTGTAAAAATGAGAATCGGAACGATTTTATCGTGAGATCTTTGCAACTTTGCTTGAAAGGAAGAGTACCGAGTACTTCTTTGAATAGAGAGAGGGAAGAGGTGTTTTGCCCTCTCTACCAAAGGGCATTCTCACAGTACTCTCCCACTCTCTCTCTCTCTCTACAATAGCCATCGAGAGAGAAGGGGAAATCTCTTCACTCTCCGCCCTGTAATTATTTCGCCCTCTTGACTCGCTCACGAGTCTCGGAGATGACCCGAACAGAAAGGGGACACTCTTCCGGGACACAAAAACAAACAATAATAAAAACAATAACAACAACAACCATGTTTCAGATATGTTTCATCAGATGGATCAAGATCAGAAAGAGGGATCAGTAGATTGCCATCTTCTCTCGTGATCTCAGCGGGAGTTCCCTTCCCTCTTCTCTCTTCTAACGTGACAGATGAAGAAACCAGCCGATTTCAAGAGAGAGAGGTGATTAAAGGGAGAAATCTGCCAATAGAGCCCCCTTGCTGAGAGTAAATAGAGACCCGATCAGAGAACGAGTTCTTAGAAATATCGAAATCAATCTGTTCATAGTACATTACATGCTAGACTTTTTGCTGTTAGGCTACGCGAATTAAATTAAACATCCGAATAAATAAAAAGTACAACGATTTTTTTTTCATTCCCATGTTTTATTTAAACGTCAGACTCTAGGACCCTATACTGTTGTACGTGGTATGTCTGTTTCACGAATCAAATTGCATAAAGTCTTTATATCCCTGCAATCATTAATGACGACAATCCTTTGTGCTCAATCCTTTTCCAAGAGTAAGTAACTGAAAAGTTAAAGTTATTTTAGTTCAAATATTCAACTTACGAGTGTCGCCGGAACTTCAGGGCATTCGTCTATTGCCGAAGCATTGAATGGCTGATTCGTGAGCTTCTGCAAGTATATGTACACTCGCCGACAAAAGTCATGGAGCACTTTTTCAATGTTCTGTAACTTTTGAACCGAGAACTCAATTGATATGAAATTCGGATATGACCTAGGAAATGTATATGTCAATATTTTGCATATAAAATAGTATCAGGAAAAAATCGATATTATTGCATAGTGATGACGCAATCGAGGGGTACTTTTTCGAAATATCATTATTCTTGGGTGGATTTTTTCTAACTGTCCAAACTTTTTATGCATAGAGATATAATCAAGGGCTATCCAGAAAAAAAGTTTCAAGTTGCTGCCGCTTGCTGCAGCGGCTGCATACTTGCTGCAAATTCAAGGTCGTTTTTTTCATATCTCCGCTCCCAGACGTGCTAGAGACTCGTTCTAAGGATCATTCTGCTTCTTATAACGAGTAACTAATATCCTGAGAGTATGGTCGAGATTGACCGTCATTTACGTTTTTGAAACCCAAAAGTCACTTTTTCTGATGACCTAAGTTTGACGATTTGTCATTCCAAGGGTGAATTTTGTGAACATGTGGTTTTTGTGCAGGATCGTAGCAAAACCATCCATGAGTAATATCCCAAGTTTTTAGAGCAATTGCTTATCTCTCCAGTCTGTTGTAATCGATTTACGGAGGCATATCCAATTTGAAGAGTGCGAAAAATTGAAGAGAATTTCTCTTCATTTTTTTTCTAACGGTTGAATTTAGCCCATACTTTTCCAAAAAGTCAAACACCCTCACAATATTATCGTCGCACATTTTCAGGGTTCTAGCTCGGATAGAACACAAAATAATAAATAACAAACTTTGCAAAGCAAAAATTGTCGAACTGAATATGCCTCCGTAAATCGATTACAACAGACTGGAGAGATAAGCAATTGCTCTAAAAACTTGAGATATTACTCATGGATGGTTTTGCTATGATCCTGCACCAAAACCACATGCTCAAAAAATTCACACTTGGAATGACACATCGTCAAACTCAGGTCATCAGAAAAAGTGACTTTTGTGTTTCAAAAATCTAAATGACGGTCAATCTCTACCATATTCTCAGGATCTTAGTTACTCGCCATAAGAAGCAGAATGATCCTTAGAACGAGTCTCTAGCACGTCTGGGAGCGGAGTTATGAAAAGCCGACCTTGAATTCGCAGCAACTCTGCAGCCGCTGCAGCAAGCGGCAGCAACTTGAAACTTTTTTTCTGGATAACCCTTGATTATATCTCTATGCATAAAAAGTTTGGACAGTTAGAAAAAATCCACCCAATAATAATGATATTTCGAAAAAGTACCCCTCGATTGCGTCATCACTATGCAATAATATCGATTTTTCCTGATACTATTTTATATGCAAAATATTGACATATACATTTCCTAGGTCATATCCGAATTTCATATCAATTGAGTTCTCGGTTCAAAAGTTACAGAACATTGAAAAAGTGCTCCATGACTTTTGTCGGCGAGTGTATATGAGCGCGGTTGCGAAAGAATCAGTCAATTGACCCCAGTGGCTGGCACAGCAATTTTTTTATAAATTCTGAAAATTTATGAAAATAGGTTTTCGAGGGAGGAGATCATCCCTGTAAACTTCATTTTGCACCAACTCGACCGGTGCAGCCGTGCTGCAACCTTGCTGCGTGGTACCATTTTTCTATATCTCGGTTGTCCGTCGATAACAGTTAATAAAAAGTTAGCAGCGTATGTAATCGACTATGGTGAGTCGAATGGTATTTTTTATTTTCATTAAAAATGTTTGGTTTTCAGATTAAAAATATTTTCTCAAATACTAGGGGCGGGCAACATTAGAAAATTACATGAGCAGAAGCGCCTCATGCTGGGGATCATTTTTCATACCCAGGGTATGAAGAAAAATACTCAACTTCATATTTTAAAAAATTGATTTATATGACCATTTCATCATTCTCACCTATTTTGTTCCGTAAAAGACAAAGATAATCATTTCATTCCTCACTCAGCGCGCTAATTGCGCGGCGTGGAGCAGGGTGAAATGGAGGAAATGGACATATAAAACTAATTTTAAAAATATGAAGTTGAGTATTTTTCTTCATACCCTGGGTATGAAAAATGATCCCCAGCATGAGGCGCTTCTGCTCATGTAATTTTCTAATGTTGCCCGCCCCTAGTATTTGAGAAAATATTTTTTATCTGAAAACCAAACATTTGTAATGAAAATAAAAATACCATTCGACTCGCCATAGTCGATTACATACGCTGCTAACTTTTTATTAACTGTTATCGACGGACAACCGAGATATAGAAAAATGGTACCACGCAGCAAGGTTGCAGCACGACTGCACCGGTCGAGTTGGTGCAAAATGAAATTTACAGGGATGATCTCCACCCTCGAAAACCTATTTTCATAAATTTTCAGAATTTATAAAAAATTTGCTGTGCCAGCTCATAGCCGATTCTTTCGCAACCGCCCTCATATAACATTCAGATTTGGTTTCGATTCATCTATTTTTAAGCATATATTCTAAATGCTTACTTTGTAATACTGTGCGGTACACGAAGTGAATACTTCTTCTCCTTGGTCAAGTGGATACATGTCAATGCGCACTTCTTCGAATGCTTGACGAATCTGAAATGGAAATTGTCACGATGACAGCAAATTCATCAATAATTTAATCACTCTTTCTGACCGTTTCTGACATTGCAACGTTGGGAAATTGATCTGCATACTGAATAAAAAGAGAGAAAGTACCTGCTGATCCAGTAGACCGAAGCATCTAAGCATCGTTTCTTTCTCGTAACGTCTCTCCGAATATTCCTTTGCGCATTTATCCTCTATGAGATGTTATATTTGTTTAATCTAGAAATTTAATTAATTCACCTGTAAAGTAGTCGAGCGTCGCTCCAACACAGTCCAAAATACTCTTTCTTTGAACAGTAGTGAGGTACCTGAATTGTTTATTACAGCAACTGCGAACACATTCGTTTTGCATCACCTGCATTATCGGCAGTAACTAATTTATTGTCCAAGAAGTTTTTTCACTAAATTTTAAAATGGAACCTCTGAGGGAATCTCTCTCCTAGAGCCACTGAGAGAACGACGAAAACCAGAAGAGCCTTCATGCTGACCTTATATTTATTATTCCTGTTCCGTTTCCTTTTAAACACTTTCATCGGAATGTCTAAAAATAATTGCATGAAGATGTGAAATAGAGATTCGATGATTCAAAATAATGAATAAGATTGAATGATATCATGCTGCTGAAAATTGTGTGAATCACTCACTGAATTGAGTCGACATCGAAATGAAATGCCATATTCCTCACAGTCATTATCCG
This sequence comes from Pristionchus arcanus, assembly GCA_900490705.1. Taxonomy (NCBI): domain Eukaryota; kingdom Metazoa; phylum Nematoda; class Chromadorea; order Rhabditida; family Neodiplogasteridae; genus Pristionchus; species Pristionchus arcanus. Next base: position 276,233 of record LS486699.1, read on the forward strand.
CGCGATGTGATAATATCATAGTATTGATTGATTTGTATGAGAATTTTTAAAATTGATCTGTATGAGAATCAAAATGCCAATAGAGTAGCCGTTCTATCGTACATCGCTCCCATTACCGAACAAACGGCCTTTTCTACCTTTTCTACCTTTTTTCCTTTTCGCGAATTCGCGTTTACCCGTCCTAATTTTTGTTTCACATTTTTTGTTGACCCCGATAAGTGGACGAATACAAAAATTGGCCGGTGAAATATTATTTTAAATGGGTGAAAAATGAGAGCCGTTGCCCCTATTTTTACTAAAAAAACGGCCCTCATGACATGATGACAAATGAATACGGTAGAGCCGTATTTTAAAAAATAGAGGTATCGGCTCTCATTTTTCACCCATTTAAAATAATATTTCACCGGCCAATTTTTGTATTCGTCCACTTATCGGGGTCAACAAAAAATGTGAAACAAAAATTAGGACGGATAAACGCGAATTCGCGAAAAGGAAAAAAGTAGAAAAGGTAGAAAAGGCCGTTTGTTCGGTAATGGGAGCGATGTACGATTTGCTGCAAAGTCCTTCTCTTCATGGCAAAAGAAATACACTTTATGGATAAAAAAATCGTGTTTTAAACCTTCATCAGCCAATTCAACAGGGACAGGTCTTTCGCTTTATTAACAATTGTGGCAAATCATCAACAAAATATGGATACTTCACACTCAGGTGGGTGATTACTCGCGCTTGTCCATATTCGATGTATTTTCCTCTTCTTCACCATTCTCGGAACTTTCCGCTCCTTCTTCACTTCCAGACATGTAATTGTCCTCCTCTTCCGATATATCAGAAACGTCTTCCTCTTCTGACGATTCCTCATCTTTCTTTTTATTATGTTTCTGGCCATCGACTTTCTTCAATTTCGCACGATAAGATTCAGACCAGAAAGTCTTTCGCAATTCCCTAGTAGGGCCAGGAGCATCTAGAAAAAGCTGCTATAATTAGAATATCATAAATTATCCACCTGGATGTTTGCATTTGTAGTGGCTTCGCAGAGAGGGAAGTAGGTTGAAAGTCCATGGACACACTTTACATTGAAATTTCCCATCTGTCCGGGGTTTTCTCGGTGGTCCTTATAACATGACAGTGGGGAAACGAACAATGTCTACTAACTAATTTTTTAAACGTATCTCTCCACCATATTGCATTTGAAAAAAAGAAACTTACTTGAGTGACTTTCTCTATGTACTTGTACATCTTTTACCAGTCGAAACCGCTTTCCACATAAATCGCATGGAAAGGGTCTACGTACAGTCTCGTCAGCTGAAATATTTGAGAGATATTTTTCAGAAATTGGCTAACTACACTAATTTCACTTCTTTTTTTAAAATAACTAACTGGAATGAGACAGCTTATGCAGCAACATTCTCCTTTTTTCGGTAAATCGCATGTTGCATAAATCGCAAGGGAATGGTTTTTTCACAGTCTCGTCAACTGAAATTAATTGCATTATGTTTTACAGTGCATATATTCTCGCCTGAGTGAGTTCTCTCATGCCTTTTGAGCGAGTCTCAGACGAGTGTTTTTAGAGCCTTTCCACACGCATCACATTTGAAATGATTTTTAGAGGGATCGCTGCCGATATTATTATCAGTACATAAAACATGCGTTATTATCAAAACAAACCTACCTAAATGAGATCTCTTGTGTTTTTTAATATAATCATGACAGAAAGATTTTCCACAAATATCGCACTGAACTTTCTTTCGAGGATCATCATCAGCTGCAAAATTGAAAAAAATGACTAAATATTTTGTGTATTGTTTTTATGAATGTTTAACTTACGCAAATGCTTTCTCTTATGTCTTGTGAATGTTCCGCTATTGACGAAAGACATCCCACAAATGCCACACTTATAGCGTCCTTCGATATTCTTATCTGAAAAGTTTGAATATCAGTCGATCTAATGGTATTTTCTCTTTTTAATATTTTTGAATTTTTCTTTAGGCTGGTGCTCTTTAGGGAGGAAAATTAAAATATTCACCAGCATGGATGGCATCAAAGTGCATTCGCAGTGATTGACTGGTGACGAATGAATTGCCGCACTGATCACACATGTGGGGTCTTCTCAATTTCGCCTGCTCAGGATCATTTTCATCTGAAAAATGTTATTAGTTTCTTAGTGAGGATTTATAAATCGCATATTAATCTACAATGAAAGAAAAAATATTTTAATTCTGTACGTAATCTACAATGAAGTTATAGTTCACAACAATGCGTATAAAATTTTTCTGAGGGGATATTCCGTTGCAGACACGGGACACTTTATCAAGCTAATGCATTTCACATTCGTTAATTTAGTATCATTGTATAAAGCCAACTTCGAATTGAAACTAACCAATATGTATCCTCATGTGCTCTTTGAGTGAATGAATCTTTAATTTCTTTCCGCATATATCACACTCCGTACTATTTTCCTCCACAGCTGCTGTAAGATTTGGTTTATCCCGGTTTCACGGGTAAGAAAAGCAAAAGAAAGAAAAGTTCACCGTGAGTACGAGAGATATGATTTGTTTTATTTCTGATATCTTTCAATATCTTTCCACATATTTCACACTGCAATTCTTTCTTCTTTGTATCAGCATCTGGAAATGCTTGAAGTGTAATATATTTCATTCGCATTCTCTGAATCTTTGAAAGACAACATTTGAGAAACTACCGACCGATATGAGTTTGTTTATGCTGCTTGAGAATACTTGACAGTCTGAATCCTTTTCCACACTCATCACATTCATATGGTCGTACTCTTCGAGGATCATTCACTCCTAAACAATTAGCCAACACTTCATAAACCCCTTTTTTTAAAGAAATACTACATACACTACCAAAGGTCTAATGGAGTGCGATAGGAGAGATACAAGTCAAATTATGAAATAAATTTCACAAACCGAAGTGAGTGCGTATATGAGCATTTAATCCGCATAATTGACCGAATCTCTTGTTGCATTTATCACATTTGTAAGGGCATCTCAATTCTTCGTCTTCTGTAATTCGATTGTGTTTAATAATATTCTATTTGGATTTCTATCTTCCGTTTATCTCACCCATATGCGTCCTTTTATGTACCTCCAGTTTAACTTTCGACCTGAAGCTCCCCGAACAAACATTGCATTCAAACTTTTCATTAGATACTGAAAATGAACAATTTATGTGAGATAGTTAAGTACGCTGTTTAGAAAATCTATCGCCATATCAATTGCGTAAAACGATAATAGAAGTGAATCGAATAATTTACAATGTGTATATTTAACAATACATGTATTAATCAACATACCAGAATGTATTGTATTTGTATGGTGACGAAGATCCTTTTCTGAAAGTATTCCCACAATCTTCACACTTGAATGGTCGCTCCTCATTTGCAGTCACCACTTCATCATCATCTAAATTTTAATTCAAAATACTCCTCCGAATGTTTCATCAACTTTCGCAACCTCAGTGAGAATATAATAGTATGTTTCAGTTCGTCTAAATATGGTTGAAAGAAACATACCCAAATGGGTTAGCTTGTGACTTCGAAAAGATTGCATTGATGGAAATCTTTTTTCGCATTTTGCACATTCAAACGGGAGCTTTGACGGTCCTTAAATTATGTTTTTTCACGACAATACAGTGCTTGAAGAAAAATGGCACCGATGAGTGCGAGAGGTTGGATAGGAAACATAGCCCTTTCAATTTGCTATTCATCCATTATCTTAAATAACTTGGTACTCACCGAGGTGCATTGCTCTGTGATCAGCCAATGTGTATTTCTTAGCGAGCATCTTCCCACATATATCACACTCGTATTTCTTCTTCGGTAATTGTTTTATTGTCTTCTTATTCGTTGTCGTTTTCTCCATCGTCGCTCCATTGAATGAGGAGTCCGACTCTTCACAGGAATTGTCATCATACTCTTCGATGCCATCACTATCCACCGATTTTTCATCATCCATCACATGGCCATGATTCTTTTCTGCTTCATGATCTTCACTTGATCTTGATCTTCCGAGCTCTTCTTCATTCCCATAGAACGCATTCGTCTCACGTGGAAAATCCTCTTCATTATCAGAATCAACAAACAAATCATCTTCTTCTTTAGACATACGTAACTCATCTGCCTGCTATGAATGCGTTAAAACGAAAAAATATCTTTATTTTGATTAACGATAATTTTCTCCTTTCCTCGAAAAATAATGTCTTTCATATTGTTAGTATTCGCTGCTCAACTGACCCCTAATATGAGCCATCAACTTACATTTTCCTCTTGTGAATATATCTGTCGATTCTTTTCCCTCTCAGCCATCCAATTTGTCACCATTTCCAGTGATTCCGTGAGTTCATAAACGAGTTTTCGGTCTGGTTTCTCTCTGAATCTATTTTCTACAATTTGAACAATCAACCACAGATTCCCACAAACCTATTGTTATCCGAATTCTTGACAAGGCAACGTTCCTTCTTCAATGAATGAGAAGATAATGTAATCATCTGAAGTTGTATTAGTGACATAGAGATTGTGTCTGAGTTCACCTCGGAATTCGCATCATCCTTGAGGATATCTTGCACAAGTTTGCATGATTTCTGCAGGACGTTTCCTATTTTATCGGATGATGAAAAGTCGAACGCCTAAAAATAGAGAGATTTATCAAAAAATCTTTATTTTAAAATACCACCTTTTCGCGAAAATCCTCCATACTCTTGATTTATCTATTCCTGAAAATCAAAAGGTCATTATTTGCAAAATGTTCATTCCACCTCAACAGAGGCCTCAACAGACAAACAATAAAAAATGTAGAGGAGCCTTCGTCAATATATTTTCTTTTCATCTCCCCTTCACCTACTAGAGGTAGATAGATTGGTATTATGGTAGAGGGAACATCCAGAGGGGATCTCACATTACATATAAGAACAGAAGGTAGCCACTGGCATTATTATTCATCATGACTTCGTTTTAGAACCTAGAGAATGGTCGGGCATAAAAGATAATGGTCATGGAGATGATTATAATGATGATGAAGAAGATGAATGAAATGACATAAAGGTAGAAAGATAGAGAGAATCAACCGTGTGAGTCATTATCTCATTTTTTCTAATAGAATTTTGAATGAGTGAACAGATTTTCATTCCCACAAGTTGCTAGAATGAGTCACGGTAACACATTCATCCTGTCATACTCTCTGACTTCTTTCTTTCCTTCTTTCACCCTCATTACTCCGTTAATGTGACGACTGTCACAAAGAGCAAGATGTCTATGCTGTGAAAAGGAGAAAGGGGAGGGAGGCGAATAACCTTTGATGAATGAGACTGGAGAAATACTGATTTGTACTGCGTTTCAAGAAACATTTTTTTCTCAATTGTGTACGCGCTCTTATTGATCCGAAAATTTGTTTAATTAATATATTATTTATCATAGCAAAAAAATAAGCAGATCGAGCGAGATTCCCGTTATAAAGGGAGTAAATAATGATCGTATTCATCGGACGGATAGAGGGCGATTGTTGAGATATGAGAGAGATCTCAATAACTATATCAAATGGGAGAGGGGAACATTGCACATCGAACCCGGACAAGGGAAAACTGGTGCAGAAGCAGAAGCAACTGGGAGAATTATGGTATGGAAAGGAATAATGAATCGAAAAGGGCAAGACATATAATCACAAATATAGATTATGACACAGAATTCGAACCAATCTAGATAGTGAAAGTTTACTCCTTATTTTTCGGGAATATCCTTATGTTTTACAGTATATGAAATTCGAAGAAGGAAGGTACAATTATGGAACCATTTGCATTGAATCAGTTGAATATTCTAGACGGAGCTCATTTTGTGAACTCGAAGTAGTGGTGATCCCTTCGTTGTCTCGATGTATGCAGTAGACATGAGTCTGGAGCAACGTCGGTCGAGTTTCTGCAAAGATCAAAGATCATCCCTCTGACTCCACCAAGATTATCACCGCATACCGGACAAGGTTCTGATAACGGAAAAAAGGGGGTGATTAGTAGAAGAAGAATAGCTTGCAGGATGGAAAAGGAAAATGTAAAAAGCAGTAGAAGCAAAAGTACAGATGCACAGTTAAAGATTACTGATCGAATCGAGAACTGGTTTCGATCAATAATCATACGGTAGGGTGTTACGGTAGCACTCGCACACACAGGGTGAGGTGAGGTAGAAGCGAAAGAAGACAGGGAAGAGGAAGCTGAACCTTAGGAAGAAAGCCAGTTGTCGATAGATCAGTGACTACTGTAATCTCTGAGTGTCTCGAACTCGGTTTGCTCCATAACCATCGAAGGAGCGATGAAGTGTGACTTCTTGGCCTTTTTCGCCTGGAGAAGTGTGGAATGGGTGGAGAGGCTATTGTCCGGTTCTCATTTCCGGATCTGGCCCCTTCGACTCGCAAACATGAGTATTACACGAAGGGAGCTTCTCATTTTTGGCGCGCACTTTTCTGGGAAAAGACGTGCTGAATAATGAATGTTGTGTCTGCTTGATATAATGAAATGGAGAGATAGGCGGAATAAGAGGGAGCGACAGGAAAGGATAGACATTGAATGGAGAGGGGAAGACTGAATGGGAATACCGAGCTAAGGGATGGACTTAAAGAGTCCCTTAATAGAATAGTGTGCGCATTGAAAGAGAGCGAAGAGCTGTCAGGAATGCATCTCCTCATTATGATCTCAGAATGAAAAGAAGCATTCCTTAGCAAAGATAAGGCAGAGGGAAAACAACAGAATACAATGCGTTGGTAGTATGGAAGTACCTGGCTTGGACGTCCTCGAAGGGTATTCAACAGTGATTTGAATGCAACACGAAATTGCTCGTTGAGAAGAGCATATAGGACGGGATTCCATACGGTTGACCTGCAATTTAGTTATCACTATTATCATAACTTACAGTAGTGGATTCAACGGTTTTCTCAACTCACATAATCGATATGCAATGGGTGATGATTCCCCATAGATAATCTTGCGATTCAATGAATGAAGGAAGGGAATTGTAATCACGAAGGAAGTTGAAGATTTGGTTGGGCATCCAGCAACAGATGAACACCGCAACCTGGAATTAGCCATATTTAAAATTTTTAAAATATTATTTAATTCGAAAAACATGGTAAATAATATAGGAACAAACCATGGCTATGAGCATTCTATTCGTCCTCACTCGTCTCTTCAATGCATTCCTTCGCTGTTCAGTGATCAAAGGAGCCTCATGATTACCTCGTAGAAGGACTCCCTAATAATTTTATCGTTATCAGACGTTATAATACCTAGCACAATCAAATTAGTTGCTTACCTTGCTAATCTTAAGTGAGATCATACAATAGCAGAAGCCAATGACAACCAGTGGAATACCGAATTGCACAACGGACACGAGAGTGCCTGCAAGTTTATGAATTCGACCGGTAAACTATCATTTAATTTTAGCAGTAATCCCTACTTACCATATGCTTTCCTATCATCGAATACTCCATGTTCCTCTCCTTCATCCCAGATTTCATTGCAGATTTGTCCACAGAAATTGCCGTACTTTGTCAACTCCTCGAGTCGATATCTGAACGATTTAGGCTCACTAATCGTAAGGTCTATTGAAACAAGACTTGTAAAAATTTGAACTCACCTGACGAACATGGGCAGAGAGATTAGAACAGCAACGACAATATTGAAGAGAATCATCGGAAGTGCGTGAATTTGTTGGATCGGACTGGAATTATTAGACTTATTTTATATTTCGTAGAATGCTTATTTCAGTCTCAATCGTGTTGGAATGTCGATGTATATTTCTAACGCACATCGAAATGCGCATTTCCTGGTAAATCCTGCGAATATTTAAGTAGCTTCATTTGCGCACCACTGGAAGTGAATGTTTCCCTGAGCCGACTAAAGATCAGAGTTCCGGCTATTTTCCTCCCTGCATCTCTTTTCCTGTTGTCTATGGAAGCAATTCATCCCTTGTCATTTCCAGTTGACACTTCGAAATGATCATCTCATCCCTTTGGACACAGTATCTTTTCAGACGTGAGGATCGCTGAATATCCTACTGGATTCAGTGGGCGAAAACATGGAGTGGAATGCAATTATCTAATTATTTCCCTCGTCTGTGGATCTACAGTCTCTATTTCCCATACTGTCCACATCTATTCAAAATAGAGACCGGAAAGCGGTCACCAACGAAAAATATTTACATAAATCACAATTTCTAAGCAATTCATTTCCGGTCTAACGGGAAACCAAACGGGTAGCACTTTCTTTCCATGAGTTCTTAGTACAAAACAACGCGGGAAATGACACTATCTTTCGAGAGAATATAGAAAGTCTGGTAAAAATACTGTGCAATTACAGGCAGACCGGCACGTAGGCGAAAGAAGGAATAAATAATTTGAAAGTAAAAAAGTGACCGTCGAGTTGGAAAAATGATGAGCACGAAGCGATCGACGGCAATGGCCATGAGAGTGAAAGTAGAGAAACAGAGAGATGTTCCCTGAAATTACGGATTTGACCAAACAGTAAAACCCGCAAACAGATAATTCGATTAATTTTGTAGCATATTCGTAACAATTTTTTTGGGGACTCACTTGTATCAACGGCAGAAAGTGACATAGTGTTGGGCCAAACTGCCAGATTTTCGAGAACGCTGTGATAGGGGTGATGGTTCCTGAAAACATAGAGTTTATTTAAAACATAAATAAGTTTTAAAAAGAATTAACTAACCGGAAACGATGCATACGATGATGTCGGATACAGAGAGGGAGACGATGAAGAGATTTCGCACTGATTGAAGAGACTAAATATATTTATTTTCCAAAAAAATAATTTAAATTAATAAACCTTATTTGACAGTACAGCAGCAACGACGAAGATGTTTCCCGCCACACCGCATCTGAAATAAGAAAGTGGCTTTTTCGGACCAATTCAAACCCAAAGATCCCATTTCTCCCGTTTTACAGCTGTGTTGGGCCATAAAACTTGCAGCGGCTTAATCTTTCGTCCAACCTGGACTCATTGTTAGCGTTTGTTTGTCTGGCTCGCATTTCCGGGTCATTGAAACTTGCAGCGGGGGTGTTTCATTCCAGAACTTTCCAATTTATACAGGACTAAGAATATTTGAGTGCTTTTGACAGCTTCCGAAAAAGTTCTAGAAACGAAAAGCACTAAAAATAGTGCACCTTCTCCATTTGCGCCTCTTATGTCATACTGGACTCTGAAACCCTGGTCCATTCCCAGAAATGGCACCCTTCTTCGACCCTTCTAAGGGTCCCAAATCCGTCTTAATCAGGAGAAGGACGACTTGCATGTGTTTGTGTTGCAAACTGCGTAATTGGTCCCCGAGAGGCAAGGGAAAGAGAAGGAATTGCCAAGGGAAGCTACTGAATTATGCTGCAAATTCCTGCTGCAGCGAGATTCTCATCTTTGCTCCCGATAGCTGTAAATAGGCTAAGGGCGCTTACCAGTAGCTCGTTATAAATTTACCATTCCCCATTAGGCTTGCAATAATTTATGAGCCGGTCAACACTTGAGTGGAATTTCACTGAGAAGAAGTGAAACCTCGCGAGATTTGGAACTTCCTTCCTTTGTTCTGGGTCAAATATTTCTTCCAATAAATCTCAAGAATTTCTCTCTAGATCCGCAGATCAATCCAAACGTCGTTCCTAACGGCCGCCCGTTTATTTGATGGATTCAATCGACTTCAGATGATTCCATGCACTTTTTACAGCGCCCACACAAAGAACACGAGTGAATCAGAGGAAGGAAGTGAACGAAGACCTCACTAGGTTAATTACATTTCTTCTTTTACTATGTGCATTCGAAAAAGAGCATTCCCAATTGCGAGTGTCAAAAGCATAAACACCTCGGAGTACTTCCTTACTCTAGCTAGGGTGTACTCTGAGAGCATCCTCTCTTTCTCAGGGAGGATTCAGTTTCACGCAGGAAGTTGGCAAACGATGATTGGAAAGATCTGACGTTGGTTTTTGAGATCCTGGTTCCGAATTGAACAAAGAACATATTGAAAACGGGCACAAATTTAGACGACCAATCTGAATGCAAAGCTCACGTTATGATGAAAGTGTACAGCATTCCGAAGGTAATTCTCGTAACGGGAAGATAGGTGACATCACTCCGATTCTCGTACAGATACTGTCCAATCTCGACACATTGATGCGTCGTGAAGTGGTGGTGCGGCGCCGCCGTCTCGTTCATACTGTTAATACACGATAGATGATTATCGAGGAATGATTTAATTTCAGAAATCGCGACATAGCATACATGAATGGAGACGCGAAATACATCAAGAACTATTTTCGGAAATTACGCGAATGCAGATGGCGTGGGACTCTTTTTGGGGGGTACGACAATTCACGGAATTGGGCAGGTGCATAAATCCGAGGGTGATTCGACTTCCCAAACGAGAGCATTCAACAAGAAAGAAGTCAACGGGAAGGGAGGGGAGGAGGCGGAGTGAGAAGAGATGAGAAAAGACAAAATATGCTATGATCCGGAACAGAGAATGGAAAATGAGGTGAGAGAGCTAATTCGTGATTCAAATCATAATGGCCCGTAATTCAGGTCGAATCCACTATAGGCACAAAATATTAAGGACGATTTACTCCGACGTTATTTTTTGAGTGGATTCGTCGTTCATCGTGCGTATTTCTCACTAGAGTGGGTTGCGAAGATTATATAGTTCCGGGAAAATGGCTAAGAAGCACGAACTGTGAGTTCATGAGTTCATAGTGCCTATGACTCTATGACTATATTTGGAAGGGGAAGTTCTAACAATAAGATCATGTTCAGGGGGGATACACAGGCGTTTTTCTTCGACAATTGTCCTCCTATTTCAGAAAAGGAGCTGTTTATCGTAACATTTCCTCGTCTCTTCTCACGTAGACAGTGCACAAGAGGTTAACAAACTATTGTGAAGATATGAAGGAGGAGAACAGAGAACGAAAGAAGGAACTGAAGGTGACCATCCAGGAAATTACTTACGTGCGCAGTACACAAGCAGAGAACGGGAAAGGACACTGGAAAACTGTTTTATGGACCATTCGACGGTCACTTCTTAGCAATGCAATTTCCTGGATAAGGCAGAGATAAATAAAGCCAGAAAATGCACGTAGATAAGGGGGAGGAGATGATGGGCAAAGATTTATAAAGGAGAGCTGAATTCATTCATTTTGTTGTACTTTCGCACGCCTAATCGAAACAATGAAGACAGGGAAATTTGCATTACATTTTTGATTACATAATTCAGGATATTTTTACTCAGTGAGTTCAAAAGGGCTAAGAGAGAGAGGGAGTGAGGGTAGACAATTAGCAGAGACGGGATGAAAGATTATCCGTAATATCGAGAAGGGCAACTAGAATGAACATTCTCTAGCTGGAGTCAAATTACTCCCATTGAATTAGACCTCAGATGTGCCAGCGAAATTTGATACAAAATGAACGTTGGCCAAGATAGAAAAAGTGGGGGCGAGTAATTGACTGAATAATTTCCATTTGTGACTAGAAATGAGAAAGATATGCGGAGATCATGCAATTATGCTCAATCAGATAATTATATTACAAGCACGTTTTTGAATTGAAAGGAATGAAGTTCACTTGTAAAAGAAGGTATATTGAGAAACGGGTGAAGACTGGATGAATTGGTTTCCTTCTCCCTTTCCTTATCCTCTTCCAGTCACTCCTCCCCCTCTTCTTAAGTGGACCCGAACTTCCCTTCTCATCCATTCTAGAGAATATCCTGACAGAACTCACACACTAAATAGAAGGGTGACGCGAAGTCGAAGATTGGATGGAATTTGGGTCTGAGGAAACCCGACCCGACCTACTATCACGGGTTCTAGCCATGGGTTGGGTTTCACGTACTCAGTCTAAACGGGCATCTAAAATGCAAAGTAGGTGGTCCCTAGAAGGTGTTTTGTAGTGGTGTCACAGAACTGGCTCAGTTTTGACCCGGTATGACATTTACGGGTTTGGGTCTCTTTCTCGGGAGTAGTCCGTAATGGTCGTATGACCACGAATGGAAAGCCCGTGAAGAAGGCAGAAGTATTTGAACGACGACGGCGATACAACACACAAATTACTATATGGATGATCGAATTTCGGGAGACGAGAAGAGGTTTAGTGAGAATTTCCCCTTCTCATAGAGGAGAAGGAAGAAGGGAACTGTTATGATTGAAGAGAACTCGCGCAAGACATGCTGAATCTGAAGCGGAATTCAAGTGAAAAGGAAGAATCTGGAAGTGATGGGAAGTGAGGGGGAGGAGAAGTTGAGACCTTCTCAGCATCTAACTAATCTTACTTGTTTTGCAGCAGGATCGCGCATTTGTAACGGTGTAATTGATCTTTTGAAAAAGGGGGTTATTAGCTCCGATTGATAAAAATATTTTCAGGCGCTATTTATAATTTGCTTCTAGTTCTCTGTCACAATTTTTTAAACCCATAGAAAGAGAATGTTTAAGGAGATCTCTCATAACTTTATTCTTTAGACGAATTAAATTGGAGGTGGGTGGACTATTTTTTTTCATTTCTTGATCTCTGACGAACTCAAAGACTCAACGTATGAATTTGTCAACTAACGGAATTCACTAACGACCGACTTCCTAAAAATGCACGTTCACATTTCTCTTCTCTTAGAGGCCATGTAGTTAGTAAGTAGAACCCAATCCGTAGTCCTTTCCTCTTGATTGGGAAGAAAGGGAATGGCAATCCACGAGGGACACTTGCTAGTTCATTTCCCTTGTTAGACGATGGATAGAGAAGGAGAGTAATTGAGGGAAAAGACACAGGAACTACAAGAGATACGGTCGAAGAAGAGGAAATGATGGGGGGGGAATCGATTTAGAAAGATGCGACGTAGGAGAAAAGATAATAATGAACGCTGATAATGAATTGCACCCAAATCTCATTTCTCTTTTGCTGCATATTTCTAAGATATATGACTTGCGAATGTGCCGTGGACCGGAATTAAGTAAAAATTCCAAGCATATTTTGAGAAAGGCTCGAAAAAAGATAGATTGCATCTTTGAGAAAGAGAAATATCATCCAGATGTGTTCGAAAGTGCGCTCCATGATGCATTTCTTCCATTATCGATGCATTTTCTATTGAGGGCAAAGCAGAAAAAGCAGGCATGGAGAAGGAACTTGGAGATGGATCTAACCAAGAATGTATCTGTCATAAAGAAGGAAAGATGCAGTCGTTGTTGGGCTAATATAATTCAGATACTGGACAAGAGAGGGAATGAGACTAATTGAGCTCGTTTGTTAGCGAGTCTCTCGTTGGTCACTCGCCTACTGACACTGCACATAAGGATCCATAGAGAAGGGTTTGCATCTGGAGGGATACGGTGCCAAATTGATACGACGTAGTATTCAAGGTGCACAGTACATCGAAAAACAAAGGGAGAAAATCGCTAAGAATAACACGAGCGCACGTGAAATTTTGCGTAATGGGACGAAGAAAGAAAAGGTGGAAGAATTGCGTAGAAAGAACGGAAATTCTCATGGGAGCGAGGAAAACGACTGTGGTACACGACCGAAATACGCAACCGAAATAGTCTCGAGGACTTGGACTCGTGCGTCGACTCAGTCATCAAAACTACTGTCGAATGAGACTACTCATTTCGAATGCTATTTCGGAGACAGAAACTACTCGGAATGAGGAGATCCATCTCAAAAACGAGACACATGTCAAATGTATCATCGCGGGAAGGACATGGGACTCTTTTTGGGAGGGGGAATGGAGATGAGTCCATAGAGACGTGCCATTCACAGAGGACGATTGACAGAAGATTTCTACTCTCTTCATTCCATGTACTCTCTCGCTCATCAGAGAAAGCGAGAGATCGAGTGGAATGAAGAGAGGCAGAAGTAAAAGGAACTGCCGATGTAACGTGAGCAATGATCCGTTAAACGACGTCATTATTAGACGAAGTGGTCAGTGAGATCGACGATTTGCAGTGAATATTCCACAATGGAAATGATGGAAGGAAAAAAAACGGAGATCCAAGGAAAATGCCCATCCCTGTTAGTGACAGATTATTTACTCAGAATTGCGACTTGCCTATTTTTAGACACGGCGAAGGCGGGAGTGAACACTCCTATTTTTTCGCTGAAAAACTTGCGAATTCGTGTGATTCTACTTGCCATGATTTATTCTGTGCTTTCCCGAACATCAAAATCTACCATTCTAGTTCTTTGGTACCTTATTTGGACGGTAAACTTGGTTGAGAGTCCGAGAAAAGTCACGAAATGTCGAGGAAAAACCAGAAAACGTAAATAGTGGGTGCTTTCACGATAAGATAGACACTACGTGCATTGGGTTTAGCTTGGGATGAATTGCGTGATGATTGCAAATTAGCGGGGGTAAGGAGGTTATTTTAGGTAAGTCTTGTTTTCTAGCAGTTGAGAAATCACGCGAAATTACAACGATCCTTGAATTGCTAAACAACGGGATATTGATGCATGTGTTATTGCAAAAGCTGCAGAGTGAACTATATCACATCGTATTTTGGTGCACTGTCTGCGAAAAGCCAATTCAATTTTGGATATTATAGTGTAATTCTCACATGGTCTCTAATAGAAATGATGAGAACTGAACTAACCGTGTGAACAGCAGTCGTTCAAATCAGATGATTCTGTGAAGCCTTCGGAATTATGACGATAGGATCTCGTTCAAGTTAATGTCAGCGCAAATAGGTATTCGAATTCTACTATTAATTGAATTCCACGGGCATTCTAAACGCCGCTGAACGTGCAAAAAATGTAAGAGATCATGTTCGTTCTGACAGATTCTAATACAATATTCGTAGCAGGAATAGGAGGCGGTAAAAATGAATGAGCAACGATTACGTCTCTCTTTCTCTATCTGGTCTGCAATTGCAGGTGGAATAACTACCGATCAAGACATTAGAGGCGAAAGATCAGTAGAAGAGAAGAGGGTGGAAGAGGAAATATTGGCAGATGAAATATAAGAACCAGGCCAGATCCACCATAGATTCCGCACGATCGCTTTTTACTTCGTCTTTAATTTTTGGCTTCAGCTGCCCTCTAGAGCCTGAAGTGCGTCCCCATAAAATTGAATGGAGAAACCATGGCGAGAGAGGGCAGTCTAGACCAGAGAAAGACACTGCTATGAATGGCCATTTAGCGAATGAATCCTCTTTGACACAACACTAGTCCAGAGAATATAATGGAGAAGAGCCATGTTTTGACGCTCCGCCTTCCCTCAGATTCCGAGAGTCGACAAATCAGCTTCTCTCTTTGGAACTTTTCCTCTATTTCTCTTCGTTGAACAGGAAGAAGTTCCCATTCCTTACCCAAACACTCAATAGATCCTTCTCAGTCTCACCCACCCTCCTGCCCTTCCCCCTGTCTCCCCCTGTCTCCCCTTGTCTCCCCTGCCCTTCTCTCCTTCTAAAGAAGTCTATAGATCCCATCTCACTTCCTTCTTATTTTGGCTTGTTTACGGCATGGTTCCCATACATAAAAGTGCGAGTCAGAATCTGAAGAAAAAGACTTGGGCTCTTACCCAAATGAATAGAAGCAAAGATCTCAATTGGATGCTATTTGTGCGTGCAATTTACTCGCCCACAACCACAAACAATCACTGCAAGCGGGGCCTCTCCTGGGGTTTCACTATTCCTATCATATATGTTTATCGTTATCTTTTGAATGTTACTAACGAGTGGATGGATAAAGACAACAAAAGGACGGGAAAGGGCCCTCAATCATTCTACTGAACACATTCGACCAGACTAGAAAACGGATAAACAGGGAAGAAGGATGTTTTGAACGCGACATTTCCTACAAACAGCAGCAAAGAAGTTGAATTATGGCCATAGACTCAGTCATGTTTTCCCTCGTCCGAATTGAACACCATCCCATCCTAATCCGACCCTCCATTGACTATTCATGACTGGATGACATGAGAAACTGAAGAGAAAGATGACTTCTGGAGATGCATCGATGGGCGAACTCTCTTCATTCTACGTGATCTATAGCTCATCTAACTATCGAGGAATGAAAAAGGTCAGTACTAACCTTGAGCAAGAAAACTTAGCAGAAATTATAGGATTCGTGACGAATGGGAATGAAGAGGAAAGGTGAGGGCAAACTCGTGAGATAGTACAGTATCCATTACACGAGTACAGTATCTATTTACAGTGATCATCGAATCAAAGGATGAAAGGACGATCGGGACCAAACTACCTACGCTTCAACGAAAAAGCGGGATTTTCACCCAGACACGCGAGGGGTTATAAATCTACTCTCCGCCCACTCCACTTCTCGTACACAGATAACCTCATCAGCCGTGCAGTGAATGATTCAGATTAGAGCGCAAAACTCGTGTGCGAAATGATGGTAAAAATTGCTTCCATTGCCTTTAACGGCACTAAGAAAAGGGAATGTGTCGTAACCGGATTATAGTTGAAAGACGATCGAAGATCTGTCCACCGTGAATATTCCTGTGAATCACAACAACGTATTCGATCTCTAACCTGGGGATTTGGTCGAATTGGGATGATTTTTCCAAGAATTACCTGCTTGTCATCGAATCTAACTGGAATCCTCCCCCGTAAACAGTTGATGACCACAAGAGGAAAACAAGAGGAACAAGAGTGATGTTGTGATATGAAAGGGAATCGTAGCTTGAGATTGTATTCAGCCGCAGGGAAAAGAAATGAAACACCACTGACTGACTATAATGTTTTCAGGCGCTCGGAAGGAGGAACGAAAAAGGAAAGAGAAAAGGGGAAGGAGTGGAAATCACATGATCATGAATAATTTAACACGCACTGGGCAAGTTGCCGATTTATTTCCCGTATGCTGACATCAACAAATCTCCCATGGAACATGGAATGGAACCAAGTCTGCAAGCATGCACTCCAGGAGTGAGAATGAAGGCTTAAATAATTCACATGCAACATGACCCTAAATTTAGTGAAAAATATCCCGATTAGGTATGCGTGAAAAGAATGTACGGCAAATTAAGCATGTCTACAACTACCCCGAGCAATCGAGAGACGAAATCAACTCCCTTTTAGATAGTATAAGGCGTTGAATGGGGGTTGGAAGCTACGCGAGTCTCGTCTCTCACTAATGTATGAGGGTATCTACTCTCGGGGGCACTGATCTTAGTCTCTTTCTTGAGGAGTGTGGGCAAGCAAGTTGTGGAGGAATACCATTACCATCTCATTGAGGGAAAGGTAAAGGGCGTAGCGAAATGGCTATTTCAGGTAAGCTGAGGAGGAGTTACATGGAAGTAACTGTGGAGGTGAAGGAGGAATGAATTGTTGGGCCAAAGAAAGATCGTGGCCGATAAATACAGCTAATCGCGGGGGGTAGATAAAGGCCGTCCGATGCATGGCCTACGGAGTATCTAGTAACAACCTCCCTCTCGAACCCCCTCAACATTCCCTATGGTCTCTAACAGGTCGAGTTGTGCTTAAGTGAACAGAATAATGGAGTACTCGTCTCGAGTCTCAAAAGAGGGTCTGGCTACTACAAGATTGTTCCTTTCCTGTACAAAGATGGAAGAAAGAGAGTGTGGTGGGAGGGAGTGCCGAAAGGGATCACAGATCTCGAGCACTCAATTTATGGATAGAATAGAGAGGGGAAAGACCCGAGATTTCGTGGAACTTCACCAGAAGTTTGCTCATGTACGATCTCTTGATCGTTCTGCGAATAAATCAACAGGATGAACATCAGAATGATCAAGAAGATCAAATACGGAATGAACTAGTGAAGAAGATTTCCTCACGAAAGGCACGACTTTGTCTAAGACGACGCGTCGAAATTGGGAGGTTCTCTACACCTGTTATTACCGTACGAAGTCGGACCAAAGTCAAACGAAAATAAAGGGGTACCAAGTTCTTCCCTAATTGCAAGGCAGTGATTTTGTAACATGATTTTCATGTTTTGGAAGATCACGGATGCTTTCTATCCATGTCTATCCAAAGTATTGAGCCCACGCGCCAAAAGAGGAGGGGAATATCAGCAACAGTTATGACCATCTCCAAAAATAATAATGGAATGGAGATGATGGAAGTGCTGACCATTACTGCACAAGTTCAAAAAGTCAACATCAGTTTCAGACGACGTCATCTTTTACCCGGAATTGTGGAGGAAGTGAGAGACCTGACTACGCAACACTTAATAAGCCCAGCCCTCCATAATAATAATGAGAAAAATGATGATGACAAGACTGCAGTGGGTGAGAGCCGCGCGGTAATTGAAAAGACATACAATATGAGGGAGGAGGAAAGGGAGAAGACGAAGGGAGAGAAGGAGAAAGGAGGAAGGACCATGATAGTTAGCTACTATCGTTCAACTATCTTCTAGTTCTCTTCATTCCACTTCAACTCTCGCCTTGTCTGATGGAGGAATGAATAGAAGTACCATAGCTACAATATACTCAAAAGGAGCTGTCAAAGTGGGCGGAACACTCCTCCTATCTGGCTGATCGATGATCTTCTTCGAATAGCAAGAATAAGCAATCACTGATTTCCCTTGGTGATCATTTCCCGATTCGCCATAACAGTGAAATAGCATGATACAGTCAGGTGTGGTAACGCAATTATCACTGCGAAAAATAACATGCAACTCGAAAATAGCCATTAGTGAGTGGAAAAGAGAATCAACAGAGGAATTTCGTCACCGGTTAGAAGGAAGTCACAGACTAAGTAGTAGTATTCAATATTCATGCTGCATCTCTACTTCATTCTCACGATCTCTTAAAAGTGAGTGTGAATGGGATCCATTCTTGCAACAGGAAGTCGTTCAGAATGAGTGAATAGAGTGGAAGATCTCCAGAATGCGGGGGAATAACGAGGTTAAAAGATGGAATAGCAAATACTGATCTCCTCATTCTCAGCGATCTCTAGTTATTCTAGCCTGCGAGAGAGCAGTTGGGAAGTAAAGTGACATTCTTAGTTAAAAGGCGGCAAGCAAGTGTTTGTAAGATGAGGAGGAGGATGAGGAGGATGAGGAGGATAAAGTGACATGGGAGAACACCATCAATCAGAAGGAAGAAATGTCCGAGGAAAGAGGAAGAAGTGAAGTTGAGTCACGAAAGACACGAGAATAGGGGGTCAAGGGTCAAGGTTCACGACTGCAACATTATTCACACATCACTGAAAACTATTTAAAGCTGTTTTTGCGTGCGAAAGTCCTAGTCGCACAATAGAGTAACGAGACCAAAAACAACATTAGGATGAATTTGTAGTCTAGACCGTCACGGTCCTTCCAAACAAGCGCAACATTCCCTCGATGCCAGGTCAGATTTCAGCTTGGAGATTCAAGTTTCGTTCGCTAAGTTTGTCTTGGTTCCGAATTTGATAGAACGTTGCGGATTTCTACATGAGTTTATTTCTCTACAAAATTGAGAAGTATCCTTCTCCCGTTCAGTTCCGTTCAGGAGCACCGAAGTGAAATGTCCCATTCCGAAAACGAGTAAAAACCGAAAAAAGACAATTTTTAGCTAAGAACCTGTTGGCCATGAGTTGATGATCGTCCTTCGATCTCTTAGAGAGGCAGACAGGCATAAGTTCAAGGGGCTGTTTTCGTATCCATCTCTGCAGACAACTCATAGAAAAGGCCGAGAACCGAAGAACATTTAGCCATCCCTAGGCCATGTATTTCCATTTCACGCACTCGATACTTGAAGAAATCAACAGGGAAGAAATGCAAAAGCGTGAAGAAAAGAAACGCGATTTCTTCCACAGACCCTTCAAAGAGCGTCAAAACACTTACAAACGCGATTCTCCCAGAGGAAAAGAGCCAGACAGATACACAAGAGTTCGATACTCGTCAAGTCTCTTCCTTCCACGCGCACTGAGAGTACAGAGAGAACCTTGTTATGGCAACTAACACTGGCGACTGACTAGAGACTGAGATAACTGCTGCATAAACATATCAGTTACAGTATCTATCCATACATTGAAGCTCTTGCAATGAATGGGATACAAATATAGGTAGGAAGTAGGAAGTTGTAGGGATTCGCAGTGGGAGTATCGTTATTGTCTCTTTATGTTATATGGTATACAGATATTCTCTTGCAATTTGTGCAGACCCTGTGGAAAGGGAAAACACTTCACTCCTCAAATGGAACCACGACAGGACAACAAAAGTCCGTGAGAAACTTGCCTAGTTGAGAAACTTCCGTGCTTCTAAAGGTATCTGAAAAGCATGAACAATTACGTTGTCGAAGAATCATTGCTCAAAATAGAAGTTCCTAATATGAATAAACAGCCAAGTCCAACCAAAATAACACAAAAAAAATTCGTCTCATCATTCGCAGCGATCATTCAATGCAAAGATCACTTCTTGCCAAGGCTTAAATGAGAAGCTGTCGTTGCTCAAATCTTGCAAGTACAGTACGTGCTAATCGCCTTGGCCATATGCTAGCGCCGCATAACGCCGCGTGCCGCGGCTTGCGCGGCTGTGTTTTTAAGAACGACGAGTAACTTTTTCGCAATGAGATCTCGATTTTCGTAATCTACGTGAAATTCCGCACCGACTATACTTTTCGCCCATAATTTAAAGTTCCCCATTCGTGAGTTGAAAATACCCAAAGAAATAGGTTGACACAGCGAACTAAATCTGACACAGTTGACTAACCGTCGTTTTAATGTTTTTTCCACCTCAAAATGCTGTAGACATGTAAAGCAGGCAGAAAGGAGATAAACGATAATATAAGACCACTTGTTCAACTGTGTCAGATTTAGTTCGCTGTGTCAACCTATTTCTTTGGATATTTTCCACTCACGAATGGGGAACTTTAAATTATGGGCGAAAAGTGTAGTCGGTGCGGAATTTCACGTAGATGACGAAAATCGAGGTTTCATTGCGAAAAAGTTACTCGTCGTTCTTAAAAACACAGCCGCGCAAGCCGCGGCACGCGGCGTTATGCGGCGCTAGCATATGGCCAAGGCGATTAGCACGTACTGTAAATGCAATGCATAAACAGAAAAGAGTGAAATGGGAGAAGTGATGAGTCTGTCTCACAAGACGATTCCATTGCACAGCCCTCCGTCCTATTCAGATGCCCGTGTGAGTGAGAGGGTAGTGGTTAAACTAGTCTGGCCCATGGTTCGATGCATAATCAACAACAATTTCTGACGCCGACGACGGGAAATCAAATAGAAATGATGAGAAGTGAAGCGAATATGTACAATGGCCATTGTGGTTGAAGATGAAAGAAAAAGGGGAAGAAATGGAGAAGAGGAAGAGGAACGGAGAAGGGTAAGAGACGAGTACGTCCGTCCCAATACATTTCCGCTTTTTGATAGACTGATAATGGGGCCAGTTAAGTAATGGTCTGTTCATCAAGTAACAATTTTTATAAAATACTAAAATGTATGAATAAAAACAGTACCCGGAAACGATGCTGAATATAGGGAATTGTTGTTGATAACGTTATCGAAGCGGTTTTTTTTTCAAGAAGACGTCTCAAAGCAATCATTATGAAGCGCTAAATACCCACACTTAAAAGTGATCACGAGAAATTGTTGTTCGTAAACTGATCGGTTACTTCGCTTTTGCAGATGGATGATCAGAAATATGAGGAAGGCGGAAAGGGGATATTTGTATGGCTGAGATGCCGTAAGTGATAAATACGAAGAAACTGACAAGGAAAAAAGTGAATCTCCCGGGACAATTAAATTTCAAGTTTTTAGAAAATGAAAGTGACCCTACAACAAGCTATGAAAACTCTTGAGAATTCAAATATGAAAGGCTCAAACATCGAAAGCAATAGGAATAATAAAAAACTTATTTTCGGTGTGGTGAAAAGTTCCAACAAAGCCGGCTTTCTAATCAAACTTTTCAGCACCGGGATTCATATTCACAAAAAGAGGGCATTTTCCGTCTAGGTCTGCCAAAATACTATTCGAATTCGGGAAAATTCCGAAATATGAGCACTGAAGTACCGAAAACAAGATCGTTGCATATGCACATGGGAATGGATATCTTCTCGAGAGATTCATTGCTTTCCCTAGAAAAAAGGCACACTCCGCCAAAAATGAAAACCGAAAATTATTTGAAATTGCGAGTTGAAGTCAAATAATTGATGATAGAGTACTTATCAAGTTCGAAGAGAGGAGCGAAGCCTTTCGGTAAATATTGGAAGCTGTGTGATTTCTGTATGCGTTAGACAGGAAACGAGAAATAAACTCACAAAATGGAGTAATTTGAAGAGTTCAATTCTTGAAAAAAAAACTTATAACAAATGTCATATATATACGTCCTGAACTTAAACATATTAGTATCGAGACTATAAATATAGGTGCTCGCAAACTGCGCAATGGTTCTCAGAACTTTTCGCAAGGAATTTGTAAATATTTGAAGAACTGAGAACGCAACCATAGACTAATCGCTGAACCGATAGGAATTGAATAAAGTGATTAATTGGTATTGTGAGCAGTATTTTACAAGTAATTAATTCATAATAGAACTACTCGTAAACTATTGACTAATGAACAGACGGTTTCTCTTAGAGAATGCCCATGTTTTCGACCACACCATCTCTTAGTTACTACGAATGCTCCTTCTCGTTGCTAAATCAATTATGAGCCAACGTCTGAGGGATTATTTCGTGAGTGCAATTGATTACATGGCAATTAGTTAGATAGTTCTGACATGATAGGCGCTTATCCTTCAAGTCGTAGGATACAACTGTGAATTTGTCGATTTGCGACGGGTGAAATCAGGCTGAAAGATGCATTGTGATCTGCTTCGCAAGTCGCAAAGTGAGTGATTGTTTTTTTAGAGAACTTTGAACAAAGATGGATGGACAGATTAGGGCTAGAAAGAAACAGTACAAACTACGCCGACAGGATAATGGATATTTACAGGGAACTGCAATTTGCTAGGGGAAAGGTACTGGCAAAAACATATTGATGGCACAAATAAAACACAGTTCCCAAATATTGAGGAAAATGGAAACTTTGGGTAAGAAATACGTCGTTCTTAAAAGCTTTTGAACTGACGCGGAAAATAGTGGCGTCTAATTAGCAAAACACGAAGTAGACAAGGGAGACAGACTATTCGAGACAAGGAATGGGTTGGACTCGTTTTGATGTGAAGAAAGAAGGGACTGCGCGTAGATAAAGTCTCACTTTACACGTCATTTGAGATCTACGTGTGAGGATGAACAGCTGCTTATGAACTTGCAGAGAAGAAGTGGGGGCGGTTTGGAAATGTCTCCATTCAACGGTAGGTATCTAAAAGTATCCCTGCATATCTGAAGGGATTCTTGAAATGCATTTGCAAGAAAAATCAGCAGTATTCAGCGAAATATATAAAAAGTTGTGCTAAGATTGTGCGATGCATTATTTTTCTCTTCAAGAAGAACAAGCGAGAACTGAAAAATAGTACAACACGATTTCCCGGAATGTGATGCAGAAATATCGGAAGGGGAAGTGTAAGGAGATAGTCGTGGTCCGTTACAAGAGAAATTCTAGGAAAAAAGAAGGAAGAAATCAGAAGGGAAGAGTAAAAACACGATGAACTGAAGATGGAATGAAGAATGGAAGGAAGTGGAAAATAGGAAGTGGAAATGGTACAGGAATGGATGAAGAATGTGCGAAATTTAAAGAACATTCATCGTGTAAAAAGAAGAACACAACAGTCATTTGTTGTAATAAATAATATTCAGAATAACGAAAGAATCGGAGTGACTCAAAACTCTGGCCATTTTTATTCACCCTGTGCTATTTCAGTTTCTTGAACCCACTATTCGTGTAGAATAACAGTGGGGTGTCCTCACTGTGAGTGACGAAGAGAGAATCACTTTAGATTGTAGACAGACACAGAACTAACTCGATAAACCCCGAAAGGGACAAAGGGAATGATTCTCACGCAGACAGTCTGGATGGAATGGATAACAGACACGAATAGGAATAGAATGAAGGGATGATCAGTGAAGTGGAAGAAATCTTTCCTGAAACCAATGAAGAACACCTCGTCAATAAGGACTCTCTTTTGATTTACTCGAAATTCGAGGGGATTTATAGTTGAGAAAAATATGCGTACGTGTCAGAAGTGAAGTGAGAAATTGCTTACGTTTTGCTGCTTTCGGTGCAATCTGTAAGAGGCTGAGTTCATTTCCCGGAGATCGCCTTACATTCGGATCAGATTTCATTGTTTTTGTTCCTTCGCCACTCGACCTCGTGAAATAACAGTTTGGGTAAGAATGGAATTCGTTATCAGCTGGTAAAAAGTTAAAATATTTCAATATTGTTTTACGCATTGTATTTACTAGAATCACTTGACTTTCAGCGAGTCATGCAGGTGTAAAGAGAATAACTACTAAAATTAGAACCCCAAAATAGAATCTGCACTCAACTCAGCATGAACAATACTGGGAATACAATGAAATACTTTGTCACATTACTCGAGCATAAGATATGACAACGAACCGCGAAATGCATTAATCGACAACAAAGAACTGGCAATGCATTAACGTAAAATCCTCTAATTATGCTGAAGTTTCATGAATAACACATTAAGAATAACGAAATCAATAATTGCATGCCTTCAGCTGATAAATTAACTCAAGATAAGTGAAGGTGTTATTGGTGATCTAACCATCAACTGATTATCTATCACCTTCCTCTTGACGTGATTTCTCATCTCGATCTTCACTTTGTTTTTGTGTCTTCTGATTTTGTGAATCACACTCATTTCCTCTCCCAACCTCAATCGTTTTTGTTCCCCTTCACACTATTTATACTCACTTCTTCTTCTTCTTTTCTCATTTCTGGTCTCGATTCATTTCTTCCTTTGGGAGTGTCGAATATTATGCAATATCGAGGTTCCGTTATGACACTTCCACGTTCAAACAAACTATGAAAAACTAGATCTTGCTCAGTTTTCTCTCATCGAGAAACCACAAAATATCGACAAAATATGGGTGGGTGGTCCTTAATCGATTTATTGCAAACTATGAAATATTATGAATATGAGTTGGTGTTGACCTCTTCCTCTTCCTTTTCCTTCCTCACATCCTTCACAATAAGATGCTCATTCTGACACATGGAGATAATTCAGTGAAAGAGTTCATTACTCCTCTCATTTTCATCATAATTCCGAGCTCATCTCATGCAGTGAGTAAGAAGAGTCATCCATTAGCCAGCTTACTCTCTTCATTCCATATGATCTCTCGAGGTCAGAGATATGAAAGACAATGCATATGAAGAGGGTAATCTCATTAAAATTCATGCGGCCCCTTCTAGCGCCTGTGATTCCTAATATCTCCAATAGCTACTAACTACGTCATCATTTTGTTTTGCGTCATCACTAAGTAATGTGGAGATAAGCCTCTATCACCTACTGTCTGATTGATGATAGGAGGACTCCCGTTGTTCATTTCTTTGCATTCTTGAGATATTAGCTCGTTTCTCACTTTCGAATGAGTGAATGACTCAACAGCCGCCCTCTCCAACTAATCTCAATTAGTAGTTAGTACCCTTCGCTTCTTCATAACTTATTGCAGTCGATAACTCTTTCTCTTCTCTTGTTGCGAGTCGTTGAGTAGTGAAGATTTATCTATTTTTGACATCTATTCTATTCAACTATCGCCGTCGTTATTCAATGCTTGAAGCTACCATTGTTAACGAATGTCTAGTAGTGTTTACATCACTCTTAGCTCCATATTTTAAAAACATTTTTTTTTGTAATTTAGTCCTCTCACCTACGTCACGTCTCGAACCTCCATAATATTTTCTCATTTCCTCCTTTGGTTTGTCTAAAACACTTTTTCATCGTCTGGACATCCAATTCATTTTGAATACTAGGAACTCTGGTAGATGGCCTCTCCCCTCCCCCCTCTCTCTCTCTCTCTCTCTCTCTCTTCGTCTCCTCAACTTCTCATCTGTTTCAGACCGTGTCTCTCCCTGTCAATCTCTATTAGTCTTCCCTCTGA